>LPNX011095617.1:145419-338060 GCA_001517045.1 Pseudotsuga menziesii | reverse complement strand
ATATATATATATATATATCTTTCAAATGAAAAAATATTAATCATTCAATAAGAATGATCATGGACTATCCTCATTGGACTTACATTCAATGATTCCAAGCCCATGAAAGCATATTGCCCAATATCATACATGTCAATCATCATATAATAAGAGAATTTGTTCCCTCAAGATATACATTAAGAGATTCATTATGCTTACATGAAAGCACATTACATTAGCATGAGATTCATTACATCATACTTCGAATCCAAAAAGGATCTCTGTATATTTGTTAATGTTAGCCTTCTCAAACCTCTTATATATCTGTCTGACCTGGTACCAAAAGCAATGCCATTTTTTATAATTGATCTTCCTCTGTGTTCAATTCCCTGTAAACATGTGTTATGGAGAAGAGATAAAAGGAGTCCAAGAGTCTTCAGATTTCTCTAAGGAGTTGTTAAATATGTTGTGCTTTAATATGGATTTTATTGTTGACCCAATCAACAACCATTTTGGAGTCTCCATATATGTGTAGACTAGTTAAATTTATTTTTATAGCTCCGCTTTGTCGTTAGTACAATTCCCTGGTGCAAGTTTGATCTGTAATTTGTGATTCTCCGTAAGGTATAATACACCCCCAGATCCTCCCAAAGGAGGTTCTCCTTGGCTTGCGCCATTGAAATAGGCCCATGGAGTATCCTTGTTGATTACCGGTGGTACCAAGATCCAAGGCTTGAGTTTTTTTTCCTTGGTCCACTGCACAACAAGGGGCGTTTTCACCTCTTATGGAATAAGGCGGTTTTGGAATATGGCTATGTTGCGAGCCCACCAAATTTCATAAATGAAAGGGGATGGGAAGACATTGAAATTATGTATTGAGTTGTCTGCCCACCAAGAATGGCACTTCTGTCATGTGTTTCTTGTGATTTTAGCTCTTTGATGGATGCCTTCCATACTAACTTTGGGTATTGACAAAAAACAAACAAGTGAGAGTCTGTTTCCTCATTTGAATTTCTCTCTCTCTCTCTCTCTCTCTCTCTCTCTCTCTCTCTCTCTCTCTCTCTCTCACACACACACACACACACACACACACACACACACACACACACACACACATCATGCGGCGGTTCACATCCTCGAGAATAGAGGTTGGGGCTCGCTACATCCACAATAAAAATTCTAGGGGGGCCATCCGAAGGGACCTCGCCCTATCGACTCTAGTTTTGGGAGCCTAACCTCGAAGGACCAAGAGAGTTGGATTCGTAAGAATTGAACCTGTGACCTCAATAGAAAATAGTCTTTGGATCTGAACTCCAACCAACTAAGCTACCCCTCGAAGCTATAACCATATAATATATCAAGGATTACAAATTATATTAAATTGAGAAAGTTCAAATTTAATAGTTGTTAAATAAAATTATAGAATTTAAAAGATTTATTAGTTTAAATGAATTGATTAAAAATGAATTTAATTGGTGAATCACTAAGTAACTCAATTATAATATTAAGAAGAAAAATGAATAAGTTGAGGAAAGCACGTCAATTGGAAAATTGAACTAAATAGGGGGAATTATAAATTAACATGTGGAAAAACCAAACTAAGAATATACTTAAAAATGAAATAAATAATATTTAAAATATGCTAATGAGAAAAAAGTGGAGGGGATAATAAGGTAAGAAGAGAAAAGAATAGAGGGGTTAGATTAAGAAAGAGGGTGAACATTTAAATTTAAATATTGGATATAATAAAGAAGAGTTTGAGAAACTTGAAATTCTGGATAAGAATTAGTGATAGAGATGATGAATCAATGGTTTCTGAGAATGGATAATCTTGTATCCATCCACTCGATTGAAATTATTGACATGCTTCTCGATTTCTAAAGCTTCTTTAATTAGGCGAGAGGAGTGCTAAGTCGTGGAGGCCAAAATTTTAGTTTGCTCGAAGCAAATTTGGTGTTTAGTGTTGAAAGAGTGTTCTGCTATAACATATTTATTTAAACAATTGTGATTGGTATCCATAATGTTATCTTTGAGATGGGTTTGGATGGATCCACCAATTTGTCCAATGTAATTTTTTCGATAGTAACAAGGAATTTGATAAACGCCTTGTGATAGAAAAGGATTCGAATTACCCTTTACACTCCTAAAAAGTTGTTTCAGGGTCTTATGGAGTTTAAAGATAGTTTTGATGTTTTTTTTAATTAAAAGTTTAGAGATACGATCAATTATGCCTTTGACATAGGGAAGAGATATGACTGATTGGAATGAGGCATCATGATTGGAAGTTCATAGTTTATGGTGAGGGACTTCTTAAAAGGTTATGCTAATGAGGCTTCACGAGTAGCCATTGGCCATGATGGATTTGGTGAGGTGGGATATTTCTGGGATAAATGTTCAGTGTCAGAGATGCGAATAGCTCTACTGATTACAGTTTTGAGGACAATATATTTTTTAGAAGGATGGTGGTGGGATCGGTCATTGAGGTATGTATTTGTTTGGGTCTTTTTCCGATAAACTTGATGAGAAAGGGGTCCATCTTGAAGACAAGTGCCTAAGACGTCAAGGAAATAGAGGGAATCATTTTGTTGGATTTCCATGGTAAAATGAATGTGAGGAGAGATGTAAGATGTTTGTGAAATTTATCAAGAGACACATGACCATGCGACCAAATGACAAAAGTTTTGTTAACAAATTGAAACCACCATTTGATTTCGAGGAGAAAACCATTAAGGGCAAGGGATTTGAAATGTTCCATGAAAATATTACCAATGACACGGGAATGACAAGAACCCATGGAGATTCCCTCAATTTTTTCACGGAACTTATCTTTGAAGCAAAAAAATGTAGAAGAGAAGCAAATCCTAATGAGATTAAGGGTTTCATCGTCAACCAACTTGGCGATGATTTCCAAGGCCTTAGGGACCAGAATTTTGGTAAAGAGAGAAACAACATAAAAACTATCCATTAGATCATGATCATCAAGATGGAGATTTTCGGTTTTTCAATTGATGTGCTTTCCTTAACTTATTCATTTTCTTCTTAATATTATAATCGAGTTACTCAGTAATTAACCTCTTAAACCCATTGTTAATTAATTCATTTAAACTATTAATCCTTTATATTCAATAATTTTATTAAAGAATTATTAAATTGAACTTTCTCGATTTAATATATTTTATAATCCTTAATATGTTATAAGGTTATGGCGTATAATCAATTTACAATTTTTTAGTACAATACCACGATGTTTTCAATTTGATTTTGCATGTTTTTAATTTCTTCTCAGTATTTAATTATTCATTTTGCAACAAGATTACCTTTAATTCACACACACACACACACACACACATAATTCCTCCCCTCTTTTATTTTTTTATTTAACTACCCTTAAATAAAGGAATCATAAAAATATATTATTATTATATATTTTTTATTCAACTAAAATTAATTATTACTTATAACGGCTAGATACATTTCACTACTATTTTATTCATGACCCAATGGATAATATTCTCCTCAACTCTATTTAATGGCCATACTTTTCTTATATAGAACAACTTCATACAAATCTTGAAGATGGGTAGAGCATCCACCCAAAACGCGTTGGTCATCATAAATCACTACATAGTGATATTCCCCCCAAAAAATACAAGAGTTCACTTATTAAGTTGGATATATAAGTACTACAAATAGATTTATTTGATATTTGTTAACAAGTTTGTTTTCGTGCATATTCTTGATAACCCCTGTCATGGGCCAAATTAATATTAGACCATCAACTCACATGCGGTTTGTTTTATTTTTTTATGGTAAAAACTCATTTTGGTTGAATAAGGAAATGGGAAATCGAGCTAAAGTTTGGAAAAGCAAGTGCACTCTAGAATTAAAGAAAAAAAAGCATTTTCACGGAATTAATGATTATGGGATTATACACGTGGACCAAGATATTAAAGCACTCACTTGACCCAATCTAAATGTAGATTATTTGAGATATAAGGGATGGTAAATTAATAAAATTACCGGAAGGATCCTAACACCGAATGCCTCCATTTAAAAGAGAGGAAAATATGAGGCAAACTAACGAGGTCTTTTCCTATGAAGGATAGGACCTAGTATCCAATACTAGATTACTAAGGAAAGTTTGGAGATAAGTATCCAACATGGAAGATGTTTAGATGCCACAACATTGGCTAGGAGTTATATGAGCAAAATTAAAAATCCTTATGACATTAGACAAGACTATGCCTCCTAAGTATGAGAGAGGGCCCACATCTTCCACCATGGGTGAACAGTGGCATGTTAATTACATTGTCATTAAAAATTAAAAATATATCTTATATCAGGAATGGGGTCACATTGACCAAAATTGGAAAAATATTTGGTGTACATAAATTTAATTAAAAAATGCAACTTTTCTTTGGTGGGTAGTTAAAAAATGCATTGTAACATGGGAAAATCTCCAGAGAGAGGCTATAATGGCCTTTCATAGAATGTCCTATGTGAAACTACCTTAGAGGATACTTAACATATAGTATCCATACATTGTAGGTTGGCTATGGAGCACTTAGATCATAGGCTAAAGAAAATAACAATATAATGTTTGAAGCAGGATGGTGCTTGTGACCTTGTAAGGCTGAATACTCATCGATTTAAAAATTAGAACAATAATCAACTATGGTCCCTTATCCTTTGATTTTTTTGGTGTGGAACCTTAGCAAGAAGAAAAACAATAAAATAGTTCAAATCTAATAAAGATCCACAACGTCAATTAGGAAAATAGTTATTGTAAAAAAATAAAAGTAAAACAAATTAAGAAAGACAATAAAATTGATAAAAATCTTGGATAAGGCGATAAGAACATTGTGAATTTGGAAAGGAAAAAGACAAAGTGTTAGGGGATTAGATTATAAATAAATTGTTTTTTTAACCATAAGGGCACCAGATTCTGTAATAGAGTGGGACATCACCGACATGATAACATACAATAAATTTTGATAGGGCATCACAATGGAACCCAACAAAGTCTAGCATTTGAGGCATTATATGAATGATAAAGGATTGTAAGTATTCCTCTTTTTCGCCTCAATGGGAAGGTATATGAATAACTTAGTGGATCTTCGAGTAAAAGAAAGAGGAATCCTTCATGTTTTCCACTTGAATCTTTAGTCATGTGATGGGGAAGGGAGACTCCCACATGATCATGGGTTATAGGGAAGTTCATTTATCAAAGATTCACTACAATTGAGTTGGTTAGAGTTATCCCTCCCTTAAACATTACTAAGAATTGGTATTTTTTCCTAACCTCAGCGAATATTCAAATTCTTTTTAGATAACTCCACAACATATCATATGCTTATGTAACAAGTTTGTAGATAGGTTGGTGAATGAGGACTTACGAGCATTTTGGGATTATGAGCTAACACATAATTGGTAGTTTTTTTTATCATATCATGTGCTCATGTAACAAGTTTGTAGATAGGTTGGTGATTTAAGGATTATGGACATTTTTTTATTTGAGATAGCTCATAAGCGATAGGATCTAAGAATTTTGAAACAAGATTGTAAAGCTTTACTTAAACATGATATGCAAATGCATGAGGATGCTAATCAAGGGGCTCAAATGGACCATAAAAATGGTATCCAAATTTTTTGAATTCTTTTAAATGTTGATTACGGGGATGAAGGTAGAGGGCCCATTAAGAAAGTGGAGAGGATCTAGAGTATGGATGATTCTTAGGGATCATCAATCTGAGTATCATGAGAATATGTGACTTGCAACAATCCTCTAAGGATCTAGGAATTGAAGCATATATGCATCCATCATTGTCTATCACATATTCATATTCAAATCATATAAAAGTGGTTTTTAAGTTGGAAGCACGGCTCAGAAAGGCGAGTTATCATGGCATGAGCGCCACATCAAGAATAAAATGCATAAGAATGTGAATTTGGCCTTTTAGCAAGTATAAAGAATATATGGATTCATCTATGAGGGAAAGAGGTGGATGTACCTCATACCTATATACTATGGAAACCTATGCTAAAGGAAAACATATCTTCATTCTAAACAAAGCACTAGCAGAGTTAGATGGAACTACTTTATGCCAAGTAATGAAAGGTGTTTGTTTTTGGAGGAAGGGACAGATAGGATGAGGAAGTTTCTCTTCATACAATTTCATTGAACCTAGTTTCAAGGTCATTCCCAATTTTGCAAAATCCTCTATTATTCGTTGTAGTGAATATGGCCTTGATTGAAAGCCTAGAGAGGCAAGAAGTGTAAACTAAATAGTAAGTTCCATTTCATGGTGGTTCTATAACCATATTAGAATCAATTCTACAACAACATAAAAATAGGACAACGATAATAAAAAATAACCAAGAAACAATGGGGCCATCTACATGTCCAGAGGTGGATCACACGTGCAAATATTTTATAATGGAAGAAATTGTCTCTAATAAACATCAAGAGCCAAACAATGAGGTACATAAAAGAGGTGGAAAAATCCTATTTATAACAAAAGAGAGAAAACAAATCTAACTTATGCTCAAATCTCTAGTACGAGTCATTAAACCTATATCCCATAAAGATGTCTTCTTACAAAGATGATATTATAACAAAAACACAAGTATAAACAAAAATTATCTTCTGTACATAGACTCCAATACCTATTAAATATATTGTGGTTAGGTACAATGTATGCTCTCTCTTAGAAATAGATTTTCCATCAAAGATCAACTTCAAGCAATAAGAAATAATTTTGAAAAATTAAAAAGATGCATTCTCACCCTAAGAAAGGTCAGGTGGTACAATAGCTCAAAAGACCCAGAAAATTGGCATCATATTGGCCAAAGATGGTGGGAAAAACCATATTTTGGCCTCCACGGTGATATTTTATGGATTTGTATGAAGAAAATAGGGTGCACTTTATGCCTTAATCCTATCTAAGAATAAAGAATGAAATTTGAATCTCAAATAAACATTTCAAAAAGAGTTAATCCAAACAAATGAACTAAAATACAATTTTATCTAAAGAATAAAGGGAGAAAGGGAAATTTATTCTTTCTATGCTTCTTACTTTGGATACCGATGCGTTACAACATCTTCAAACTTGGTTGATATCCCAAAAAACCATAAAATCCTATGTCACTTCATCTTCTAGCAATACGTTCCACTTTATCATATTATATTCATAAATTTCCCTTCTATAGGTTTTTCACACCCTTACCATGAGAATACCTTAGGATCCAAAATGATTTTGTGTTCCCCATCTGTTAGTGGAATATTTATTAAAGTGACCACTTCATTACTGACATTCCACTTTAAACATGAGACACAAAAAACATCATGGCTTACTCATCCTTTTTTTTAGGGAACGTCTAGAGCATAGATAACCTCCCTAACTTTTGTTCACACTTAATATGGCCTATAGAACCCAGGTTATGTTGGAATATGTAATGATGATTTGTGTGCTATTGTTGGTTGTATCTCTCAAAGAAAGAGTAAATAACTCTAATAATATAAAATGGAGTTCCCACATGCATCATGTAATAAACTCTTTTATTACCGTTCTTTATAGGAGAGGTGGAAATCTATATATCTCACATGTGTTATGGGATGTATATCTTCCATACCTCTAGCTATATAATAGAGGTGAAAGAGGCTCATTTACACACATGATATTATTGTGTTATAGTGACATGGAGTGACGATGGAGTGTGATATGATGCTTATGTGAGAATGCCAAGTATTGTAAGATTGAATATTTTTGAAGAATAAGAAGAAAATACATTCATATGGATGTTTCCCCATTTGTGGGTTTACAACATTAATTCTGTATACTATTTTCTTTTTCTCTTGCCTCTTACTTATTGTTTGATTATAGGGTACTTGTATGGATAAAAAGATAAAGTAGTAGATTCTTGCTATTGGTTCGCATGCTAGCAAATATATTGTTGTATGTTTATGCATATTCCTAGTCAATTTTCTAACAAGTTAATGCGTGTTCTTACCTGATTGTTATAAATTGGTATGATTATATGGATGCAACAAAACAAAGAACGTGTCTCCAACTAGACATTTTCATATTGAGTGATGTTATCCAACTCCCTTCATGTGGTAATTGGTTGGCTTCAAAATTGTAGAGCAAGTTTTATCTGTTCAAATATAGCAAAAAAAGGCTCCTAGTTGTACTATTGGAAAAAATAACTATTATAACAGGCTGAAACAACCCTATGTAAGTAGCAATGATTTTTTTATGCCTATAAAAATTGGACATATTTTTCATGGAAAGGCCCGGTTTTTTAATCAATTGCAAAAAACTCTTGGCAAGGTCCCGCATTGCTTCCAGATTTTATTTACTTCAACAATCATGTTGCTAGCTGCTAATGTGAAAATGCCAACTTTATATAGTTTGCATAGATGAACAACAGTAATTGAAACTCTTTTTGAATAGTCTTCATAAGAGACTCGAGCAATTTATGGAAAACATGCCTCAAGTGCTTGGCCAATCAATGCACATTCATTATGGCCATTAGTTGTTTCCAAAATGCATTCAACTTTATGGACATAAGCAATTTATATTGCTTCTTTACAAACCATGCAATGTATTAGATTATGTTCCATTCGTTGTTTACATTTGTTGCAAATGTGTTGAAAGGGTAGTGCAAAAGCATTGCTCCCTTTTAATAGGCCATGCGACTGCATCTAGAGAATTTGTTTCCTTTTTTATAATTTGGTACTTTGTTTTTTTTTAGAAACAAAATTCAAGGAAAAGAAGATCAATAACAACTTTTCTATTGCATAGTAAAAGGAAAACAATATCATAGCAAGGCAAGATAGTCTACTACCTAAGTTCTGGAATATAAAATTTCAAGCAGCATTTGTTTTCTAAAGTCATCATTAAGAACATATATGAATCTTGTTGCATAGCATCACAATGTTTGAGTTCCTTCTGGAACATTTCTTATGATATTTTTAAATAAATACAAAGGCAGAATGTCTAACACCAATTGCTCTTGGATTTGTTCGAACAAGGGCTTCCAATTTTCACTTATTTGAAACTGTTTATAAACGAACAAAGTATTTAGAATATGTTCATTAGATTAAAGTTATTGAGATTATTAAAATTTTAAGCAAGAAAAAGGAAAAAAGCATTTGGGGAAAAAGAACTTGCTTTAAAATTGCAAAGCAAGTTTTATATGTTCAAATCTAATAAAAACAACTCACAGTTGTACTATTGGCATAAAGAACTATTATAACGGGATGAAACATGTCTATGTAAGTAGCAATGACTTTTCTTATGCCTATAAAAATTGGACATATTTTTCATAGAAGGGAGATTTTTTTTTGTTTGAGAAATTGCAAAAGACTCTTGGCAAGGTCCCACATTTGTTTCAAATTTTCTTTACTTCAACAATCTTGTTTTTAGTTTCCAATGTGAAAATGCCAACTTTAGACATTTTGCGTAGATGAACAATAATAATTGAAACGTTTTTTGAATGGCCTTCATAAGAGACTCGAGCAATTTCTGGACAAAATACCTCAAGTGCTTGGCTAATCAATGCACATTCATTCTAATCATTAGTTGTTTCCAAAATGCATTCAACTTTATGGACATAAGTAATTTATATTGATTCTTTACAAACCATGAAATGTGGTAGATTATGTGTCATTCATCGTTTACATTTGTTACAAATGCATTGAAAGGGCAGTGCAAAAGCATTGATCTTAATAGGCCCTGTAATTGCATCCAAAGGATTTTTTTCCCTTTTTTTTTATAATTTGGTACTCGTTTTTTTAGAAACAAAATTCGAGGAAAAGAAGATAAATAACAACTTTTCTGTTACATAGTAAAATGGAAAACAATATCATACCAAGGCAATATAGTCAACTACCTGAGTTCTGAAATATAAAATTTCAAGCAATGTTTGTTTTGTAAATTCATCGTTAAGAACATCTATGAAGCTTGTTGGATAGCATCGCAATGTTTAACTTCCTTCTGGAACATTTGTTATGATATTTTTAATTAAATACAAAGACAGAATGTCTCACACCAATTGCTCTTGGATTTGTTCGAACAAGGGCTTCCAATTTTCACTTATTTTCAATTGTTTATAAACGAACAAAGTATTTAGAATATGTTCATTAGATTATAGTTGTTTAAATTATTAAAATTTTCAGCACGGAAAAGGAAAAAAAGCATTTGGGGAGAAAATAGTCAATGCAAAAAGAAATACAACTGCATAGACATAAAACTTACAATATCTTTGTCAGATATTGTTTTTCCATCTTTGATAGTCAACTCATATTGATAGTTGTTTTGCTCATAGATAATGACAATTATCGAAATAGACCCAACCGAAAATGACTCATTTGATGTAAGCAATTTTCTTATAGTACTATTTGGTCCTAGTCTTCGATAATTGCAAACATTGTTAATACTTTCAAGCTTTGTTTTATCAAGGTGAAGAATGCAAAATTTTACATCTCCTTTAGGGCATATTCCTTTTTTTGGTATTGAACTCATATATCCTCAGAATGGCTGCAGGACTAAACCAGTTCATGAAATGTGGAATTAGATGATTGTTAATTTCAATAGTTATAATCATTTGGTCATCCTTATCCACAAGTCCATCATGTATTAGCTGTGTTTTTGTGGGTGATGTTGGGATTTTGTTTTGCGCAAGCCCATACAGTGCCATTACATCTCCTTCAAAATCATTATTGTGCAATTAGAAAAACATTTTTGCAGTATCTGATGTTGGTTAGGAGACTTTTTTCAGGACTGCAATTATAGGCCATTGTTCATCATAGATAAGAAAGAAAAGGAACAATAACAATGTACATAACACGAGAAACATGCACGAAGCTGCACAATTTAGAAAAGCTATATGATTTATACTTTTTTGGTTCTAATATTGGTAGAAAGCAAGGTCAAATGCAACATTATTATTTGAGGCAATTAGAAATATTTTTATTTACCTCTTCTCTAGCTCACTCCCTACTTTCTGTCCTACTTTTATTTGTTTTTCTTTCACATTTACACCTTCTACCATTGGCAATGTTTGTGAAGAAGACATTGCAGGGCTAGAATTTTAAATCAATAACAAACACAATAGAAAGAAAAGAAAAGAATTTTTTTTTAGGTTTCTCATGGCACATATTAAATTTCAATTATTTGGATACACTGGACAATGACAACAATACTATTTGTTGAGCAAAGTGCAAGGCATATAGATTCACATTTTGTTTGTTCCACTTGTCGATGTCTTTGCTAGCCTTTTTTGTAAAGGCTTCGTATTGCTATTTCAAACAAAATAATTTTGCAACTTGTTAGAATTTGTCATTTGATAAGGTATGCAAGGTAGAAACATGTATAGTAATTGGGAAATTACAACAATGGTTATTGTTTTTTCCTCTTTCTAAATTAGAAACATGTGTAGGAAATATGAAATCACAACAAGCTTTTTCGTTGTGTTTTATTTTTAATCCTTTTTTTCTTACCTTTTCTGTGTTTGAGTATTTGTCTTTTGATCCATTTTTCTCTCTGACTGCTTGGTATTTATGTTTGGGAAAATACATAGCTGAGATTTATTAGAATTGTTATCATTTGCATGGACGCCAATATGCACAAAGTGGAACAAAATTTAAGCAAATAGGAAAGGAAGTTGTAAATTTGGGAAAAGGGAAAAATTGCAATTGCCTTTTCATCAAGCATGGGGAGGGAAAATAACAAATATTGCTCACAATTATTTATGAGCAAATGAACACAACACTTATGCATTGTGCTAGACAATTTTTCCTATGTTGTGCCAATCAATTTGCAAAGTAGGAGGCCACAAATATTTTTTTGTTGACTATACCAAGACCTTGTTCAATTGAAGCAAAATTGTCAGAGGATAAAATGAAAACGGTGAAGTCTATTTATATTAAATGGAGGTATTACATTTAATTTAGCAAATTTGTTGAAACTATCATAAGAGTTTTAAACAATGCACCATCCATTGATCTCCATTGTTGCAAAGATGGGTTGGAGGATTCATCAAATGGATATGAAGACCACTTTCCTCAATGGTCTTATACATGAGGAGGTATATCTAGAGCAACAACAGGGATTTGAGATTCACGAGAGAGAGTCTCATGTATGCAGGCTGAAAAGGGACTTGTATGGTTTGAAGCAATCCCCTCAGGCTTGGTACTCAAGGATTGATTTGTACCTGCTTTTGATTGGGTTTTAGAAGAGTGAGGTTGATCCCAACCTACACTTCATTGTGGTTGGAGGTGTTCCATGCATTTTTCTGCTATAAGTTGATGACTTATTCATTACACGAGGATATCACCTGATTGAGGCATGCAAGAAAGATCTTGCTTCGGATTTTGAGATGACTGACCTTGGGTTGATGCATTACTATTTAGGCATGGAGGTGTGGTAGGAGGATGGACATGTTTTCTTGGGGTAAGGAAAATATGTTGTAGACATCCTAAAGAGATTTCAGATGGAGGAGTGCATGCCCATCTCCACATGCATGATCACCAACTGGAAGAAGCTTCATGCTTTTGAGGGAGAGTTGGTGGATCCTACTTTGTTTCGTCAGCTTATTGGTTCGTTAATGTATTTGGTCAACATCAGATTAGATATGAATTTTGTGGTGAACACTCTTATTTAGTTCGTGGAGGAGCCCGTGACAATGCACTAGACAACCAAAAAACACATTTTGAGATACCTTACTGGGATTGTAGACTATGGTATGGACTACAAGAGGTTAGGTGGAGTGGGCTTAGTTGGTTTCACGGATTCAGATTGGACAAGCAATGCTTCGGATCAGAAGAGCACTTCTGGTTATTGTTTCAGTTTGGGCTCGACAGTTGTGTCGTGGTTCGGTCGGAAAAAAAATTCCATTGCTTTTAGGTATGTATAGGCTGAGTACATGGAAGAGACTATGTTCAGAGAGGAGGTGTAGAGTTACAATACATTTCTATTGATGAGTAGGCAGCAGACATTCTCACGAAGTCTTTGGGAAGAGGGAAACATATTCATTTCAGAGACAAGATGGGAGTGGCGAAAAACACCTTCCTTAGTAAGAGGGAGTGTTGAAATTTTACCTAGGAAGTGTTGTCCATTCATACCTTGGGGTGGACAATGACACTTTAAAAGTGGTCCCTAGCTTATTTAAAAGTAAGAATGACTTCATTTAAAAAAGTGTCTTTTAATGTGAGTTTGAGTCATTAATGATTTTAAAGTGACTTTGTGAGAATTAAGAGGTGGGGCATGCATTAAATTCTCATTTAACATTTAAAAATCAATTTCCAATGAGAAAGTGAGATGAGCCCTATATCTCATTTAGTTCGCTTTTCATCTATGCCACTGATTTGGAGATGGAACTTACTCAAACAAAAGGCTTGGGAAAGGCAAACCTAATTAATTGTTCACATTCCAAAGAGATAATTTTTGGAGAGGAGAGAGCAAGAGAGAAGTGAGAGTGAGAAACCCTTGCACAAATTCCAAGGAAGAAAAATTATGAGGGCACATTTTCCAAGAGAATAAAACCAACAGAAGGCACAAATTCCAAGGCAACCATACAGTTGCATTTATTTGCACATAAACCAAGTAGTCAGTATAGTATGGATCCGTATAGTAGCACATAAATTGAGGCAAGAGGGAACAAATTTTGAGGAAGGTACAACAACCATACAACACAAATTTTGAGGTAGGAAATGCACAAAAATCGAGGCCACACGTGTGGGCCATATTGTTACCAGTGGGCACAGATTTCGAGGTAATAAATTATGGAATTTTTGCAGACCATACCATGATTGTTTGGAAAACAATTCGAGGATGAAATGCTAAGAAAAGTACTATTGTTTTAAATTTGTAAAATTTGCCTGAAAATAAAATCCCTCTAAAGAACAGGTTTTCCCTTTGGGGTTTTTCTCAACCATTTTGGTAAAAAATCTGAGTCTTTAATTTTCATGTTGGTTGACTGAAATAATTTTATGAGTAAGAAAACTAGGGCTGTTATAAATATTTTTGAGTTGAAAAAGTTGAAATATATCTCTTGTGTTTCAAGTTTACAGTAAAATTTTAATTTTATTATGTACATGCATTACATGCATGATGGGGTTTGGGCATTAAACCATATACATAGACTGGAACCGAAACCGGGTTGGGGTATCATAAATTTTCAAGATTGACCCTCTCCTGCCAACCTTCATCTGACACTTTGTCCATTACCCTTTTTTAAGCAACTTGATCTATATATCTCCAAAAAGGCCAAATATTTGAAATAAACATGGCCCCAAGAGTGGCCTTGACCTCCCTCAACGTATTAAGCATGATAAACGAGGAAGCAAACTAAGTATTTGTAATCTTCAATAGTGATAGATGTGTGTATTGTATATATATTGTGAGGGTACTGGTATGGTTTTGTACACCATTTTGGATATGGCATGCATCATCAATAAGATTGCCAATCCATGTCACATCTGAAACATTGGATTTAAGTTCTAAGTTCAAGGAATGAACATGATGGTGTCCAAAATATTTGTGTACATGCAGTTTCCACAATCATGTAGCTTTGCAAACAGGTGCATTATTTGTAATGATTTGCACACAAGGTTCAATACCTACATCTTCAATAACTTAACAAACAAGCCATCCATATATTGTGCATCCTTGTATTTTCCAAGAGCATCCACCTCTTTCAAGAAGATCGGTCCATTTTGGGAAGACACCATGAAATTGTTGAGTGGATGGCATGCTGCATCTGTCCATCCATTAGAAACAATGCTGACATTGGATGAAACCCCTGTTGATTTAATGGGTTGTATGATTTTTTCCACCTCCTTCCTTACCCAGGAATGTGGTTCCAAGATTCTATGAACTTGGGGGAACATACTCGGTTGGAGCTTGTTCAACTAGAGCTCGACACATCTCAATAAACAAAGGAGATTGTGCAACATTAAATGGGATGAAGCTGAGATAGAAAAATAATGAAATGGTAAGATACATTTCATCTCGCTTCTCTTGTTAATAAATCTTGTCCATTGGGAAACGAGTTGAGGCTACCCTCTTTTTTGTGGTTGCATGTCAATCCTACTCCCAAATATGCTAGATGGAGTCCTCAAGAAAGGAAGAGGATCCTCATTCTTTTGTTTATTTCTCAATGTTACCACATTCCCCAAGCCAACTGCATCCTCTTTCTCCAACACCTTTCACTTAGCAACGTCCATTGCTTTACATGCTACAAGTCCACAAGGAAGGCCCAACAAATGGACCTAAGCCAATAGTAGGTGCTCTTGACCTACAATTCTTAATCTCTTGCTCTGATATCATCTACGCATGGTTGTGTCATTCATATATGTACTACCGGCAACAGAACCAATGTTGTAATCTCACAGATCACATAAGGTTACCAATAATACACATAAATAATCATATAAACATACAAAGAAAAGAGACCAGAACAGGTAATGGAATAACAGATTATAGAATCACATGAGGGTCCATACATATACAAAACTGAACCGAGTTCTTCACTGGCTCAATAGCCTATTATATATGATTTACAAAATAGTTATGAGTAACTACTTGTCGGTTCGGTCAACCGACACGACCTTTAGAGGATGACCTAATCTCCGATTAGTCGGTTAACTTGAATAGTGATGCACTTGTAGCATAATTCTTTGATAGACTCATTATCAAAGAATTATAGTATGCAAAGAAGGTATCAAAGTCGTCTTTGCAAAGATAAAAATAATCCTTGATTTAAAACCACCAATGAACCCAAAACAGGTTAGAGTATTGTTAGGACAAAGGGTACTATAGAAAATTCATTCGGTACTACTTTGATATGACATACCCTCTAGAAGAACTGTTAAGAGAAGATCAAGAGTTTAACTAGATAGAAGAATGTGATACATCCTTCGACACATTAAAAAGAAAATTAGTCAAAGCACCCATTCTTCGATTTCCGAACTGGTCGATCAAATTTCACGTGCACATTGATGCCTCATGCTTAGCAATAGGAGCGGTTCTAACACAACTAGGCGAAGATGGCATGGATTATCCAATCATCTACAGTAGTAGAAAATTAAACAAAGCTGAATGCAACTACTCCACGACAAAGAGGGAGGCATTAGGTATGGTATTTGCTCTTCAAAAATATTGACATTACCTATTAGCTAATCCCTTTATATTCTATATGGATCATCAAGCATTACAATACCTTGTCAATAAACCCTTGCACCACGGGAGAATCTGTCGATGGCTATTACTATTTCAAGAATTTGAATTCGAAGTTGTAGTTCGACTAGGATGATTGAATGTTGGGCCCGACCATTTGTCGAGAATTGACATAGGGGAGGAACCGACAGGAATCGAAGATGATCTGCGAGATGCACACTTATTCTGAATAGAAACTGTTCCGACAAAATTAGAGGAAATAACACAATTTCTAGAGAATGGACAAGCACCAGAAGGCACGAACACTAAGAAAAAACAAATTCTAGCTATGAAAGCTGCCCCATACACCCTAACCAATGGATTCCTATACAAAATGGGCCTAGACAAAGTACTCGGTCGATGTGTGTTAGAACATGAACGAGAAGACATTATGCATGAAGCACACTATGGACCAGCAGGAGGACACTTTCAGTCAAATACAACTACAAATAAAATCCAACAATCAGGACTATGGTGGCCAATGCTATACAAATACTATAAAAGGTTTGTGAGCAAATGTGATCACTGCCAATGACTAGGTCGACCACTACCTAGTACAGAGATTCCTTTAATATCAGTAAACCCAAGCCTCACATTCGAAATCAGAGCTATCAACTTTATAGGTCCATTCCCAATACCAACAAAAAGGATAGGCGCAAGATATATCATAACAACAGTTGAATATGTTACTAAATGGGTAGAAGCAGAACCCGTCGACACTTGTTCTAGCAAGGTAGATGCTAAGTTCATATATGAAAACAACATCACTAGGTTTGGCTGCCCTATAACCTTAATCAGTGACCAAGGCTCACACTTCATCAATAAAACAATTACAACATTGACAGAACAATTCAAAATCGACCATCGACAAAGCACAACATATCACCCTCAGTCGAATGGAGAATAGAGGCATTTAACAAAACACTAACAAAGGATTTAACAAAAATATGCAATACCAACAAAGATGACTTGGATGAGAAAATCCCTACAGTATTATGGGCATACAGAACAACATATAAATGTTCAACCAACCAAACACTATTTCGACTAGTCTATAGTCAAGAAGCAGTCGTCCCTTTACATTTTCGACAGAAAACACTGGTAATAGCCAACATCTTACATATTAATGTCGAAGAAGCAAGAAAGGATCGATTAATGCAACTAACTAAACTAGAGGAACATCAATTGCTCGCTATACAACATCAAGAAATTCAGAAACAACAATAAAAGGCTTGGCACGATCGAAACTTCAAAAACAAGAATCTGTCGATCGGAGACCTTGCATTACTATACAATAGTCGGGTGAAAGGAAAACCTAAAAAGCTACACACAGAATGGATGGGACTATTTATTATCGAAGAAATCAATGTCAATGGATCAATTCGACTAAGAACATTACAGGGCACAGTATTTCGAAAGTTGGTAAATGGTACCCGACTAAAATGATACCAATAAAAAAAAAAGCCCGGTTTTGTAACCGTTGCAAAAATCTATAAAAAGAATAAAACTTAAAAACCCAAACAAAAATCAAACAAAATGAACCTCGACAGGCATAGTAGACCATTCGACAATAATCGACATACCGTAGATCGACCATACCTTCATCATCAACAAGAGGACCAAAATGTCAAATCAACCCATCATGACTACAGTCAGAGGGAGCACCGAAACCATAATGTATTAACTCTGCCTCTATTAGAGCGTCCTTCACCAACCAATCCACTATTAATAATACCATCAAAAAGATCACCATTTGCTCCTCCTATAAATACTACGCTAGTTGAGAATCACTTACCATTTTATTAAGATCTAGAGTGACAAAATTACCAGACCTCTTTGAGCAAACCAATTACCAAGAGAGTCGAATCGACAACTGACAAAATGGCCCCAAAACAAACCAGAGCTACAAAATCCAAAATAAAAGAGTTGGAATTTGCTAAAAGCCAACTAGTAAAACAATTGAAGAATATCAAAAACACAAAAGTACAGGAAAGCTCATGGGGAAAATACTCGACAGAAATCAAAGAATGGTCTTACCGGGGTCAATAAAAAATGACAAAGGAAGGGTAGAAAGTAAATAATAACACCATTATGAGCTTTACCAATGCACCGCTTATGGCAAGTTTTGGAGAGACAAAAGAAACCATTATTAAATTCATAATCAGCCGGTACCACAATGGGAAGTTTTACTTCGACACACCGGTGGAAATTTCAGCTGAAACCATCTACAATCTCACAGGACTATCCAACAAAGGCGACCTTGTCCTTGTAGGCATCAAGGAAGGGTTAGTCGAAATACTAATGGGAACACCGACCGAAAAGAACTCAAAGGGGCTGATAATAGGGCAAGTCCATGCTACCACACCCAAAATGGTGGCTAAAATCGTGTCCACTGGCCTAATTGTTACAGGACGTGGCTGTGACTTGAAGCTCGACATGCTGGAAGTAGTCGAAATCATAGAAAGCATAGGAAATATATACCATTGGGCGCAATACATGGCCACCATACTCAAGTCGATATGCAAGAAGTGCCATGAATCAGGTACAAAGATCATATTCCCATCACTTCTAATATGGATAACAATGTACCACTTATGTCCAGTTGGGCATAAATACTTCTTAGAACTGACCAAGTTTCATATGTGGTGTTTTAAGCCGTTCTCAATGGCTAAAACCCCATTAGAACAGGAAGAAAACAAAGTATTCCTGGAGCATTGGTTTCAGAACCTAAAAATCCGAACAACCAGATGGAGGGTGATGCAAAACATCCGAAGATGTCTGCCCCCTACAACACACATTCAATTGGAACTAGACTACACAGTAGTATGGCAAATTCAAGGGTCTATAGCAAAGGAAAAACCACTCGACTACTATCCAACAGTCGAGGATATCTTTACAGAGTTGGAAAGACAAACCAAAACCCACATCCCCATACCAGAAGCTGCAAAAGCAAACAATCAAGCTATTATAGAGCCACTAACTGATCAGGAGAAGGAGGAAGACTATGAAGTCAACCTTCATATCAGTACTCTCACCTTAGGAGATAGTCTGACAGAGAGACAAAAACCCCTCCAAATTGAAAGTGCACCGACTGAACATCAGGCGATTGTACCAACAGAACAAAGTATCATCCCGAGTCATCAACGGGAGGGAGGAGAAGAGCAGATAGAAGAATATATTGAATCAGATAATCTAGAGTATGCTATGACAAAATAAAATTTAAGAAAAATAGCAAAGGAAATAACAGCCTCAAGGAAAAAGAAAACAAATCAGGAAAAAATGAAGGGGAAGCGTAAACTTATCCTATCAGAGTCAGAAGATGAAGAAGAACTACTGGCTACTGTTGTTGACATCATAGAAGATGTTGCAGTAAATAAAGTATTAGTTGAAACACAATTCAAATGGTTCATCGACTCAGGAGCAAAATAAGACAGACCAAAGAAGATAAGAACTTCTACCCTGCCTGTAATAAATCCTATTGATTTAACCCCAGATTCACCAAGACCATCCCCTGTTAGAATAACACAAGTATCAACCCCGACCATATCACCAGGCTATAATGAGTTAATCCCCGAAACCCTTAAGGAAAGGATAGATAAAGATGTTGAACTTCAGCAATTTATCAATGACCTACCAAATCTTTTCCTGAAATCCCAACAGATCAATACCACCCACAAACTTGTCGAGTCAAGCTCTACCTGACAAAGCCTCACTACACAAATCACCCAAGTACCATCATTGCCATTAGTCATAGGAATCATCAAATATTCATACGTTTGCAACCCCGACTCGACATCTACTGTATTCGCAACCCACACTTCATCATTCACACCAACAATCCAAAACTGACCAGCTAATGTGGAAGAAAGGGGACCACTTGCTCTAGATGCTGAAATCGATGAACTCATGGAAGAGGAAGGAATCAACAACCCTGTTGACCCTCAAACAGAAGTCGAAGGGTCCATATCGACACAACTTTCGACCACCCCCATAACCCCAGACCATTCACCATCATGACCACCCGAACCAGAGCCTCAACACAACCCATAACCTCCATCTTCACCACCAATAGAAGCAAAAACAACCACAAACCCTGTCCTAGAAACCCAACAAATTAACCCTACCACAACAGGAGTTCAGTCGAATGAGAACCCGCTGACTGAAGAATAGCAGACTCCACAGCAACAAGCAACATCAGTACCGAAAGGATCATAAGTGGTCCATAAGTCGAAGCACAAGAGCAAGAGGAAAGAAAAGAAGAAAAAAGAAGAACAACAGAAACAACAAACACTAACAACTTGGATCGACTACTGGAGTCGAAACACTAAAGCTAAGAGATGGAGAGCTGGATAGACTCCTGGAAGTAGTAATTAAAGAAGCATCAAACAGAAATCGAACAAAGCAGGAAAGAATTGAAAAGATGAAAGCAGAACAAGTCGAATTCCTAACCAAATGCAGGACTTTGACACAAACAGTGATACCAGGAATAGCAGAAGCCAACACTGAAAAACCATTGGAAAAATCATACCAATTGTTTGAAAGTGTCGTGTCGAACCTGCAGATGCAAATAAAGAAAGACGAGCAAAGGGAAGAAACTTATGTGCTACTGAGACAACAGTACACAACATTTTCTGAAGCACACAAGGTTCCATGGGAACACTTGGAAGAGTCTGTTACTATGGAAGAATTCCTACGGAGCTGGTACACCTACTACAAACAAGTATTCCAATAGACTCGAAAAACCAGTGAGCACATCCAGAATTTAGAAAAGCAACAAGGTCTGGAGGACAACATGAGAACAAAAATACACGACCAGATCATATTAGAGATAGTAAGGTTGGAAAAGCTAGAAAAACAAGCACATCAGTGGACGACCTAGGAACTTCCAAGCATCAGCAGACTTGACAAGATCTTCCCACATATGAGAAAATTGCTAGATACAACAGATGAAAAATCTCAATCATTAGGACCGGACCTGGAAAACATTATAGACTGTTCAATTCAAGAGAAGATTTCAACTCTATCAAACCTCACCACCTTGACCATCGATATCCAGAAGGCTTTACGCAGTTGGGAAGAGTTTCAACACCAATTGGCCATCAAAGTAGAAGCTATTGTAGAAGTATGTGTGCAAAAATGACCGTCCATTCATCTACATAGCCCATGAAGACAAAGCAAATGCAGTAAACTATTTCAGACATAAGAATTTTTGAAATACCCTCCCTGTTTCTTCGGGACGAAGAAAGATTTTGTTCCTGGGGGAGATGTTGGAGGAGTTAGTCGGTGAGCTGACTAGTTGAGTTAAGCGACTAATGGGAGATTAGGTCGGCCTCCAAATTTCGTGTCGGTTGATTGAATCGACAAGTAGTTACTCATAATAGTTTTGTAAATCATATATAATAGGCTGTTGAGCTAGTGAAGAACTCGGTTCAATTTTGTATATGTATGGACCCTCATGTGATTCTATAATATAATTTGTTATTCCATTACCTGTTCTGGTCTCTTGTCTTTGTATGTTTATATGATTCTTTATGTGTATTATTGGTAACCTTATGTGATCTGTGAGATTACAACACATTACATACTGTAATATAAGCATAAATCAGTGAATCATAGCAGCAGGCACATCACAAGAGAAACACTAGAATTGTATGAAATATTTATTTATGATATACAATGGAAGACACCAATCTTCGTGATTGCAATCAGCATGAACTAATACAAATAGCACCAACTCTCAATCCAAGACCCAGCCTGGTATTCTTGGCTTGAACTAAGAAGAGATGAGGTATCCAACCTCAGACTGAAAGACTCATCTTGCCAACACTTTCACTGTCATCAATCAACCATCTATTCAATCCAACTGCTGCTCAAAAAAACTTGTCCATTGTTGTCACTATCATGTCAATTCAACTTGTCACTATCATGTACATACCATGTCAAGTCATAAAGAGTCTACCTATATCAATACTGCTCATGTCCTCTCATGCCAAGTCTTCAAGGATTTTGGACTAGGACTGACATCACTTCTTCACTATGCATAAGAATCACTTCAATACTGTTGATGTCAAGTAAGTCACTGTCAAGCATTAGCATGTCACTGTCATTATGGTAACACAGTCGTTATTGTGCATACATCAAGCATTCCTCCCTCGTCATTGTGATATCTTAAACCTGAGAGATGTATTCTTCAAACAACTTTTGAACTATGACTGTTATGACTATTGTAACCTCCAAAACCGTGGTTTTTGAGACCCTCAACAACTTCAGAACTTTGATTGCTTGGTACTATGAGAAATTAGAAGTGGAATCCACAAATTTGATAGAGTTGACCTTGGATTTGTGATGGAGATAACATAAGACCTCTGAACTATTACAAACTTCAATTATTTTAGAGCTGTGACTGTTGTAAACCAAGATATTTTCCTGCTGAAAGGTTTGGGTATTGAGGCATCCTCAACGAGGAGTTAGCTCCACAGTATAAACCAAAGATCTTATGTTGATAATTTCGGGTGCTTAGGCAGCCTCAGTGAGTTCAATGAATTTGTATTCTCCACAAAATTCTTCTCAGTGATAGTATGAAAATGGAGAGAGAAAAATCAAAAGATGTTAAGATTCAAAACTGTTGTTATCCTCCATAATTTATTGCTGCTCCTCAACCACCAAATTGTTGCCGCAGTGATCCAAATTTTTTAGAGTTGTTCAAACTTTTAAATTTCACCTTTATTGTTGTTGCCTCAGGCTAATCCAAATTTAGAGGTGTGTGTTACCTTTTTTTACTTGCTAAAATAATTAAAAATGTGATCCGCTATTTATACATTTTTTTCTTAAAATATTTTACTGAGCTGACTTGCCCTTTATTGAATTTTTTAGTTTTCTTTTGTTTGGTCAGATGACCCAAAAAGGTGGGGTACACCAACTTAAAAAATTCATATCTCTTAAACCGTAAGGAGTTAGCAGAAATGGATTGACGAAGACTACCTCCCTATTATGGGATTATTTGTAATTAGTTGGTCCATTGTACTGAAAAACTTCAAATGGTTCAGGACGTCAAATAACCCACACATAAGGGTGCCAAAGACTAGGTTACCTTATGCATAAGTTCCAAGGATAAAGGATTCAATGGACATCATGAAAGGCATGAGGGATTCAATGGTATTCACATCCATAGACTTCATATCAAGAAGGCAGAGGGATACACCATATACTCATCATATCAAGGGTATCAAGGACCCCAACACCACTAATTAAGTGGGAACACATAAATTTTCAATAATATCATCATCATTACTATATAAGATGACTTCAAAGACTTCAAGGGATGCAACATCATCATGTTCAAGGTCTTCATATCATTAAAAACATATCGAATTGTTCCACTATATATCTTTATCACCACAAGAGTACCAACACCCGAAAATAGGGGTACAAAGACCTCACCACTAGCTTGCAACACCTTATGGGCTTCAAACACTTCAAGGGTTCCAAGTGAGAAAGGTTTCATCATCAAGATAAGGCCTTAAATGGAATTTCTAAAAAATTACAAAGTCATCATGATCATAAAGGCAACATTCATCCATTGAAGAGTGAGGGCTTCGATTCCAACCAACAATGTACATCAAGCCACCATATGCCAAGATATGACCATACCATCCATTGCGAAGGTACAACATACCATCATGTATATGGGTTCTAATACTAAAGTATCCATGTGCAAGAGGGTCGTATGACCACCTCCAAGGGCTCCATGACCCCATCAAGGGAATCAAGTTCATCATCAAGTGAAAACAGTGGGATTCATGACCTCTTCGACAAATGACCACAAAATGTTTCATTTGTACCACCATGCATTACAAATCACACACCATCAGTGAATGGGCTCCAAATCCCAAGCTACCACATGTGTGGGTATGTCTAATCAATCAACCATCAAGCTATCATCCAGCTGGCCACTATGTGTGGGTAAAGGGTGATCAAACCCCATACCAAACCTGTGCAAGTGTCCATGATCTACTCATACCTCTTCATCAAGCTTGTCCACTGCAGGGGACCTTAATGGCATCAATGACAACCTGAGGGACCACTTCAAGTCCCATGTTGGCATCAATGACAACTCAATCAATAAACACCGCCACCTAAGATAGTTCACCAATAAAATTCAATATCTAGATTATGTTCTTAAATAATTCTTAAAATTTGTAATGCATCATCCAATCTCCCAACTTTGTATAAGGCAATTAATATAATACAATATGCTCTAGAATTTGCATAATCTTGCATCATATCCATCTCCACCACAATTCCTAAAGCTTCAACTAATTTTCCTCCAAATAATTTTTTAATCAACTGAACATTGCAGAAGTCTTGATTATGTTTTCTACATCCGCGAGAGATTATCAATCCAAAGCTGAAAAGTTTGTGATACTCTACCTTTGCAAGATAGTAACATTATAAGCATCTTGTAATTTGCCACATTGGGATTGCATCCTTTTCCTTCCATCTTCTTAAACATAGTAAAGTCATCCTCATCTTTGTTAGCTTTACCAAGACCATTGATTAGTATGTTCTATGTAAATACATATGGCATGTAACCCTTGAGAAGCATTGTTTTGAAAAGCTCTAAGGCTCACACTAATTTGTTTTCCTTGTAGAGGCCATTAATTATTCTATTGTAAGTAAAAAATATATGGTATGACACCACTTTGTATTAACCTCCCAACTAGCTTATATGCTCTAAAAGAGATACAAATGCGCTAAAATAAAGTTTGAAATTCGACACTATCTGCGATGCAATCACTACCTTGGGTAATATTCAAAAATAAAGATGAATTGTTTCCCATATCCATTTTGTAGAACAAATTGTATGCTTTGTCCACTTCACCCGCATTACAAAGGCCATCAATGAGTGTGTTATAAGTCATAACAGTTGGAAATTACCCATTTCTAAAATTTGGAAACTTCAACTTCTTTTTCTAGATTGAATTAAAAAATATTGACAATCGCCTTGAAATCCACCTCATGGGATCTCCCTCGTTCCTGGAAAAATACAAAACATATATGTATACATTCCCTACAACTCAAGGAAGTTTAAAGCTCAAATCCTAACTCCCGTCAAAGTTCTAAACTTGCTACGAAAAGAACCTAGAGCCCCTAAACCCGTCAAAGGAAAAAAAATACCTGAAACATGGAAATTCCCTACAATTGGTTCGAAGTGAAACACAAAACTTCCTAGGCATTTTTCCAAACACTTGCTTGTAACCTATTTATTGCACATTTGGGAAGCATAATCACAACAGAATTCCCACAAAAACATTTGATAAACTCCAAATCCAGCAAGGTCAAGATGAATTTCAATTCCCTCTTAGTATTATTTTATTAAAAAATCTCCCATTCGTAATTTGCAAGTTTGATTCCAAAAGGAAGGTAAAACTAAAGCATGACAACTACACATGGTACATGCATTGAAACAGGGTGCACCAGGAAGGGACAACTTCTATAAACCTCTATGTAATCATGTTAGACCACAACATAGGCAACACAAAATTGTATTTTATTATTATTTTCTTTACGGGCGCCAAAAGAGAAATGTTGGTGGCGGGATATATACAAAGCTACAATAAATTATGATTCCCATGTTGTTTCAACCTTAGGACAAGTCTAGAAGGTCATTGCTCCTCAGTTTTCTGTTGTTTTTTAATGTGATTTAGGAGAGAGCCATGGTATTTTTTTTACAAGTAGTCAAGGTTCAAATGTCAGTACATCATTGTTTAAGCTCTACCTGAGAATATCCCAAGCTATTCATATGGCTAATGAATGAGCTTGGAGTTCATGATTTCTTGAGGAAGTACAAAATGTGTATACTGTGTTAAGGCTTCTTCCTCTTGTGGAATGGGAAAAAAGAGAGAAAGGTGAGCACCCATTATTTCTAAACTATCGTAATTACAAGACAACCAATATCATCTCAGTAAAAGGAAACAAAATCCACATGCCCTAGGGTTTTAACCTGGGATTTGATACCATAATGTATAACATGTTACAGAACTCAACGGTTGATCACTGAAATATGTGTGTCATATGTCATGAATAACTGGTTGCTCTTTGAAATCCAGTAGTTAGCAGTTTATTGGTTGAGAGGAATAGAAGTTTGGTAAGTTGTTGGAAATATTGTTGTGGAGATTTCAGGTTAGAATTTGATGTTTGCTTATGTTCATAAAATTTTCTTTAGTGAACATTGTTAAAGTTTTAGGGGTTTTTCATAAAATTTGACAAACTTGTGCTATAATGCAGATCAAAGTAAAATAATACTAAAGTAAAAGTATAGTAGTAGTCAAATTCTAGGAAATAAAAAATATAATTTTCATATCTTTCAACTTTAACGCTCCCAAATATCATTG
This sequence comes from Pseudotsuga menziesii, assembly GCA_001517045.1. NCBI lineage: Eukaryota > Viridiplantae > Streptophyta > Pinopsida > Pinales > Pinaceae > Pseudotsuga > Pseudotsuga menziesii. The sequence goes on along the minus strand of LPNX011095617.1, from coordinate 311,467 downwards.
TGTTAAAGTTGAAGCACACATTTAACAATTGCATATATATAACCAATAGAGTGGCAACAGTAGTAAGACTAATTAGACAAAATTGTAGCAACAGTAAGAGATCTAACTGACAACACAAAAAACAAGTCTGATAACTTACTTGGCAAATTGGGGCATTCCATATACTCCAAAATTACTTCAGATTAGATCTTGTCTCCTAGAGACAAGTCATTAAATGGAACAAGTAATTAAATCTTACATGAGGTAAACACATGCCCGAGAAAGAGAAAAAAATAAACTGTTGTAGGATAGGTTTAGACAAGTACAATAGAAGGTGCAACAGTCAAGAAATCCAAGAACAACCTCAATATGTTAACCAAGCCAACAATCAAGTGTCCACCAGTTGGGGGGAGAGGGGCAGCCTTAGCAATATAACAATGGCACAAACGAACAACAAGGTTCACACATAGGTAGAATCCCACTCAAACAGCCCAACATAAGCTACCTAGACAAAAACGACACACACATGCAACGAAATATCCTAACAAACCACTAATGGGCATCGACCTCTCTCTAACAGTCGACAATGGTAGCAACCTACCCTAGCAACCCTCACACAAGTTGTGACTTCAACAAATAACTCGACAACCATCCCACGGTTCAGGTGACATCCCAACAAACAACCCATGGCTCATGTGATATCCCAACAAAAAACCCACGACACCCTCATAAGGAGAAGTGGCACCCTCACAAATAGCAACAATAACCTCAAGGAGGCCTAAAATAGCAAAGACACTTTCACAGGAAACAATGGCAGACTCAAACAGTAGTAGACTAGCATCGACAATCTAAATCGGTAGGACAACAACCCTAGCAGACAATGAAACCCACAACTAACAACAACAGATTACTTCCTAACAATAGAGGAACCCTCACATAGGTGGAGGAACACTCCTTAGAAGCAATAGAACCCCTATGTCATCAAAACAAGAGCAGTGGAACCCTAAACAAATCAGATCAAATCTCATCTCCTTCACAAGATGATCTCATAATGAGATCTAGATCTCTATTTATAACTTTGAAAGGCTTCTAGAAGGTTCTCCCTTCTAAAAATTTATTGACTTTAGGGTTATCATAAACTTAATTCAAGACTTCACACAAATAGGGAGGGTTACCATAAAATAAACATAACAAGGGTTAAGGTACCACACTAAAGAGGGGCGCTAGCACAATAAGGGAGAGGTCAACACAAGACCAAATCAAACATAAGGTTGACCATAAGTCAATAAGAGGTGACAAAAAAAGTGGGAAAATAGCCCTTCTACCCACAATACCAAATGTGTACCAACAAGGTGGGAAGACAACCCTTTTACCCACGAGACCAAGGTGTACCAACAAGGTGGGAAAACAAAGATTTTACCCACAAGGAGAAGCAACCAAAATTTTATCTTTCTCTCTCAATGTATGTGGTCCACAAGTGTTCCATACAATAATTGGAAGTTTTATCATCACCATATAAGGAATGTCCAAATTGGATGATGTGATCCTATGGTCCTTCTAACTTCTCCTAAAGGTCAAGTGCTAGTGATATCATCAAGGGGTGTCCAATCCCTATAATAAACAACCTAGCTCAGCCATTTAGGAGAGGAGGGCATCACACATCATCATCTTGGTTAACTGACCAAGATCCACCTGGTTAACCGAACAAGACTACATCTGCAGGACCTTCTTGGTCTTATACCAAGAGTTTTCTTGGTCGCAGACCAAGATGTCTCTGTCTCTTCCTGTAGGATCTGCTTGGTCCTTATGACCAAGAAAATCTCCTATCCCTGACCAAAATACCCTAGAGATAGATAGGGGCCCTATCCACATGCTAGGGACTTTTCCATGGATCTAACCTGCTTGGTCACAGAACAAGAACCCCATTAGACTATAGGGGGTCCCTAGGGTACATGTTAGGGACTTACTCTGACTGGTTAACTGACCAAGAACCCTAGTTAACTGACTAGGGTGCCATCCTCCCAGAGAATGGCTCTTGCAACTGTATTATCTTTTAACAAACATTTAATCCCATGCTTTTCTCAAATAAAATCAGACAATGTAGAAGATTAGAACGCGGAGATGAAGGATGAACAATGTATTATTGATGTTCATCAAAGTACATAAGATGTGTTGTATATATCTCTATTAGGTTCCGTTATGCAATTTAGGAACCATTCATAACTAATTTCTTAATTAATCACAAATAATTCATTTACATATCATTTATGTCTTGACTTATTATATTAATGTCATTTATAACTTATGACATTATTACATACTACATACTTCATAAATAAACATTACTATATCTAACAGTTTTTGAGGGAGATTGTTCTAGAGAATAACAACACTCAAAATCCAAGTTGCACCTTTAATTTTCGTCTCCTTCATCTCGAAGGTGTTAAAATCAAAGAATGCATCCTTAGGTGTAGACTGTACCCATTGATTCTCCAAAATACTTCATTTAGTGCGTGCATCCTCGTGTTTTTGAAAACTAACAAAGACATAGATATTCAACATATCCACTGTCCACTAAACCATCTCAGAACTCACTCTTAGCCTGCATGACTTTTAAGCAAATTCCATTCTTCCAAACCATCAAAAAATAAAAATAAGATGTGCAGAGTTTGTAACTAAAGCTATTAAAATATCAGTTCCAACAACGACTATCATGTTAGATCTCCTGTTTGCCTTCCTAAAAGCTAGACAGTTTACACGCTTTAACATTCTTACTTATCAAAATATTCCTTCTTGTTGTTGCGATCACTATATACCAAGTGCTATACCAGTTATTGTTGTCCAAGATATATATCAATACTTTTAACTTTGTAGTAAGAGCTCATAAAGACAAAAACCATGAGTGGCTTAACCAATTGTTAGACATTGTGTATCAACATGTTAGATAGAGAAAATATCTTGTAGTACCTTACGTAAGTAATGCTTCCATCTTTTGAAGAAATGCTATTATCATGCTTAACAACAAAGAAATTAAGTTTGAGCATCCAGTTACGTGTTAGATAGCCTCAACATAGATTAAAGGCGAATTTAGAGGCTATATGGCAACCTTAGAATTAATTAACTTCATTAAATTTGATGGCCAACCAACTGGGGCCACCTATGTAATGCCCCATAAAATAAATTGTAATTATAGGTGCCTAATAATTATAATAATAATATTTGAAATAGGTGCATAATAAGAGAATATACATATAATTGGGCTAAATGTATGGATAACAAGTGGAGTCATCCATGCAAATGAACTATATTATTTTAATAAGGAAAGGGGGCGATTCATCCCCGAGGGTTAGCTCAGTTGGTGCTTCCAATTCCAAGACGAAAGTAGTCGAGGTCAAAGGTTCAATTCTCTGGGTCTTCTAGGTTTAGGCTCCCAAAACTAGATCCGACGGGGTGAAGCCCCTTCGGGTGTGCCCCTTGAGAATTATTTTTGTCGATGTAGTGTATTTCGTCAAAGTTACCACATTAAAAAAAAAGAAAAAAAAGAAAGGGGGTGATTTAAGGAAGGGAAAAGAGGGATCCGAGGGTTCCTTCTTCCTTCGGTGAACAATATGCGGGGTACAACTCTCCATCCAACCTACCCCTCAATCAAAGATCGAGATCCCTTGAGACCTCAACAATAAAACTATGTCAAACGCAATATTCCTTTGTCCCTCAAAATCAGATAGATATGAACTCTCCTTCTCCTCCAGACCTCCTCACACAAATAAGAAATCATCCTACCTCAATCAACCAACCCTCAAGTAAAAGAACAACTAGGGGTAGTTCTAGGGTTTTACATTTTTGTGTTTTTATCTTCTTTTGTTTTGGTGGATGGAGTGGCACCAAAAACCTGTTCAAACTAGTTGTTTCTGACCAGTTTTGTCTTACATTGGTCCATTAAGACCAGTCCAGGACAAAAACAATCATTTCTAGCATGAGGGTTTGGTTCTGTTAAGAAAATCCACAAAACTAGTTTGACTGGACTGTTTAGCCAGTTTTGGTCAAATTCCAATAACATTGATTTTGCCACAATAATCTCTTCTGCAATTTCTTTCATAATCGTAATAAATGAAAAATTTATTGTAATTAGTATTTTTGGAATGTTTAATATAAAATAGACCTCTCGGGTATCCACCACATAGAACAACTAAAAAAGTGTCTGTTCTAGGGCTAGAATATGGCATCAGAATGCTTCCATAAAGAACCACCATCATATTTCCATTCCCCCCTTCTACTAAATAGTCACTGACAGAAGTTTTCTCCAAGGTACACATAATTACTTTCTCTCGAGCCATACAATTGGATTATGAACTCTTAACTACAATGACAAGGAAAATTTGTTTTAGCGTTGTCTTCTTTCATTTTTTTGACACAGATAATATAACATAAATATAGATAATGGATTCCTTCTCCATCTGCATCTATGCCATAACTTCAATTAAGTAGCCATTGTTAGGAGAATCATGCTAATGTTCTTCTAGTTTGCAATTTGATACCAAGTTGACTTTGGTATAAAATCTTGGCTGCCCTCCCTCCGCAAAAATGTCATTTTTATAAATCTTCCCACTATTTCTCCTTACATAATTTTTTATCTATGTGACCATCGATGCAATGTCTTAGATGATAATAGATAGAACATTGATTATTATTTATTTCGTTAGTAATTGATATTATTTTACTTGCAGTTTATGAAAGTGTCATTTTTCACAAATTTCTTCCATACTTTACCATCATATGCATTGGCTTCCATGTTTTCAATGTGGGGATTGCGAAGCAAGCAATATAAATGTTAAACTTGAAAGATGATCAGACACATTTTGAGTTAGGGATGCCCCAACCCCCAACAATAGAGTCCCCATCTCTCTTGTATATCTTGGATCTCCCATCTTCTATTAAGTCTCTTTGCCATCGTTAGAGTTGGTCATTAGAACTAGAAAGTGGAAGAATTCAAATTAGTGACGTGGGAGTTTCTTCTGAAAATGAGAATTTTGGAGAACTATTATTCATATTAACAAATAAAAGTCTTTACATTGGACATTCTAGCGGTGTAATTGGAAACACACATCCTTTTAGAGGAGGATAAGAGTGTTTGAATCCCTCCTAGAGTTTCAATTTGCTAATCGAGAATTACTTATTTAAAATACACTAATCAAACAAGGAACTTCCCAAAGCCACATTGAATATGTAAAGGTTTTTATCCGACCTCTACTGTGCTAGGGAAGTTTCAACCCATCAACAACAATCTTGTATATTGCAAATTTGGATTTTTGCCAGTGAATACAATAATAACCCAAAATGCCATGCCACACTTAAGGAAGTTTCCTAGTTTGCAGACATTGTTGAATGCCCACTGGAAAGATTCCTTATTTAGTGGAAAGCACTGGCTTAATCATTTGCTTAATATTAGTTTCATGTTTACAATTTATATTAAAAAGAATGTAATGGGAAATCAAAATGATTTAGAGAAAACCAATGATTGATTGATCTTACATTTCAACTTTTGCATATACACTCCAATTCTATGTAGGATTGATACAGAAAATCAATGGAGCCTTCTATTCTAGACCAAAAAATGACTGTGTAATGGTTTCCTATGTTGAATCTTATGCTGCTAGAGAAATTCTACAAAAATAAAATTGAAGAGAGCTAAGAAGGCGTCATATTGAATGAGTGGTCCCAATTATCTGGCTTTAAAATTAATTGGATTGAGGAGCAATTTACATGAAGTCTAGTGCAAATGTGCATGAATTACGTGGATTTCCTTGTGATAAAATATGATCGAGATAGTATTAGATCTGTTGTTTGAACCTCACTATGTACAATTTCTATCTTCCATTCACTAATGGTCCCCACTAACAAACTAGGGGAAACTAAAATATATATTGAAAAAAATATAAGTCAAAGGCTCAACAACAGAGCCAATAATCACAGAAGTAAGGGTTTTCAGTAAACTAGGGTTTTTTTCTGGTTTTTTTCGATGGGATCATAGGGAGGGGGTCTACCTCCTATGTGCAATAACACTAGGGAGGCACAAGTAATGGAGCAACAAATAACCATCCTGGTGATCGTGAGAAGAATGGCATGGAGGAGATCGAGAACAAATATCAACAATGGATAGGGCGCAGACAGGGAGGCTGTATTCCTAGATTTGCAAAGATCCCATCTCTATAGATTCGACCTGAAAGGCTGCGTGAACGAGTGGAGTCTTGGAAGGAAAGATCCCTAATCATGAAGTTTATTGGGATATGGAAAAAAGAGAAATATATTCTAAGATGGATCAAAGCGACCTGGAACCCTAAAGGTCACTATGACCTTCATTTGCGTTTCAAGGGTTTCTTTACGATCATCTTCTTTAATTAGGAGGATAGGGATCAGGTCATGAATGGAGGATCGTATGTATTTTTCTTCGCAGTACTCTATTTACGACCCTAGAAGGAGAGGTTCAACCCAGACAAAGAAGGCATGAGTATGGCACCAGTCTAGATCTGGATGTATTCGCTTCCATGTGAATATTAGGAACCAAAAATCTTGCAGGACATCAGTAATACCCTAGGTGAATTCGTCAAAATATCGAAGCAAACCAAACAATGGAGGCATACATCTTTTGCTCATATCTGCATTTATATGAACCTATTGAGGGAGCTTCTACAGGCCATTAGCCTCACCTAGGATGTTGAGGAATCGATCCATCCAGCAGACTATGAAAAATATCCCTTTTCGATGTTGGCAATGTCACGAACATGGGAATTTTAGCAGGAATTGTCCACAAAATTCCCTGGATCCACCTCTCCTAAACCACCTAAAGATAAGGGAAGTGATGTGTATGGTGTTATCCCTAAAGTTGAACCTAGACTACGGGGGTTCAAGCTTAAGGAAATCTTTGTCAAAAATGTACAAATCAAATGAAATCAAACTGAAAACATAAACTGGTATGAAATCAGGGCTAATGGAAAATCACACAAGTATTGAAGAACTAAGCTGGTATAATATAGGTGCTTATAAGAAAATCAAACTATTTCTAGAGAAGTAGGCTGGTGTAACATACAAAATTGTATATAAAATCAAACAATCACTGCAAAGCTGGACTAGTATGAAATCAAGTCTGTTTTGTACATATCACATAATGATCACTGCATTATACGGGTATATATATAAGATCTATAAGCAAAACATAACACTATTGAAGAGATAGGCTGGTGTGAAATCAGAGCTACGGGAAAATCAAACAATTGTTGCATAACTTAACATCAAACCCAAAGTTCAATATCCAGGTTACTATGATCATGAAATCAAGAAGTGAAACTGCCTCTGTTTCTAGAAAATGAAGGATAATTGTACTTCACAATAAGAATTAATACAATGGGATGTACTGGACCATATGCATAATAAAATTATCAGAAATACAATTCATACAACACATGGGCAAATCATCATCATGTTCATTCAAAAATAGAACCTGTTACTGAAGCTGCAGAGTGCTTATGCTACACAGACAATGCTTACAATTGAGCTTGCATAACTCCAAAACTGACAACCCCCAGTCCCCTGCTTCCCTCTGAGAGGAAGAACTCTCCCCTTTTGTCTCCTCTAGAGACTCTGCTTAAATACTAAATATCTGTTTGTTGAAGCTAAATATGAGATCCTATTTCTAAGGATCCAGCCTTCTCAAAAATAGGGAAGTCAATCCCTTTTAAATAGTTTTTTAATACAAGTGTAAACTAAAAGAGACATCTGTATCTTTATATGCTTAAATGCTGCTGGAAGATATTGACCAAATCCTTAATAGTTTGGAGATGATGAGATCAAATAGCTAACTCGACTCCTTGAAATATGGAATCATTGGAAGTGCTGCCTTCAAATTCGAAATGCTCTGCCACCTATACATTGCTATCCTCATGCTTGTTGTTTGCCAGAAAGTTTTAGAAATTCAGAGCCAATAATAGCAACATCTTGACGTGCACGGTCATTCAATCTTGTGATCCTTCATGAGAGTAGAACGATGTCATTGCGTGCTCGCTCATTCATAAAATTGGCATCACTGCAGGCATATTTGGCAGCATTTGCTAAGCCTCGAAATAACAAATCGGCGGATCCAACAATAATAAACCTGGTTTCAAAGTTCGATTGAGCTGCCTATAAACGAGTGGTGGAGTGCGACGCCCTCTGGGAAAATGATCACCTGTCTTAAAGGAATGACGCTTTGAAGCAATTCCAAAGGAAAGTGCACCTGATGTCTCCTGCTTTGGCATCGCCTGTGATTTTAATGTAGTGCTTGGCTGAGAACAACATGCTATGTCAACTTCAGTGCCTTGGGAGGTCGCACATTTTGATTGCAAATTGTCACCATGTGCTGGGATTTGCTTAAAGCATACACATTTACTTTCAGATCTTAAACCTTCCTTCAAAACTTGGCATTTTGCAGACATGACAGACAAGTCAAAATCTCTTCCACCTTCTCTTACATGGGCTGCTCTAAATCAATAAATTGTGCATCATCTTCTTCAATTTTTGGTGATAGTCTAACTGTTTCAAGTTTATGTTTAATAGCATTAAAAAGCAATTGGGAAGCTTTGAATGCTCCTGTAGTTTCAACAGTGAATATAAAACTATCATCTTTGGCATTAATGCTCACAAATCCTGGCTCTCCTATTGCCTCAGCTTTCTTGATGACCTCATCATCATAGGAATATGCTTCAGCATCATACACAAACACCTGTTGTGTATCTGGATTAATATCAAAAACTTTCGTAAAACAGCTCTCAATCCACTCCCACTTTTCATCAAGAGTTAAAGTCTCCATCAAATTTTCATTAATGTGAATATCAGGCTCATATATAAAAGTAACTGTTGCAGCTGGTGACCATTTTGCATGGTCCTTACCAATACCCCAACTGTCCATTGCCCAATCCTCATAAGATTTATCAGACTTTTTTAACCTCTCTGTCCACCGGGATTCATTATAGGTTCATTTGAAACTCTGCTGCCAGTAAGTAAAATGCTGCCAGAAACTGAAATTTGCTAGAGCAGATCCGATGATAACATATGGATTTACTAAGGTCATGCATAAACGAAGGCAAGGTAGGAAGACTGTGAATCAGAAACAAAATCATCATGTTAGCAAAACATGGGCGGTCACATCAAATCAATTCAAAACCCTACCAGGGATGGAGGAAAATTCGTAGACCGTGAGAATTTTAATATACAAGGGGTGACTATTGATGGGAAATTTCTTTTAGAAGCACCCCTAATGAATCTAGAGAACAAGGAGGAGAAAGCAGAGGCTATGGAGGATGACCAAGATGATGAAGCATAAGATATGGACCTGAGGGAGCTGGATCTAGATGAAATCAAGAAAGATTGTGACAAACAGGGGAAGGGTTTAGTCGCGCAGAGGCATATCGAGCTTTTAAAAGAGGCCATTATGAAAACTAAGGCCTTACCCCAACTAGGAGTAGCCAAAGAACCACAAAAAGGAAATAAAATAAAGTTTCCTGAGGAAGGGGACCGCGAAGGAAGGAAGACAAATAAACAACGAATAGTCGAGGTAGGAACGAAGCTGGTGGAATCAGGCCAATACCCAACAGTTAGGGAATCCTGCTCTGAAGTCAATAAAGTTTCTGAATGAAGGTGATAACATAGATTTTGAGGGGGCTGGGCCACCCTCGCAAAATCAAGCTACTCAGGAACAAGTTGAAAATGTAAAAACCAGTGATAGTTTTTTTGCAAGAAATAAAATGTGGAACAAAGAAAATGAATGATATAGGAAGGAAAGTTTGGAAGGGATGCAAAACAATAGCAGTTGATGCTCAAGGATCAACAGGAGATATGGCAATTTTATGGCGTCCAGAAGAGGTAACTCTCACAAATTTTTGGGGTACCAAAGGCCTTCTTTTCGCTGATTTCCAGATATGTAACCCTTAGGTCAAAGGAACACTCACTAATGTTTATGGCCCAAGGTTTTCCCTCAGAAACCCATGTTTTTCGAGGCTCTCTCTTTGGTATCTAGATGGGTGGGAGATGAGAATTGGATCCTGGGAGGATATTTTAACTTAATTCTGGAAGAGAATAAAGGGGGACGACGAACCCTTGGAAATTCTAATGAAGCCTTCAAAGACTTCATTGAGGATAATAAGATGGTGGATGTGAAAATAGGGAATGGATGGTTTACATGGAATAATTAAAGGGGAGGATAGTACCATGTGGCCTCCAGATTGGACCAATTTCTTATAACTGAGGAGATTGCTCGGGAAGGAGGTGATTTAATGACCATGGTATTACTTATGGATGGGTCATATCATTGGGCTGTCTTCTTGAATTGGGAAGGAGGGGGACCCCTTATCAGGAAGCCTTTTCATTTTGAGTAATTCTAGATGGAACATAAGGACTTCAAATCATTGTTTACTCAATGGTGGAAGGACATGGTCTGTCTAGAAGGAACACATATGTACCAATTCCAGTGGAAATTTAAGACCCTTAAGACCAAGATTCGTACATGGAATAGAGAATAATTTGGCAACATTCTTGAGGAAAAAAAAAGGCTGACAGATCAGCTGGAGGAAATCCAATGACAGGGAATGGATAATTTCTATAATGAAGAGTTAAAACAAAAGGAACATAACACCATTGATCAAGTATGGGCCCTAGTACTAACAAGTGATTGAATTTGGTTCTCCAAGAATATTTCAAAAACCATTGATTCATGCAGAGCCTTTGGCTCTGGTTCGTTCCCTTGTTGGAGGACCTGGATTCGAGCATTGAGCTTTTGACTTGTAGGATCGTGTTTTAGGAGTTGTTTTTTATTTGGATCTGCATAGTGGCTCCAATATCCCTTGATCTGTGGCTGATTTGTCCAAGAGACTACACGACCGAGTGGTTTTTGACAGGAATATTGGAAACCTTTGGTCTAGTTTGTTCAAGAAAGACTAGGTTTTTTCCAAGAAGTTTTGCGCTACATGAAGATATAAATTTCTTCTAGTTTGGATATGGTTCTTTGGTTAAGAATGCGTAGGATTTCATGGTGGAATCATCTTGACTACTATTCTCGAATCGATTTTTCAGTCTTGATCCCTGGGTGCTGAAGCCGTTTGAGTTTTTAATGTAGGATCTGCTGGTTCTATCTTAAGAAGTCTTCGGACTGCGCTAGTTGTGTGATTATGAGGGCGGATATTTTATTAAGGAGTTGGATGTTATTGATTTGCGGTCTTTTTTATCAATAAGTGGTTCATATTGAAATAGTTTGGTGTCCAGAGTCTTCTCTTATGGACGTCGGAGGGGGTCCTCCCCCTTCTCTTCCTCCTGAATTGAATGCCTTTAAACCTTTGGTTGCCTCTTGTGGTAAGAGGAAAGGGTGTCCGATTATGTAGATATTTGTGAAGAAAGCAAACATTCCCTCTGTTGAATTGCAGGTTGAATGGCCTTGTCGGATGACATTAAATCTAGTTGAGCGTGGGCTCATTGGGAAATATACATGTTTTTGGGCTTCTCCGAAGGCTATTGATGGATGGGTTCACCAAAATAGGAGGCCCTTGGTTACTGAAGGAATTCAAAATCATATGGCTGGCAGAGGATACTATGCCTTTGTTTTTTATTCAGCTGAAGATCATCACCTTATTTTTCGAAACGATCCATATTTCATGTGCTCCCAAGGGCTCTATTTGAATAAGTGGACTCTGGATTTTGATCCTACCCAAGATGTTCCATCAGTTGTTCCTGTTTGGGTAATGTTTTCTCACTTACTTTTACATTGCTGGAACTCAGAATCTCTGGAAACCATTGGGAACAAGCTAGGAAAATATATCGATATGGTAGAAAGGAAAGATCAATATTCGTGTGCAAGAATATGCGTTGAAGTATATTTGGAGATAGGGCTGCCCAAGGTGATCAGTTAACAAATGAATGGTTACACATCCAGGAGATATATTACGAACAACTTCCTTTCAAGTGCCGTCATTGCCATGGTTATGGTCATTTTTCTCGAAATCGTAAGAAAAAATCAGAGGATGATCTTGAAAAAGAGAAGGTTGATCAGTGGACTCAAGTTCAGAAAGCATGTACTTCCAATCATGACAATAGAAAGAAAGGTAAAGAAGGAAAGATAAGGAATGGAGTCACTCTTGATGGTAAGAGTCTTCCTAAAACTCAGGTTGTAGAAAAACCCATTGTTTCATCAAATCATTTTGTTCTTCTAAGGTCTTTTTAAGATCATATTATTCATTTTCTTGAAGAGGGTGAAGTGCAATGCTTAATTGTGCAGGAAGAAGAAGTTGAAGTAAATACTAGTCCTTCAGAACAATCTGGAACAACAACCTCAGAAATACCTTTTGTAGAAGCAATATTGCAGGAAAACCACGATTCACCAAAAGGATCCATTCCTTCTCCATCTTAGGTAGAAATAATAAAGAAGAAATCGGTTGACAGTTTTGGTTCTTCTAAAGAATATTCTATTAAGAAAATAATAGGAAAGAAGTCTCAAAAGGAGGCTAGAGAAGAAGAGGCGGAGAGATTAAAGATGCAGGGCAATCAGTCTACAATTGAAATGTCAATTGGCAGAAGCAAGCGGAAAAGACCCCCAAAGGGAGTGATAACTCCCTCTTTTTTGGGTAAATAATGCAGATCGTCTCTTGGAATTGTAGGGGTTTGGGGAATCCAATCAAAGCAAAAGCAGTTATTTTCCTAAGAAGGATAGGACCTAGTATCCAACACTAGATTACTAAGGAAAAGGTTGGAGATAAGTACCCAACATGGAAGAGGTTTAGAGACCATAGCATTGGATAGGGGGTGTATGAGAAAAATTAAAATTCCTTATGACATTAGACAAGACTATGCCTCCTAAGTATGAGAGAGGGCCCACATGTTCCACCATGGGTGAAAAATGGGACGTTGATTACATTGTCATTGAAACTTATAAATATATCTTATATCGAGAATGGGGTCACAATGACCAGATTTGGAAAATGATTTGTTGTACATAACTTTAATAATAAAAAATTATAACTTTTGTTTGGTGGGTAGTTGAAAAATGCATTATGACATGGGAAAGTCTCCAACGAGAGGCTATAATGGCCTTTCATAGAGTTTCCTATGTGAAAGCACCTCATAGGATACTTAACATATATTCATACATTGTAGGTTCTCTGGGGAGCACTTTGATCACGGGTTAAAGAAAATGACAAGATCATATTTGAAGCAGGATGGTGCTTGTGACCTTGTAAGGTTGAATCCTAACCGACTTTAAGAATAGAACAATAATAAACTATGGTCCCTTCTCCTAGGAATTTTGGTGTGGAACCTTAGCAATAAGAAGAACTATACAATTGTTCAAATTTAAGAAAGGTCCACAATATCGATTAGGAAAATAATTATTAAAAAAAAATTAAGAAAGATAATAAAATTGATAAAGAAACTTGGATAAGGTGATAAGAAAACTGTGAATTTTGAAAGGAAAAAGACCAAGTGCTAAGGGATTAAAATCTAAAAAAGTGTTTTATTTTTTAACCATAAGGGCACCAAATTCTACAATAGAGTGGCACGTCACTGACATGATAGCATACAATAAATTTTGAAAGGGCATCACAATGGAACCCAAGGAAGGCTATCATTTGAGGCATTATCATGGATGGTAACGGATTGTAACTATTCCTCTTTGTGGCTTCAATGGGAAGGTATATGAATAACTGAGCGTATATGAAGTAAAAGAAAGAGGAATCCTTCATGTTTTCCAATTGAATCTTGGTCATGTGATGGAGAAAGGAGACTCTCACATGATCATGGGATATAGGGAAGTTTATTTCTCAAAGATTCACTACAATCAAGTTGGTTAGAGTTATCCCTCCCTTAAACATTTCTAAGAATTATTATTTTTTCCTAGCCTCGATGAATATTCAAATTCTTCTTAGATAACTCCACAACATATCATATACTTATGTAATAAGTTTGCAAATAGGTTGTTGAGCGAGAGAGTATGAGCATTTTGGGTTTATGATCTAGCACATAATTGGCAGTTTTTTATCATGTCATATGCTCATGTAACAAGTTTGTAGATAGGTTGGTGGATTAGGGATTATCAACACTTTTTTGGGTCTAAGAAATTTGAAACAGGATTTCCAAGCTTTACTTGAACATGATATGCAAATGCATGAGGATTATAAGCAAGGGATTCACATGGACCATAAAAATGGTATACAAAGTTGTTGAAGGCATTTAGATGTGAATTATGGGGACAAAGGAAGAGGGACCAATAAAAAATTGGAGAGGATTTAGAGTATGGGATGATTACTAGGCATCATCCATCTAAGTATTGTGAGACTCAGTGACTTGCAACAATTCTCTAAGGATCTAGGAATTGAATCATATATATGCATCCATTACCATTTCTCACATATTCTTAATCAAATCATATAACAAAAGTGGCTTTTATGTTGGAAGCATGGCTCAGAAAGGTGAGTTATCATGGCATGAGCACCACATCAAGAATAACATGCACACGGATGTAAATTTTGCCTTTTAGTGGGTATGAATAATATATGGTGTCATTTACAAGGGAAAGGAGTGGATGTACCTCATACCTCTCTACTATCGAAACCTCTACTAAAGGAAAACATATCTTCATTCTAAACAAAGCAATGACGAAGTTAGATGGAACTACTTTGTGCCAAGTAATGAAAGGTGTTTGTTTTTTGAGGTAGTGAGAGATAGGATGAGGAAGTTTATCATCATGTGACGGTCATTGGAAATAGTTTCAAGGTCATTCCCATTTTTACAATATCCTTTGTTGTTCATTGTAGTGAATATGGCCTTGATTGAAATCCTGGAGAGGCAAGAAGTATAGATTAAATAACAAGTCTCATTTCGCGGTGGTTATATAACCATAATAGAAAATAAGCAAGAAACAACAGGGCCATCTACATGCCCATAGGAGTTTCACATGTGCAAATCTTAATGGAATATTTTTTCTCTAATAAACATCAAGATCCAAACGATGAGGTACATAAAAGAGGTGGAAAACCCCTATTTATAATAAAAGAGAGAAGGAAACCCTAAATTATGCTTAAATGACTAGTACAAGTCATTAGACCTATACCACATAAATAGGTCTTCTTAAAAATATGATATTATAGCAAAATCACGAGTATGAACAAAAATATCTCATGTACATATACTATAATACCTACTGAATATTTTGTGGGTAGGTACAATACGCGCTCTCTCTCTTAAGAAGAGATTTTCCCTCAAATATAAACTTTAATAAATAAGGATTAATGTTGATAACTTTAAAATATGCATTCTCACCATAAGAAGGGTGATGTGGTAGAATAACTCAAAAAACTAGGAAAAATGGCATCATATTTGCCAAAGATGGTGGAAAAACCATCTTTTGGGCTCCACATTGATCTTTTATGGATTTGTATGAATTATACCCTAATCCTATCTAAGAATAGAGAGTGAATTTTTAATTTTTAATTTTGTATGGTTAAGACTCGGTCCAAGTCCCATTATGGCTCCCATGTCCATTCACACACCTATAGCAAGGGGGACCTCATCCTTGTCTATGACCAAGCCCATGAAAAGATTGGAAAATGGAAGATAGAATCCATGTGTTATGGAACTTATGTCATCCATTGTTGTCTTGGAAAGGAGGCATATCTCCTTTTTGACTTCGATGGTCGCCTCTTAAAGAATCCCCACAGTGGGATCTACCTCAAGAGATTCTATGCCTAAGTCGACCAACCAACATACATTTGTATCATAGTTTTTCTTTCTTGTTTTGCATCATTTCTACCATGAGTCTCACAGTTTGGTTCCTTGGTTGTTCCAAATGGATCCTATGTTTCCTTGCTACGTTGGTTTCACTGACAGCACAAGTATATGGTCTCCTAATATCGCCTCAGCTCCGTGGGTCATTTATTCCCCGTCACATGAGTTGATCCATATTGACGGATAAAGTGTTGGTATTTCTACCAACAACCAGGATGAGTATGACATTGTCACTAGACTCCTGAACACTACCCTTCACTTGGGTATTCATTGCCTTGATGTCTTCATAGACTCTCGATTGCTTGTCTCCCAGTTAAATAACTGCTACCGAGTGCGTGATCCCTGCCTCTTTAGAAAGTTCCTGTGCACTAGACACTTGGTTAGAAATTTCAAATCCATTTCATTCATGCATGTTCCCATAAGTCTCAATGGTGTAGCAGACCAAATGACTAATGACGTTCTATAGTGGCACATCAATAATCACATATAGGAAATAAACTGCATCATGCATCATCATAGAGTCATGCATACATATGTCGTATACATCATATACGCATAGTCATCATCATAATAAGAGACTCATGAAAACCCATAAAAATACAAAAATATGCATCCACGTGCATTCATATCATAATTTTCAATTCAGTACAAAAATATAAGCTCCATAGGATTTCTCGTCTTATCATACAAAAAAAAACCCATGCTCAAATGCATTGGGGATAACATCACATGCTTCTAGTATGAGTCATCCTCCTCTGAATATGTTTCCTCGTTCTCATCTTAGCTCTCCTCCTCCATTGGCACGTGACCTTGTGCCATTTCTCTAACATACTCAGCAACAACAATGATCTTCCTCATCAGAGAGATCCACTCTAGAGGAGCCTTGTAGCATGCAATGATCAGATCATCGTCTAGGTACCACCACCCATCATCGATGACCCCCTCCAATAGTCGCTCCATGTCCATCCGCATTGATTCCAATGTAGAACTCTACCACCTCCTCTGCCTATGAGCATGTGGATCTAACCCCTCCACCATGCCCCTACGCTGTTGGTACCTCGCTGGAGGGTGCGGTCCCATGTCTGCACTGCACATAGCATGTCATCAGTATCTATCACATGTATGATCTAGCTACCACTATGCTATTCAACTATATATGATTGAAACCACAAAGAGTCATGTATATGTATCATTAGGTCCCCAAACCTGTCCCGAAGGTTGAGGCATCTCCAGATCTTCCTGGTAGTCCATCCCAGTGTATGGATAGTCCTCTATGAGGATAGGAAGCTGCCACCACTGTGTAAAAAGATCCTAGGTGAAGAAATGACCTACCGGGATGCCTCCCTCCATAATCATCATCTCGCACCATCTCCTCATGTGAGGCTCACGCAGTCCCCTGTCGTGCACCACCGGCTGTGGTTGCAGTGTCGGTTCCCTCGATTTGCGTTCTACCATGCAAATCAAACCCTATATGTATTAGCATGTTCATGAGCCATATGCTCCATCCATACTACAAACTTGGCCTATGTTTTATAAGAGGTATTAATGTCCTCTCCTCCAAACAGCTTGTATAGGGATCTTTCACCTTTGAATTTGGTTCAATTGCAGGGAGGATGAACATCCATTGTGCAAGGACAAGCTAAGCTCTCCAAGAGTGCAGAACAAAAATGATCGAAAAGCTACTATCCTTTCTCAGTCCTCTTTTTTTAACTTCATGTGGACTCATGAGGTTGAATTTCCCACTAAGCCACTCACCCAACTCAAGTTTGTGATTGATTCCTTCATGAGACACTTGTCCTCCTCATTCTTGCACTCCTCTTTCCCCAATTCAAATTGGGAATATTGGCTGACCATAACTCCTTCTATGCACCCTCTTGGAAGATATTTTTAGCCCTGATATGTAATATTTGTCATAGGTATGCAATCAGGGCTGAATTTTTCATATTTTTCATAGATTAATTCGACATTGTTGTCATAGATGCCATGGGATCTAGCTACAAGTGTCACAATCCCCCTTCCTCTTCCTTGGGAGTTACTCTTCCACTCCAATTCGACCTTCCTATATTATTTCCATGAATATTTCCTCTTGATCTCCCCCAAGTACATTAACCTCCACCTTGGACTCGAATTAGTGAGCATGATGCCAAATGTAGTGGGGAATCTTGCCAAATGTGGGCCCCACACCCTCTTATACACCCTCATGACCAAATGCCACCATATTTTCTCTTATTATCATTTATTTGACCCAATTAATGTGAAGATGTAATTCTAAGGTCAATTTAGGGTCTTGTAGCTCCCTTATTCAAAGTATTAATGCTTCCACCCCAACCTAGGGAACTAGTAGGTTTAGTAGAATTTTTCTTGCATGAAAATTATTTGGATGGGGACATTACACAAATGGCTCAGAATTTTAAAATGATAAGAAAACATCAGATTGAACCGACCTTCACATGTGATCAATTTGAGAACACATAGATACACTTCATACCATGGCGTTGGTAACGAGTTCCTTCGTGTCCCTATCTCTGTCCCTTGTACTTCCTCACCTGGTTCCAATAATTTTTCTTTAAGTGAACTTCATCGGTACTCGCCTTTCGAACCATTTGTCACCCTCATGAGATAACCCTGAAACCCTTGTAATTGTCACCACATCCACTTGAACCTTCAATCCCATTACTTATGCAGCTGCATATTCATATGTTCAAGAAAAACCCATCGCAATCCTAGTACCTCCTCCCTTCATTTTGTCAAAATAATTCAACCATCTTTCCTGTTGGAAGTTTGTTTTCACTTCTATGTTTTTATAGACCATATTTACATTATCCAGTTCACTATGAATTCGTCTACCCATTGTATTCAGCTCTTCGTTCTCCATTAGGTCCCTTCTAATTTTGTTTAACACTTGGGTTTCCTTATCGATTCCACAAAAGGAAAGAAAATGGATTTAAACCATAGAAGGATAAGTTATCGTGGAATCATAGGGTAATGAAGTGGTGTTTTCTGCAATGAATTGGCTAGCAAACTCATGGATGGAGGCGATTCTTGCAAGCTGGATTTGGTAAGTTTCCTCAAACAATTCGGTTATTTTGGCTATTTTTAAAAAATACCTCTAAATCCCCCCAACCAACATAAACAAAACCATGTGTTTGACAGATGGCTTGGTAATTCATGATCAATCCTATCGTACTTATCAAACACTAATTAAGGGTGGTTATGTACCGTTATTACCTAAAAAGATGTGTGTGGAGTTCTACGGCCATATTGCTTCTAGCGGTGAGAATTATGGCTAAGGACTCCCATTTTCTCTATTGATGTGGGTTGCATCTACCGGGCGATGAAATGTGTGCATATCTACTGGTAGACTAAAGTCATTTTCTAGAGTGGAGTAAGACCTGGTTGAGATTTGATGTGACCTCATGTGGCCACAGAAACGGAATCCACTATGGAGCGGATATGTGCTACATGCTGGGGAATCTGTAATGCTACTAATCCACATGCTAGCGATGATGTTGATGTTGGGCCCTTGTAGGTGATCAAGATTCTACCGCATACATGTAAGGGTTATGTGTCGTATGAAGTTTCTATAATGTGATGGGAAAAATATTTCATAACACTATGGATAGGGTTTCTGCAATGTGACAAAAAAAGGTTCGGTAACACTACGGATGGGGTTTCCGCAATGTAACATATGGAGCTTTTGCATGATTACAAAGAAAAAATTATGAAGGGAAAAACTAGAAGTGCATTCAACCTGTAGAGAAAGTGATGTATATGGGTGGCACATAATGGAAGGAGCAGGGAAAGGATGGGGATGAATTAAATATGGGTGGTGTATTGGGAAATGATGAAAGAAAGCAAGTAAGTAGGTAGATTTTTATTCAAGGAAATCTGAAAACCAAGCCTTCCGTAGAAAAATAAGCTTCATGGGCCTACAAAGACTTGAAAAACAATTTTATTTATGTAAAAAAAAAAAATCTTTTCTTTTATATGGTTGCGTGCCAAAGAGGAATTTTCATTGTTAGTTGATTTTTTTTAATGTATGTTTTTCCCAAAAGAGGTTTTCACATGCATCCTCTTTTTTTTTAACATACCAGATTATTGTTCTCCAGAAGTCGAGATGGATATCTCAAAATATCTGGTACACCAGCATGCAACAACATTATGAATGAACGCTTCTTTGGAAAATGGCTTCTTGTATGGCCTTAGTCGATGAGAATTGGCCATAAGAAGCATTCTTTAATCATCAATGATTCTGAGTCTTACTCATGCACCGTTATCACAAACTATTTCAATCTCATATGGCCCCAACTAGCTAGTGAAATTTTTTCCTTTAAAGTCTTTGAACTCAGAATTATAAAGGAGAGCCCAATTTCCTTCCTGATAATACTTACTTTTGATTAATTGATTGTGCCACTTAGCCCTTTGTTGTTGAACAATTGTTGTACATTTTATGGCAGCCAAACAAAGTTCATCAAGATCATTGAGCTACTATATGTGATTGTGTTGATCCTGTGATAGATCCATGCCTAATTGGAATGCAATCCTTAATTATTTGATTCCAACTTCTATTGGCAGTGTGACTTGCTTACCATATACTAGTTCATAAGTGGTTAAACCAGTGGTGTTTATCCTAAAATTTGTAGTTTACTAATGAAGTACAAATCTTAGGCATCTCAATGCTCATGGAAAAATAATTCCTTGAATTGAATGGGTATGTGGCTATGCAATGGAGCTAAGAGAATATAACAAAAGGCATAAGTTAACTGAAAACATCAGGCTCTGTGAAAGACATTGAGTAACTGGGCTAAAACAAGAGTTATATTAATGATGAGTTTGGTTAAAGTTGATTGTTAATATAGGGAACAAACTGTTTCAGCATACTTAACATAAAGAACCTTGTTTAGAAGAAGAAGATTTTTTTTTTCCAAATATGGAATCTGAAATACTAAATCTCAGCATGGACAATCACAACAAAAACATTGTTACTCAGGAATCCATAACTAAAACTAGTTAAAACATAACTGCATAGTATTTAGATTTAAAGACAGTTTAAAACAAGCTCATAACAGATAGAATCCCATCTCAGGTTATAGTTTTTCAATAGAAATACATAGCAAAAGTCTCAGACCTTCCAGTATATGGCTCATTGGATCCTTCCTACAGTACTCTCAGTATTTCTTTGGAGCAAAAATAGATTGAAAAATATCTTGAATGTTTCGAATAATTTATTGTTGAATGCTCTGTCACTAAGTGCCTATTTGGACTTAGAAACTTGGCTGAAAACCCCAACTTTTGAATTGGTGGCCATTTTTAACTGTCCCAAAATATGGAATTTTATCCTAGAATTTCTCAACATTTTATTTTTTGGCATGTAATGTATATAAGAAGACAAAAATTCTTTTTGGCAGGTTTTGATGCTGGCTACTTGACATTAAATATTCCTGGCATATCCTCAACAAATTTAGAGCTTTTTTTTATCGACACCTTCTCCAGCATAAAACAAATAAATTTCGTAAACTTGTTGCTCCTTAGCACTCTTTCTTATCCACAATGACGCCCTTGATCATAACAAATATTTTTTGTAAACCTGTTGCTCCTTAGCACTCTTTCTCATTTCTTTTACAGTTGGACTCTGTGTGCTCCCAAGTATTTAATATATAACAAAGGCTTGGCGCTTTCGACACTTGAGTGCTTGATATACAAGCTTTGAATGGGATGTAGAGTCTCTTTTAGAGTTATGATACTAAAAGAATTATTACACAAATATGACAGTAAAAGGTTTTAAATATTTTAATATGCAATAATCCATAAAATTTAACAAGCTTTCCCACATGAGCCTTTGAAACTAATCTCACGATTTGGATTTGGACATACATTTGATGATAAGAATTGATGAACTGTAAGGTTTGATACATGAGCATTTCAAACTAATTTCACGATTTGGATTTGGACATACATTTGATAACAAGAGTGGTTGCAAAGCAACAAGTCCCTGCCTTATGGATTTGTTGCTTTGCAATTGAGAGCTGGATTTGTTGCTTTGTTTGCTTTATGGAGTTGCTTTGCTTGCCTTGTGGAGTTTGGTTTTGTTTTTCATGATGCAATGTATGCTTTGTTTTCCCTATAGAGCTAGGTTATTGTTTGATGTAAATAGATTTTAGAATATTTGATAAGATTTTGTCCATAAGACTTCTCATAAAGCATCATCATTTTACGGTTGAATCCTGGGCAGTTTTCTTTGAAGGCAAAGCTTTCAAATGAAAAGATACAAATTGCATGTGAGGAATGTGAGTAAATTTCTTGTCTTGTTGACGAGATGCTAGCTTGTATTATGCATCTTTCTAACGAGATGCTAGATTTTAGACCTGTGCTAGGGTCTTCACTTTGTAGTCAAAGGAATAATGGCACAAGCTTGTATTGTGCATCTTGCTAACGAGATGCTAGCTTTTAGACCTGTGCTAGGGTCTTCACTTTGTAGTCAAAGGAATTTTAGACCTGTGCTAGGGTCTTCACTTTGTAGTCAAAGGAATAATAGCATAAGCATAAGATTGAATATTTTGTTTTGCAGATGAAAACGGATTTCGACAAAGCTGAACTATATTAAGGGATACCTCATAATCTCGAGTTTTTTTTAAATGCTCATAATCTAAATGTGTATCCATGTTTTTGACATAATGAAATAGTTCAGTGGCTGAACTGAAAAGTAGCCACATCAGTAAAATGTTTAGATGTACTATAAATAGCCACATCAGTAACATGTTTAGACGTACTGCATTTACTGTATTTGAAAATACTGTATATGGCATTGAATTTCTATGACGGTGAAATTCCAGGTCAAAAGGATGTCAATTTCAGAGAATGGACACCTTAATGTTTAGAAAGGAAACTTGGCTGTATAGGATGTTTGTTCCTCATGCACCTAAAATAGCAAGCCATGGATATACTCGCTTTTTAGACAGGTGGCATTACATGGTTGTTTTTTTTTGTTTTCATCAAATCTATCTTCATTATTAGTCACATGGAAAGTTTTACAAAACTCTCGTTATTAATTAATGAATGGGTGTAAGATGGGTATTGAGGATAGAGTACTCAACTTGTTCCATCCTCATCAACTTTATAGATAAGAGTTAATAATAAGATTGCTTGTTCGTTGAATTTTTATTTTTGATGTCCAATATTACTTTTAAACAACATATTACTTTGAATATCCCACCTGGACATTGCTCTCTGCTCAAATTCCAAACAACTCAATGAGGAAGAAACTCTCTAGTGAAGTCATCGATTGTAAGAAAGTTCAAAGCCCAGAACATGTATGAACCATTTTTGTAACATCCGTGTGAATTAGGCCAAATTTATTTAATAGTAATATATGTTTAATGTAGTATATTTTTATTTGTTTTGGATTACGTAAAGTATAGTAATATTTATTTAAAACAATTATAAAAAAATTTCTCGGACCTCGTTGAATCAATGAACAACACTTTTTGGAAAAGTAATGTACATAGAAAAGATATTTTTGTTAATTAAAAAAATGAAAATACACATCATTGCTAACTCTCTTTTACATAATATAATAAATTCATAATCATTTTCTTGAAACCCTTAATTCGGCTTGGATATTATATGAAGCAATTATGCATGCAAGGACTGACATAGCAGACCAATGGTGACAGATGGAAGTATTTTTGTAGATATTTTACATGCATTCATGTTTTAGATCGGATTGCAGAGAGCAATCGGGATTGGAATTTATCGGAAAGGACAAAGGTTGGATATTCGCATCTTAAAAATATCGTATTTGTGTTGATATTTTTTTGTTTTATTATCCGTTTAGAAATATCGTATTTGTGTTGATATTTTTTTGTTTTATTATCCATTTATAATGTAGCTGGCTTTGGAATTGATTGGAAAGGGCGCAAAGAGTTGATATTTGCATTCATAAATATCATATTTGTGTTGGTAATTTTTTAATGTTTTAATGTATTTTTGTGGGTAAATGATATTATATATTAGTTGTTGAGGTGTGACACATATTGATAAATCCTATTACTCTCCGTGCAATTTTGCAATAAAAGCAGAAACATATCCTCTGTTAAACAACAGAAATTTTCAAATACTAAGGCTAAAAACGGTTGCCACAACAACTTAAAGATATTATCGCCACATCACGAAAGGTGAATGTTTCTAGAACATAACCCTTAACTACAATGGCACAACTACTTGTAAAGGGGAAGTTTCAACCGGATGGGACGGATAGGATGGATTGGTATTTTTAGACACGTATCACATGCATGCATGTGATCTAAACACATGTCTAAACTGTCTTAGTATTGAAACACAAGCATTGCATACATGGTCTAACCACACGACAATTGAATAAGATGGGGATGGTCATGAAGAAAAGTTGAACTATGCTACTCGGAACTATGCTACCTTGCTCCATCGTAAGCGTGATGGTAAAGGCTGCAATCCACCATTTAGTATGATGTCAAGAGAGCTAAAATTATCAAAACACCGATGTGAGCTAGATGAGATGCTTCTAAAGCATTCGGCTGCAGGGCAGATTCCCATTGTTGTCGGAATATGCAGTTGCAGACGACGAGAGCCATGGGGTTTGCATGCAACAATTCCAAAACATTACGAATGATTTCATGTTCTTTGATACTATGATCACTCTTGGGCTTTGAAGAGGAATAGTTTCTGTCGTAAGTGCAGCTCGACTCCGATCACAGAGACCTATTCATTCTTGTACTGTCCTCATAGCTTTGGATTAAAGCTGTTAAAATAATATAAAATCTCTTGTTTTCTGTTGGCGTTACCTAGAGACATGGAGCTCGCTGAAGAGAATGATTCTTTCATGGTTAGAGAGTTCTACTCTATCTATTTATTTGTAGTTGTAGAGTGTTATGTCTTTGTTTCTGGCTATTCTATTGAAATAATACGAGGAACCCACCCAAGTGAAAAAGCACCATAGCAGCTAATGTTGCAACTTGAAGAAAAATATATGTGCAAACAAATTTGAGAAGCAATAGAGAATTAATAGAAATATGGCCTCTTTGTTGTGGGAGGGGTTTTCTCTACCTCTTTGCCTACGCATGCACCATTGTGAGGGCCAACCAGAAGGAAATATTAGCAGGTAAAACATAGATTTCTCTTAAGAATTACTGTAGAAAATATGTCTTTTAGATAAATAATATTTGGCATTATGGCTTGGCTCGGGGGTAGCTGATAGAGAATAATGGTAGTGTATTCTTTGATCAAGCTTATAGTTGGGTGGATCAGCATTTCCCTCAATTTTTTTTAAGGTTTTTTAAGAACAAAGTTACTATCAGTAAATATTAATCATCATTTGGTCCACTTAGATTTATAAGTTTTATTTAAATTGTTTTGTATTACTTCTTGTTAATATATATTTTGCATATTATGAGCATATTTTGGATTGATTCTATCCCCATATGGCTATTCAAGAACAACGAAGCTGCAAGCGTTCCATATCTAAATAGTTGACCCATGAACATCATCTCGAGTCTTTGGAACGAAGAGGATTGGGTTACTGATGGAGGAACGATTAAAATAAATTGGAGTGACGCCCCCTTTATTGCCTCTTATCAATCCTTTGAATTCAATGCATGTGTTTCATTTACTCCCTGTACCAACAATTGGTGGGATCAACGCGAATTTCAAAGTCTAAATGAATATCAGCTGGGTAGACTTGATTAGGTTCGCAAAAACTACATGAATTACGATTATTGTCAAGATGCGTCAAGGTTTCCTACTCCTCCACCCAAATGTGCATTGAATCCTTAATCACCACAGGCTGCCACAATAATAATAATAATAAATTTGGCGATTCATTGCTTGCAATAAGTGTAGCTGTAGGGTTACATTCAACTATATGCAAAGATATTTATTTTGAAAATTAAGTAATAAATTTTGGTGATTCAGGGCTGGAAATAAGCTTAGTTGTATGGTTACATTTACCAATACCGATACTTATCCATAATTTTACAATTTGCTTTGGATGAAGAAGAGTTTCTGTGAAAATTTATTAAAACTGCTTTTATATTTCAAATTTATTCTGTAGTTTTAAATTCTAAATAAACAATTATATTAAAAAACATTTTACATAACATAGATAACATAAATAATATGTTATAACATAAATAACTGGTACTTAATAGCTCATTAATTATCCAAATTAAATGGTTATGATGACATAGATAACTACACTTAATAGCTAATAAGTATTCATCAATCAAATTAAATAGTTATGTTAATCAAATTAAATAGTTATGTTAGTATAATTTTTTTATCAAAGACTAGTTAACTGTGTCTTATTTTTCATTCAAATTGCAATATCTATTGCACAGTATATTATTTGCTTGTCTATTTTTTATTCAAATTACAATATATGTTGCACAGTATATTATTTGCTTGTCTATTATGCGTTGCACAATATATTATTTGCTTGCCTATTATTCATTGTGTTAATATAAGTATTCATGAATCAAATTAAATAGTTATGTTAGTATAAAATTTATATCAAAGACTAGTTAATTGTGTCTTATTTTTCATTCAAATTGCAATATCTATTTGCTTGTCTATTTTTATTCAAAGCTATACCTGCCAATTAGGAATATGCAAATAGCAACATTGAGTGACATAAGACAAGAACGTGTACCTTGACAATTTTCTTGAAGCAAATTAGTATCCCTAGGACAAATATAATTGTCCAACGGTACTGACTGGGAAAAGCTGCAACTAGCCTTCTTCATTGGATGGGCATTAGAGTCAACCACTATGATTCTTTGGCAAGTATTCTCCATAGGGATGCTAAAGAAACCTTGAAATGCATAATTGAATCGCTGGAAAGCCAAACAATCTGAAAGCACCTAGCAAACAAGCCTGTATTTAGAGGAACTGAAAATATTGGAATAAGGAGAAATAAACAAATTAGAAGTAAAACGCTGGAAAGCCAAACAATCTGAAAGCACCTAGCAAACAAGCTTGTATTTAGCATGAAGTAAGTTTGGCCATAGGAAGAAATGAGGACATTCATCAAAATATTGAATTCGGAATATGTTTTCTACATCCTCCCATTTTCTTCACACAGATAAGTAGAAATTCTATAATTTTCTTCACACAGATAACTAGAAATTCTACATTGAAAACTATAGGAAAATTATTCCTTTTGGTCATACATAATAATAATTTAGTAGAGGGCATAGTCTGCAAGACGGTATAATACTAACATGACGCAGACAACTTCATCAGAAAATGTTCAATATATAAAATTCCATTGGTTGTTTCACTTGAGCTTTCAAAAAACAAAGGATAGATTGGCACTGACAACATAAATCATAGAACATAGAACCTACCAGTAGGGTAATTGCACTGCCTTTGGTCAATAAACTAACACGTAAAAACTGATACACTGTCGATCTATAAACAACGTCTAAAATTGAAGGCACAAGCCATAATTTCTCATACTTCAATTTGAAAGGAAAAATAGAAAGAAAAAAAAAACAAATTTCAGTACCTTAAAGAATAACCTCGGCTCTTTGGCTTATTTCGGCTCAGTGTTCCTTCTTTGAAAGTACTAAAACCAATGACAGATCCATTGCTAAATCTCCACAGAACTGAAATTTCTTACTGAACAACTAAGGGGCTCATGCCTTCCATATCTTCTTTCAATGTTCTGGCGAGATGTGCTTTAATTGCGAGCACATCCACCAACTGTTTAAAAGTTGGATGTTCATCTTAGAACTCACCACAATTTCGTCACTTCCTTTCCGCCATGGAAACCTGATTTCTTTGAGGAATTTAAAGGAATGGAGAGCACTCATGAGACTTTTTCAAATATGGCGGGTTGGTTTTTAATGAAATCATTGCCATTTGAGTATGTGGTACTATGTTGTTTCTACCTAAAGGTGTTTCGGTGGCAAATCAAATCAGTGAGAAGCTTCACATGCATCCACAGAAAGGATGTTTCCACGAACGGACACCACACATCCAACATGCACGTTGACAAAAGCATCATAGTTCAATGCTAAGACACGAAAATGTTTCACCTAAGTTATGCAATCAAACATTAAATGCCATGAAACTAATGCTAAATTGATTTTAGCATTAATCTGCTTTGGAAATAAATTGACCTTGAAATTGGACAAAAACTTTAATGTTTATGAAAATTAACAGTAGCCCGCCTCGAATAGAGGCCAAATAAGAAGACAATTTAATTGATTGGTTGCCAAAATTCTTGTATATTTTGATTGGCTAATAAAACAATGTCTCTTATACTATCCAACAAAAGTTAAGATAAAAAAAGAATGAACTTAGGTTATAAAAAGTTTAATGTCTTAAAGTGCGGGCCTTGTTAATGAAAATGGCGGCAATCCATTTACAATAGTCCCTGCCAGCCCGAAGGCAGGGACTAATAAGACTTGATGAGCTTTAAGGTTTGATACTTAGTTGATGCGGCAATAAAAAAAGCTTGACTTATGACTTTGAATAGAATTGATGTGGAGCTTGAATGGATGAATTGGGCGTTTATTAATGGAGTAGTAGTTATAACATAAGATGGATATGGTAATTTTAATGGAATCAATGTGGAGAGGGGGTGGAAGTAAGAGTGGAATGGTGAGGTGAGATAATGAGTGGGATAGATAGGTAAGAGAATGAGTGGGATGAGGTTAGTGGAATTTGTTTTTTAAATATATAAAATTAAATTTTATAAAATGGTTTTATTTTAAAAATTAAATTCTACTAAAAAAAAATTGAGCCATGAAAGTGGATGCTTAAGAGAGATAATAGAAGATTTGGCGGGATTTGATTCATGATATTGAGGTTTCAACAAAATTGACCCAATATGATAGAAACATTGGAGACTTTGATGAAAATACTATTGGGTGTTTGAACTTTTGACATAAAAAATTGGGGTCCCTTTTTCCAAGCATGCTGCCATAATATACAAATTTTGATAGGGAAGATTCTGGTACCAACAACCGGTGCTTCATCATGTTTTCCTGTAGGCACATAAGGCTTCTGAAATCCTGTCATCCCAGTCCTTTCGATGGATCTGCACAATTTTTGTAAGTATAGACTCCAAAATTATGTTTGTACCCTCCAATTGTC
The DNA here is from genome assembly GCA_001517045.1 of Pseudotsuga menziesii. Lineage (NCBI taxonomy): Eukaryota > Viridiplantae > Streptophyta > Pinopsida > Pinales > Pinaceae > Pseudotsuga > Pseudotsuga menziesii. The sequence goes on along the minus strand of LPNX011095617.1, from coordinate 282,562 downwards.
TGATGGGTTGGAGGTGATATGGTGAAGTTACCTTGTGCTTGATATGGTATATTTATGTAAGAGCTTTGATGATTTTGGATGTGAACTGTGATATCCCATAGGTAATGATCTCCCGAGGGACTCCGCTTCTAGTGAAAAATTTTGCACACAAGAAATCTAAAATTCCATGTGTTGTTGCTCGTGGAAGTGCCCTAGCCTCTACCCATTTTGTCACATAATTCGTACACACTAAGATGTATGATTTCTGCCTTGATGGGGTTTGATATGACCAAGAAAGTCCAATGCCACTTCTTGAATGGTTCCATCACAAGTTGAGTCTGTAGTGGAAATTCATCTAACTACACTGACTGCCCCATTCTTTGGTAGCTATCACAGCTTCGTACATACTCTCTTGCATATTTAAATATGGTAGGCCAATAATAGCCTAACTGTAAGATCTTGTGGGTTGTTCGTTTATCTGAAAATTCCCCCAATAGGGCCCATCATGACAGGTTCTAAGAATATGGTATATCTCATCCTCCTAAACACATCGACGAATTACAAGGTTAGGTCCAATGTAGAATAGATACCCATCAATCCATGAGAATCTACTGCTTCACTACACAATTCTCTGCTTCTCTTTTGATGTCGTATGCCCTGTAAGTTTTCCTACAACCAAATAATTCACAACATCAGAAAACCAAGGTACATTAGTAGATATAGAAAATAACTGTTCATATGGAAATACATCATCAACCAGTGGGGATTCATCTTTATTAATTATTCTAGAAAGAACATCAGAAACCAAGTTATCCTTTCATGGTCTATCCCACTATTGAAATGTCGAATTCTTGTAACAGCAACATCCACCGACTAACTTTGCCATTTGTAATAGGTTTGTTCATAAGGTATTTGATGGCATAATGGCCAGTGTGTACAGTTAATAGGTATCTGGTGATGTAATGGAAGAATTTGTTAACATCATAAATGGCAGCCGTGGATTTTTTTTTTTACTGTATAGTTTAGTTCTGTAGCAGTCAAATTATTGCTAATGAAATATATGGCATAGGGTTGGTGATATTCTTGCTCACCCAATACTCGTCCTACAGTTGTATCAGAGGCATATGTTAAAATTATAAAGGGAAGGGACCAATTGAGTCCTTGTAGGACAGGTGTTATTGAAACTTTCAGTTTCAATGTTTCCTAAGCTAATTGACAGGAATCAAACCACTCAAACTGTGTGTTTTTTTACATTAGCAAAAATAAGGGACAAGCAATTTTTGAAATTTTTTGGACAAATATTATGTAGTAACCTGCATATCCAATAAAGTTGTGTACCCCTTTCTGTGTGTGTGGTAATAGTAAGTTGAGGATTACCTATATATTTGTTGGGTCTACTTTGATGCCTTCTGGTGATATGAGATGGCCCAGAACAACTCCTTGTGTAAGCATCATCTTGCTCTTTTCACTACTGAGGCACAGGCTCACCTCTATGAATTGGGTAAGGAAATTTTCCAAATTGTTCAAAGCTTATTTGAAATCCCCACCATGAGAGGTAAATTCATCAATAAATGCTTCCATGGTTTCCTGAATGAGGTCTGCAAAAATGTTGAGTACCGCATGTTGAAATGTGGTCGATGCATTACATAATAAAAAAGGTAGCACCAATATGCAAAGGTTCTCCATGTGCATGTAAATGTCGTCTTTTCTTGATATTTTGGTACTATACTAATTTGGTTGTACCTGTTGAATCCATCCATGAAATAGAAGTACTTGTTCCCTGCAAGCATGCGAGTACCTGATTGATGAAAGGTAACAAAAAATGGTCCTTATGAGTTGCTTTATCTAACTCTCTATAATCCACACAGATGCACCATTTTTCATTCTTTTGGGGAATTATAACAAATGGGGATGCCCACTTCCTATCATAGATAGAGTAAATAAAATTTGCAGCCAACCATTTTTGAAGTTCCTCTTTGACTATATCCCTTAATGTTGTATGCATTATGCATAGTTTTTGCATGATCAATTAGCAATCCTCTTTGGTATAGATATGATGTGTGCACAAATTAGGGTGGAGTCCATTCATAGCATTGTAGTCCCGGAGAAATGCATTTTCATGCTTCTTCAATACACATATAAGTTTCTCTATTTATTGACTTGACAATGTGGAGTTGATCTTCAATGTTTTTCCTTGTTCAATTTCAACTTCCTAACCGCAGGATCAATAAGGAACTTGGGACTACTATTGGGATTCATAGAGGGGCTTGAAATAATATCAGTTTGCTCTATAGCAAGTATTGGATACAGTATATCAAGAGTATCTACAGAAGGGATGGAATTTACCATAACTTGATTTATTATGTCATTCAATGTTTGCTCTTTTGTTGTAAGAGATTGTTTAATCATGAAAAGTTGTTAAGCCTTTTCTTCTTTACCTAATTATTCACCCTCTAGCCACAAAGTAATTCCTTGTTCTATAGTTGGATTTGCAGGGGGGTACAGTTTAAGTTCCTTGAAAACATTACCATAGGATATATGCACATTTCCTTATCTACAAACAATGTAAGCATCAGTTGTGGCTAGCCATGGTCATCCTCGAATCAAAGGATATCCTCCAAGGTTTAATTTCGTCTGCAAAACAATAAAAATCTGCAAGGTATTCTCATGAGTCCATTGAAATGACAACATCCTATCTAATACCTTCCTTACAGAATATTGGTTGGCCAAATGTAAAACAATAGTAGTTTTCCTTATATTTGTGAGTCCCAACCTTTCCATTGTCTGTTTAGTCATCAAGTTAATGGAAGCTCCCAAATCTATCAATGTGTTAGAGAGGGAGACACCATTTATTCATACCTTGACAATAGGACTACCAAGGTCTAAATATTTAACAGCAAGGGTGTTCCCTATCTTTAAATCTTCTAGATCTCCTACCACATGGACTGTTGGGGGGTCTTTTCATTTCCTGAATGGTTTCCTTAGGCATAACTCTCTAACAACTTTGGAATAAATGGGAATGTAGTTAATAGCTTGGAACAATGGAATTTTCATGCAGACATTTCGTAGTTCCCATGAGGTCAAATTTTGGTCAAGTCATTGGTTTGTTTATGATTAGTCGCTCAGGGTATGGTGGGCGTTGATTTTTCTCTGCTATATGTGGTTTCATGGGTGGGATGGGTGGGAGACTATCCTCTAGTTGAACTAGTAAAATATTTGGTGTCTCTTTGGTATCCTCTTATGTAATTATGGGGGGTGTATTTTTATTGATGTTTACAGTGGTAATGGAATAAGCTGAGTAGTTTAGTGGTTAAACAACCATTACAAGCTAACCAGCCTTATTATTGGGATTAGGGGCGGGTTGTGCAAGAAAGAGTGGTCTAGGAGGAAACCCGATGGTAGTGTTAACTAGGGTTGTGGAGGTGGTTTCACTATTGCTTGTATTGGTGCAAATTGGAATTGATGAGGGGGTTTCATTTGAGGAGGTTGCGGTTGAGTTTTTTGTTGATTTCCAAAGCCTGGATTTCTCCAATTTGAATGAAAGGGGGTATTCTATGAATATGGAAGTGCCCAAGTTTTCTATGGCATGGGCGGGTACCAGGGTTGAGGTACTTGCGGTAATTGCGATACTTGTGGAGCTTGTGCTTGTTGTGTTTGCACGTTATTTGAATAAGGATTAAATGATTGGATAGGATCGAACATCATACCTAGAGGTCGAAGTTGCCATGGGTGCTTCTGAGATATGAAAAATAACATATTCTCCTTTCGTCCCTACTTTAGCATATATATCTTTCATTCCTGGAAGCGAGGGGAAGTATTTTGTAGGATGGTGTTGATCACATAGGAGTCAAATTTCAACTTTGTCTAGTGAGAAGAGCTTAAAGGGGTGTCTCTTTCTAGATTTAGGACAAACAATGGCCAAGGCTTGATCTTACTCTTCTTGTTTTTTCTTTCCCTGAATTGCATCTAACAAAGAGATCATAGAGCTGAGTATATCGATTTTAAAATCCCCCAGAATGTTACCAATATCCATTCTTGAAACACCTTCCCTTGAAGTCTTGGTGATTCTATTTGTTGCATCCTTGGTTCCTCTTCTTGATCTAGAAGCCTTATTTTAATACCTTCTACATAGATCACATATTTATGTATATTTCAGTAGGGACACATTCCCTACATGCATTAAATTTAAAATATCATTACAATCATCTTCGATTCCTCGTAAGAGCTGAAATTTTAATGTATCATAATTTAGTGCATTTTGTCTTGACCTTTGCAAATTGTATTGAAATCTCTCCACATAGTCCTCCAAAATTTCACCTCCTATTGGGTCATTTTCAAAATTGATTTCTTTCAGTCTTTATCCTTGCAGTATTCTTGATACTTATCTAGGAAGGATTTTATTCATATATGCCCAGGTTCAGATGTTATCTCCTCCCAGCCCCATGAACCACTTGAGTTCCTGATTCTTCAACGTTGATGGGAAGAGTGTCAGTTTCTGTTGATCTATGACATAATCATAGCTCCTGCAGAGGATAGCAAATTCAAACAGGAATGTGTTTGGTTACTCACTAGCCATGCCATGAAAATTTGGAAAGATCGAATGTGGAATATTTTTCATCTAGCCTATGAGTGCAGACCATGAGTTTCTAATTGAAAATTCAAAGGTGCTTGTCCTGGTACTTGTCACTTCTCCATTTGTTTCTCCTATGTTTGTTTCCTTTCTATTTGGAATGTTATCCCCCACTTCCATCCATATTTACCCAAAAACCTTCCAATGTTGTTGATCTGACTTATGTCCCTCATTCAACTGATTATCAACACTTGGTTGATTGGAAAATTCTTCTTCCTGAACAAGTTCCACCACCGACAATTCACCCTCAATGTGAATTGGTGAAACAACTTTTCATGTGGGAGTGGTGGAATGTATAAGATCTTCTTGTTTAGGAATATCAGTAGGGGCGGTTTCCTCTATGATTGTCCTCAGGTACACCCTCCTCTTATTGAACTTACTACACTGTTGGTATCTAGGGGGGTGTTGTATGCATAAACAACCCTACATCTACTATCTCTTACTCTACACATGAACGATTGGCATGATTTAGAATCATGGGTACTTACTATGGGAAATACATTAATGTAATTGTTTGTGCGTCTTACTTGCCCCTCCTACAAAATCACACAAAACTACTTCCATAGAATAAATGTCACACACAATACACTTAAAAATCAATTGAAACAATCACACCCTTATAAGTAAAACAATCAACCAAAATTACAATGTCCTTGGAAGCGCCCCAATAACGACACCAAATGACGAGCTTTCCTTCCATCGTCTATTTAAGTTAGAAAGTTAATTGAAAGTTGTTCTTAAATTAGCAACCTAGGGTTTGTGAAAACTTGTGATCCACCCGACAAAATCTATGCCATACACTATGACTTGGATGATTTTCTAAAAGACAGAGAAGGTTGATGAATCAATGGTGCTAGAATAAGAAAATGCATCCACTTAGTGGAAGGTTTCAATTAAATTAATGCTACAAGAAAATCCTTGAATTGATTATACTAAAACCATTGATCTACCAATCACAGTTAAATGTCCCATATTGCAAAAAATTAATTTAGCAACATAATTCAATTCTATCTATTCATTAACTTTGTAAAAATAAATCTTCACAAAATCCAACACTTAATGCTAACTATGAAGCGAGAAACCAGTTAGAGTCATGAAAATGTTCTTCTATCTATTGAACAATGATGTAACAATTCCAAGAAATAATAACTAACAACCCTCGACCAAGATATTTCTATCTCTCAATCATGCATCCATAACACATACAATCCTCTGTTATTTTCAACAGTATTCATGTAAAGCAACTTTAATTAGATAATCACTTCATACACGCATGACTCATACCAATATGTAATCGACACATGAATTTGTAAATAAAAACAATTAATCATACCACTAACTTGCAGAAAACAAAGAAACTCTAAACTACAACATCACCTGTCATCGAAAGGGGGGCCTGTCTTCAGAGACAGGAGCTGGGCAAGCCACTCACTCACATGAAATTGGTTAACACATCTAGAACCAACAATAATATTTTTTATATAATAAATTCTGATTACAGAAAGGTTCAATACTTTTGTGCAAAATGATGGGTAATCCCCCACAAGGGAAGATCGAAAGTACTATACATCAGAAACCCACCAGAAATATTAACACAATAACATACAGTTACAACCAAATACCAAATATGACCCATCTATTAATTTTCAAGTTGTTGCATAAGCCAATTCAAGATATTGATATCATGAGCCTTGGATGTTGTTCCAAAATGAGGTACATATGATACTACAAAATAATCGCGTGTGGTTTCTGGACGACTCAAGAAATTCCAGGTCGTTGAAGAGTTTTTGTGATTACTAAGTTGGATGCAGAACTATTGATTCCCCAAGTTGGCTATGGAATTGTTGATTCAGTTCCGCAATTTGACCATGATAATGTATAATGACCAGTAGGATCACATTAAGTGATCAAAATCCTTTATTGAACTAAGTAGTGTAGTTGCTATCCCAAATGATCTTTGTATGCATGTTGTGTATAATCTTGAGACTTATCTGTAAGCCTTTTGTCCTTCCACAACTATTTTGTTCCGCAACTATCTTCAATGCCTCTTTCCACAGCCTGAAACTGTAACAACAATAGACTTAGAATGCCGTCTCTTTATTATGCAATCATAGCATCATAACCATACCCAAATCACTAGTAAATGACAAATACTCAAGTAAAACATGATCAATTCTTACTAGAGCCAAAACTTTGCTAGGTTTAGCAACAAAAAAAAACTAGTAGTGGTATGGTAACTATTTGAAAGAGTGCGAAAAGGAGGAAAAAGTAAGAGAACAAAAAATTCCATATACACATCCCTTCATACTTGAAGAGAGGTACCTCGCTTGAATTACTCATGCAGTCCTTCTCAATTCCTCTTTATCACCCCATTCTTTAGCCCTGAGAGATAGGTTCTAGTATGCATGGAATAGATCAATGATGTTGTTTCCTCACTGCCAACATTGGTCTATGTATATTCATTTGTTTCGTTCTTTGACAGACTACATCTAGTTTTATGAGCTTGACATCTTCGAATATATACTACACTAAATCCTCATCCCATGCCTAACATTCAACTACCAGTGTATTGAAACCCAATATTTTGAATCTTGGCCTACTATAAGCATCCCATCCTATAAATTCATCATTTGTTGACCCATTCTAGTCCCAACCATAAAGGAATGCTTGCAAATGGCTACAAGACTAAATCACAAACTATCTCACCACTTTGTCTTACATCCAACATGCTAACTTGACCAGAGAAAGGTGAGGGTCCTACTAAGTCAACATGGCTTGTTGAAATAATTGCAAGGAATCATATATATGTTTAATATCTTGAATATGCACAATGGTCAATTCATTAAGTATTGTATACTAGTTACTTGGATCTTGTTACAGGGTGTGATTGTATATTTTATTTGACAATATGTCTATATAGTTACCATTTCACATGTGATGGCATTAGTTTTGAAGTATATTGATGGCATAGTTGAAGCCCTTCATATATCATTCCTTCACTATTTTGAAACTCGGCTAAACCGCCAGACGTGGCTTGTGGGTTTTTGTGTATGGTCAAGGCTATAATGGAGGCCTCAAGGATATATCTCTGGTGGCGCGGGTACCAAACCCCTCGGATGTCAATTCCTTATATAAAAAAGGGCATATTCAAATTTCAATAATGATTTGATGAACATATGACTTGCATCACAATTGTTTAATGCTTTTATAACCGTTATGTGGTGCTAATGGTCGTATGAGGCAAGTTAATATTATATTACGAAAAGGCACTAGTAAGGATTAGAATTTATGCTAGAAGGGTGAAAATGAAGTTTGGTATAGGGTTTCAATAATTGCTAGAGTTATGTATGGTTCAATGTATATATTCATATTACATGGTCAAGAGCTTATGCAAATTGATTGAATATTCATTACATTGTTTCACCACACAAGTATATAGTGTGTTGTAAAGGGAACCGATGTGGCATGTTATTTAAGGTGTACGTGCTGGTTGATTATTTATTGCATGAGTTATAGCACATTGTTTCAAGGCATGTGATGTAATGTGGTATTTTAGATGTTAGCGGAAAAATTCGGTTGGTGCAGACAACAATCGTTTCCCTAGTCTAAACGGTTTAGATCTAGAACAAAACACACACAACTATGCAACCTTTCCCTAAATTATTAAATTACTTGAATGTGAAGCTTTTGTACCTCTTCTTGGAGATGGTCCTTTCCTTCTCGATGCTTTTGTGATCCAACTGTAAACAAGAGACACCTGCAAAAGGATACAAAAGACAAGATACAAAAAATGAAAGCAACAAGATAACTTAATGAATCTATGCTAATGATCGATGAGAAAAGCAATAAACATGAATAAAATATACACTATCTATGGGAAGGGAAAACACATTTGTATTAATGAATATGGGGAAAAATTACAACCAAGTCCTTGATGTTGAGGCTTTTTCCCACAAGCCTTTGACTCACAAAATCTACAAGCCTTTAACTCTCAAGATTCAAACTCTTTGCCTCTCACACCTAGAGTAATTCTAACAACATAAAGGTACTTTTATGGTCCTCTCTCATTCGAGTAAGCTTTATTATATAGGCCAAACGAAGATCAAATGAGCTGAGATTTTGTTGGAGGAAGGTGAAGGATCATCCCTAGAGGTTAGGGGTTCGAGTGCCACCTAATTTGATCAGTTGCGATAAGCCTCCACGAGGGATTTCTTCTAGAAGGCCCTTGAAAGATCTCTTGTTTTCCTTTGTGTGAGTGTCAACGCTCTTTGCTCACTGGCAATAGGCATTAGGAATGGATGATGCTCCTTGTCCAAAGACAAGGAGTGTCATTGATGCTTTCTATCCACTAGAAACAGACATCATCCTTGGCTGACACTTTATGTCAAGAGCCAGGGTGCATCAAAGCTCCTAGGAATGGGGTTCTAGTAAGGAAAAATTACTCCAAAAGTTCATTTTTGTTATGAACTTCGGAGATCCAGGTAAAGTGACAATATTTAGGTGTAACTGAATGCCCCCCAAAGTATGAATCTAGAGGGGTGTGATAGGTGAAATACTATGCTAGATGTGGTTGGAAGCAGAGTAAAAAGAGTGTCAAGTGAAAAATCCTTACAATACCAAATAGTTTGATTTATATACTCTATCTGACTCAAATCATGGTTTTCGATCAATAAACTGCAGATCCATGTATAATGACCAAATCATGGCTACCAACACACATTGTAGATCCATGATGAACGAGACTCAAATTTGGACGTAGCTACCAAACATACACTGTATATCTATGTCATCATGACTCAAAATTGATCATAGCCACTAAACATACAATGTCCATCTATGCAGTGACTTGATCAAAAGATACTCCATCACAACCTAGGGATAGGCAAATATTTAAGTGAATACCTAAATACCCAGTGTCTTCATTCCAATCTTGAATAGTATGATTCTATCCACGTGAACAAATTGCCTAATGTTCAACATGGTAGAAACCACTTGATTACCGATCATTAATGTATACCATTAACAAGTGCAAGGGAAATCACCATTGATGTCAGTGGTTCCCAAGGAACCTTAGTACATTCCACTGAATGCGAATAAATGAGTTGTAGTTGAACAATCAACGAAATATTTCAATCAGAGGCCAAGGATGGAAGCCCACTATTGAAAGTAAGGAAACCAACCATTGAGGCATGAAGGCTTCAAGGTACTAACTGGTTTCTAGGACTGATTCTCGGATAATGTGCTGATGTTGACGGGAATAGACTCATCGAAGGAGGGTCGTGATGTTTCCCCCATCATCAACACAAAACTTGGAAAAAAAGTAGTTTTTAAGTAATATTGATTATACCATGGGACTAATTCAAATATGACTGACACAAAAGAAGGTAAGGTAACTACAAAGGTTGATTGTAGAACATACTCCCATTGAACATCAAATGTCGTGACAAGTGACTTGGCAGCATTGAATGAATGAGGCAAAGGCCAGACATAATGCAAAAAAGCTATGCATTCTTTGGATGGCTCAAAGGAGTAAAATGACTCATGAATGTAGATCAACTCGAGGACAAGATGAGTACCTAACTGTTTGAATGAAATGCATACATGTGCCATGTTCAAGGGTGACTAAAATATGTCATTAATATACATGAAAAATGTTTTTTGATTCCCTTAATTTTCCCATCGTGATGGATGGGTACCTCTTCACTTTTTAACGAGCTTGAAAAGGGTAACGAACAATTGATATAGCTCATCATAGGATGAGTCCAATATCACATGTTTTATGAACCTAAAAAAGGATGGGTTCATTCCCAAAAATGGTCTTTCATCATTTGACTTTACGAGTCCAAAGAAAGCAAACTCGACGTCATTTCATGTTTAGAGAGTCTAGAATGACTAAAGAAAACTCCAATGTGGAATTTTTTGTAAATTTAGTCCCCCCAGGGTCGAAAAAAGTATAAATCGATACCTAGGAGAACTCTTCTAGATACGATAAACTATAGTGTACCTTTTTTCGTAAACAAGTATAAACGGTCTGAAAAAAGGGTAAACTATCACCGAATAAATGACCTTTCAAATACTTTTACAAGCGTGAAAGAATCAAGTTCGTTTGGCGATCTTTTTCTATTTAGAAAGTTTGAAAAGAGCTTAAATACAACTCCGGGGGGTTCCTTTTTGTATAGGTTTTACGAGCCCGAAAAAAGTGATAAAAGTATACTCGCACCTTTTTGCTTAGTTTTTAACAAGAATGACTATGGTATCAAAGGCACTCAAAACCTTTTTCATGTTTGAATCTAGAACATGAAAAAAAAATTAAGCTCAAACCACTTTTCATGTTTTAACCAAAGTATGAAAAATGAAAAGTAAGCTCAACACCATCTTATTGTTTTTAACGAGCCTGGATATCAATTGGAATAATGCTTAGGGTATCTGATTTATTTGTTAATGAGCTTGCAACAGAGAATGAACTATGCTTAGTATGTTGTTTCATGGTATAACGAGCTCGAAACTAAAAATAAAGTATGCTCAAAATGGGTCCCATTGACGGGTATTTTCTCAACATGAATTCCAATGGTCGGTACTTGCCTCTAGTATAAATATCAAGTATCTTAACTCCAACATAATGTAAATAGGTTGGAGAGATGCCCCCCAAGCCTTTTTTCATCTGCCTACTCTTTTCTTCATCCAACTAAATTATGAGTTACTCTTAGGAAAAGGTTTACCAAATATGGAGGAAGAAAGAGGATCAAGCGATACAGGTAGGTAAAATGAAGGTTCAAGTTAAAATACTAGACATAATGGAAGAATTCATTTCATTTTTTATTGATCTTGACACAAAAAGGGAACTCTTCTCATGACGACCTGTTTTATTTTTACACAAGCTTGAAACAGAAAATAACTATGCTTGTGGGGACCTGTTTCTTTTTTGCACAAGCTTGAAACAAAAAATAACTATGCTTGAGGTAGTCCATATCATTTTTTAACGAGTTTGAAAAGGAATAAAACTATCCTCAAATTCGGTTTTGTATCTTGTATTCAACTTCTCTATGGACTAAATAATTTGGTTGGTCACAAGGATTTCTCATAAAGTGATATGAAAGAGACAAATTGGAGCATGATTTGGTCTTCTTAATAGAGGTGATATATTGTCTGTTTGTTTTCTCTATTTAGATGTTTTGAAATACTCATATGTTTTCTCTATTTAGATATTTTGAAATACTCATTGTTGACCAGTGACGTATCTTGCATATGATAAATTGTTGTTCTTCACGCCTTCTTGAGTTGTCCAAGCCAACTCTTCCTCTATTGTCCTCTTTGCTCTAATATTTTGCTTTAATATTAAATTTTATTCAAAATTTTTATTTAAAACAACTTTTCTTTTAGTTTCGTTTATGCACTTTCATACCCTTTTTAATTAATATTACTAGATCTGGTGGGTAGTTAAGTTTTTCAATTTTATTTCACATCTATAAAATAATATTGATTATTTTATTATTGTTATTAGAAATCCTTGTTTATTTTTTCTTCATGCTTAGTTAGCAGTTAGTTTTACTAAGTATATTTATTGTTGTTTTTAAATGTAGAATAAACAATAAGAAAAATCACGAAGAACAAAATTCTTGAAAAATAAATATTCGCAAAGTCTAAATTTTGAAAAAAAACCTCATACGTAAAATTTGTTTTAAATGAAGTTTATGAACATTTTTATCAAAGGCTATAAAGTTAGGGTAACATTCTTGTCTTTTCTCACTTAGCCTCAAGGGAGGTTAAAGTGTCGATTTCAAAACATTACAGTTTTGACATCAAGAGATATGTACTCAACACACAACAATTTTAGCAGCCACTTTATTTCTTCGTAGCTTCTAGGGGGGACATTATCACTTGGAAGTATTTCACCTTTTAATAAGTTTTGATTAATGAGCAATATATTTTACAATGTCATTAAGCACACATAAAATCTCGTTTTTCCATTGATTGGTGATAAGTTTCATTAAAATATAGGGGACTTAATACTTAGTTGCCTTGGTAGTGCCTAATAAACAAGTCTAGCATAACATACATTATTTAAAATTTGAAAAATCACATGATTGTCCCTAGATGGGTAAACCTTAGACCCATTTCCAAAGAGAAGGGTGGTGGAATCAATTAGGGTTTTGAAGGAGGTATCAAATTATAAGCATCGTTCCCAAACTCATATTGTTGGAATGTATTTATCAACACTCCCTCTAATGCTTGGGTATTGTGTTATAGACCATCCATACTAACTTTTGTATATTCATGTTTTCACCGAACTGGTGACTTAGAATGTAGTGGGAATTAGATACGCGGTTGATCTAACATGCTTAGTATGCTTTCTCTGCAATTTGTTCTTGCTTAGTAGCCTTTTCTCAAGTTGAGATCACAATAAGGTGTAAGGATATATGATAGACATTTCGCTTTTCATCCGAATCCTAATTAAAAAAAAAAGTAAACATTAAATCAATGAAATTAGCAAATGCAATGCATTTAGTACGTTCACACATTAGACCAAACATTTATGAGAAGTATAGAAACTTATTCCCAATACACATGAAACAAAACACTTTAGACAACAAATGTCCAATTAAGTAATAAATTCACATTAATTCCATTGAAAATCCAAAAATCTAATTAATCAATGATATTTTTTCTTACACCTCAAGGGGACACATAAAGGTGGTCCCACTGCAAGTGTCTTTAACAAGTGGTTAACGATCTACAAAAGGTATCCTTTATTAATAAGTCATCATTGTGATACATGTTATGTATTACAAGCACAAAACAAATCTTGATGCCTTCCTTTTAATAAATAACTATTTGTCATTGGAGTGTTCTTCAAACCAACAATCAGCACTAAACAAAGATCACCTACAACTATTTATGAACCTTGTAATGTTATCTTAAGTGCATGGACATCGATCAATATTTAATAGTTTTTTCATGTCAAATTTTCTAGAATCGTGATTGTTCATGCACATGTTATACATGGAAATGTTAGGTTTCTATTTACAAATATTCGAGTAATTAGATTAGCAATAAGAGAAGCACAAAATTGCATAATCATTATTAACTATTTGGGAGGAATGAACACATGTCAAATGAGAAACAACCTGATACTAAAAAAATAATATTTTAGACATGGAAATCATGTAATTTGTTATGCATCAAGTTATGAAATTATCATAAAAATGGAATGAAAGAGTGACCCAACACCTTGAGAAATAAATAAATAAATGAATAAGAACACTCTTTGAGGGGGAAATTTCCTTACATAATGTATCAAAAGCACAAGAAAATATGAGATTATTTTAAAACTAGAGCTAACCATATAATTAAAATTAAGGTGCAAGTCGATTAATAAAGACAATACTAATATAATAATAGAAATTTAATGTCACAATATACAAGGATTAACATGGCCTTCCCCTTCAAACAAAAGTTGTCCTCAACACTTTATTAACTCTAGATCTGCATGAATAGCTCGTCTTCCCATGTCAGCTTTTATATTGGCAAGTTCTTCCATTTGATGAGGTACTCAGTAGTTGCTTGATTTCATAGTTGCTTAATATTTGTGTCAATGATTGTTTCAAGCTCTAAAATTAATTTCCATTCTTCATCAAGCTCTGGTAAAATAGTCTAGACTAGGATCTTGTCACTAATTACCTTTTTAAGGAAAGAAACATGGAAGGTCAGATGTAACGTGAAGATGGAGGAAACTCCAATTTGTAAGTCATAATTCCAATCCTATTCAACACCTTATAGGGAACACAATACATGGGTTATAATTTATTGTCCTTCTTTTGTTGCTTGAGGGAGATTTGTTTGTATAGTTGTAGCCTTGAAAATACCCAATCCCCCACTTCAACTTTCCTTTCACTATGATGTTGATCTTCTTGTTGTCCTATTTTCTGTTATATCAGTTATATTTCAATAGTTACAGAATCTCTTGTTGGTGTTGTATGTGATCCTCCATTTCTTGAACCTTACATTTGTCTTTCAAAGATGATGTGATGGAAGGAGGATGATAGCCATAAAGTTCCATAAATGGTGATGCTTTTTATGAAGTGTGGAAATATGTGTTGCACCACAATTCTAGTAAGGAAAACCACTTCAAAAATTATGTTTGTTTATCCCATGCAAAACAACAAAGCTACCCTTCTAGGCATTTATTCATAATCTCAGTTTGCCATCAGATCAAGGATGGTAAGAGTCGTGATTCAATTGAGTGCCCAAACAAGAAAATATTTCCATCAAAAAATTACTAGTGTTCTCTATCACTAACCATAATCTTGGGGATTCCATGTAGCTTCTGAATTGTTTCCATAATGTTTTGGCTATATCTCGTTTGTTCTGTTGACAAACAAACATTTCACCATAAAATTTTGAACATCATTTTCAATACCTACCAAAAAAAATCCCTTTTGATCATGTGGTAAGTTTTCAAGAACCTCAAATGTCCTCCTATAGTAGAAGGGTGAAATTCCAAAAGTACCTTTTGTTTGAGTTGAGAATTTTCACATAAATATAAGAGATCTTGGTACCATAATGAATTTTTCTTCCACACAAGTTCTATGATTTGAATTCGAACTGAAGAAGTGTTTGAACCTGCATTAGTACATACTTTAAGCTCTGATACAAGTTTTGAATGGCCTCTCCTCCAACCATATTGGATAGAAATATTTCACCTTCTAATTTGGTTCAATAGCAGGGAGGATGAACATACACCGTGCAAAGACAAGCTAAGCTCTCCAAGATTGAAAAATTGAAAATGATCCAAAAGTTGCTCTCCTTGCTCATTCTCCTCTTTCATTAACTTCATGTGGACTCGTGAGGTCGAATTCCCACCAAGACACTCACCTAACTCAAGTTTGTCATTTATTCCTTCACGATACACTTGTCCTCCTCATTCTTGCACTCCTCTTTCCCCAATTCGAATTGAGGATTTTGGTTGCCCATAACTCCCTCTATGTGCCCTCTTAGTGGATATTTTTATCCTTGATGTGTTAGATGTGTCATAGGTATGCAATAAGGTATGAATTTTTCATATGTGTCAAATATTCCTTCATCATTGTTGTCAAGGATGCCATGGAATATAGCTACAAGTGTCACAATGCCTCTTCCTCTTCCTTGGGAATCACTCTTCCACTCAAATTCGACCTTCGTATATTATTTCCATGCGTATTGCCTCTTGATATCTCCCAAGTACGTTAACCTCCACCTTGGACTCAAATTAGTGAGAGAATGATGCCAAGTGTAGTGGGGAATCTTGCCACATGTGGCCCCCACACCCTCTTATGCACCCTCATGACCAAATGCCACCTTATTTTTTCTTTTATCATTTATTTGACCCAACTAATGTGAATTTTTAAGTCTAAGGTCAATTTAGGGTCTTGTACCTCCCTTATTCCAAGTATTAATGCTTCCACCCCAACATAGGGAACTAGTAGGTTTAGTAGAATTTTCCCTCCATGAAAATTTATTTAGATGGGACATTACACAAATGGATCAGAATTTTAAAATGATAAGAAAACAACAGACGGAACCGACCTTCACATGTGATGAATTTGAGAACGTAGAGAGACACTTCATCCCATGCTGCCAGTAATGAGATCCTTCATGTCCCTTTCTATGTCCCCTATACTTCCTCGCCCGATTCCAATAATTCTTCTTTGAGTGGCTTCATTGGTACTCGCCTTTAGAACTATTTATCATCCTCCTGAGATAGCCCTGAAACTCTTGTAATTGTCGCCACATCTACTTGAACCTTCAATCCCCTTTTGCAGCTGCATATGCATATGTTCAAGCAAACTCCATCGCAATCCCAGTATCACCTCCCTTCATTTTGTCAAAATGATTCAGCCATCCTACCTACTAGGAGTTTGTTTTCGCTTCTTTGTTCCTATATATTATCCGATTCACTTCAAATTGGTCTACCCATGGTATTCAGTTCTTCGTTCTCCATTAGGTCCCTTTTAATTTTGTTCAACACTCAGGTTTTCTTAACGATTCCATAAAAGGAAAGAAAAATAATTAATCCATAGGAGGATAAGTCATCATGTCATCACAAGGTAATGAAGTGTGCTTTTCTAAAATGATTTGGCCAGCAACCTCAAGGATGGAGGCATTGCTTGCAATCCGAATTTGGTAAGTTTCCTCAGCCAGCTCTTTAATTTAGTTATTTTTAAAAATGCATCTAACTCCCCCCAATCAACATAAACACGACCCCGTGTTTGACATATTCCTTAGTAAGTCATGATCAGTCCTATCGTATTTATCAAACACTAATGAAGGGTCGTTACATACCTTTATTGCCTAAAACGATATGCACAGATTTCTATGGTCATATTGCTTCTGGCGGTGAGAATTATGGTTGAGAACTCCCATTCACTACATTGATGAGGTAGTACGTTGTTGATGTGGGTTGCATTTACTAGCCGATGAAATGTGTGCATACCTATTAGTGACCTAAAATCATTTTCCATATTGGAATAAGATATTGAGATTTGATGTGACCTCGTGTGGCTACTGAAAATGAATCTGCTATGGAGTGGATCTGTGCTAAGTGCTATGTAAATCTATAATGTTGCTAATCCACATGATGACAATGGTGCTAATGTTGGGCCCTTATAGGTGATGAATATTTCACCGCGTACAAGTAAGGGTTTTGTGTCGGATGAAGTTTCTGTAACATGATGGGAAAAATATTTCGTAACACTACAGATAGGGTTTCTGTTATGTGACAGAAAAAGGTTATGTAACACTATGAATGGGGTTTCCGCAATGTGACATATAAATCTTTTGCACAATTACAAAGAAAAAATTCTGAAGGAAAAAACTGGAAGTGCATTCAATATGTAGGGAAAGATATGTAGATGGGTGGAAAATAATGGAAGGAGTGGGGAAAGGATGGGGATGAATGAAACATGGCTAGTGTATTAGGAAATGAAGAAAGAAATCCAGCAAGTAGGTAGATTTTATTTAAGGAAATTTGAAAAACAAAGCCTTCTGCAGAAAAATAAGGTTCATGGGTTTGCAAAGACTTGAATTTTTTTTATTAATGTAAAAAAACACCATTTTTTTATATGGTTGCATCGCAAAGATGGACTTTCATAGTCAAATGACTTTTTTTAAAATGTTTGTGCTTCTCGAAAGAGGTTTTCACAAGCATCCTCTCTTTTTTAACATGCTAAATTATTGTTCTTTAGAAGTCGAGATCATTATCTCAAAATATTTGGTACACAAGCATGCATTAACATTCTGAATGAATGCTTCTTTCGAAAACAAATTCTTGTATGGAATTAGTCGATGACCATTGGCCATAAGAAGCATTGTTTCGTCATCAATGGTTCTGAGTCTTATTGTACCGTTATCATAAATTGTTTCAATATCATATGGCCCCAACCAACAAGTGCAAAGTTTTCCTTTCAAGTCTTTGAAATTGGATTCATAAAGGAGAGCCCTATCACCTTCCTGAAAATACTTAATTTTGATGAATTGATTGTGCCACTTAGCCCTTTGTTGTACATTCTATGGCAGCCAAACAAAGTTCAACAATCTCATTGAGTTGTTGTAGGTGATTATGTTGATACCATGATAGATCCATGCCTAATTGGGATGCAATCCTTAATGCTTTGATTTCAACTTCTATTCGAAGTGTGACTTGCTTACGATATACTTGTTAATAAGGGATCAAACCAGTGTTGCTTCATCATGTTGTCTTGTAGGCCCATGAGGCTTCCAAAAACATGTCATCCCAATCCATTCGATGGATCTGCAGAGTTTTTGTAAGTATAGACTCCAAAATATTGGTTGTATCCACGACTTGTCCATTGGATTGGGGGTGATATGGTGAAGTTACCTTGTGCTTGATATGGTATTTTTTTTTGTAAGAGCTTTGATGAGTTTGGATGTGAACTATGATCCCACATAGGTAATTATATCTAGAGGGACTCCAAATCTGGTGAAATTTTTTGCATACAAGAAATCCAAAACTGCTTGTTTTGTTGCTCGCGGAAGTGCCCTGGCCTCTACCCATTTTGTCACATAATTCGTACACACTAAGATGTATGATTTATGCATGGATGTGGGTTTAATAGGACCAACAAATTCCATTGTCCACTTCTTGAATGGTTCCACCACAAGCCGAGTCTATAGTGGCATTTCGTCTGATTGCACTGACTACCCCATTCTTTGGTAGCTATCACAGCTTCATACATACTATCGTGCATATTTACATATGGTAGGCCAATAATAACCTAATTGTAAGATATTGTGGGTTGTTCATTTAACTGAAAAATCCCCCCCATAGGGTCCATCTTGATAGGTTCTATGAATATGGTAGATCTCATCCTCCAGAACACATCAATGGATTACCAGGTCAACTCTCGTGTAGAATAGATACCCATAAATCCAAGAGAATCTGTTGTTGTGCTACACAATTCTATGCTTCTATTTTGATGACACATGCCCTGTAAGTTTTCTTGCAACCAAATAATTCACAACATCTGCAAACCAAGGTACATTAGTAGATATAAAAAATAAGTGTTCATCTGGAAATACATCATCAACCAGTGGGGATTCATCAGTATTAATTATTCTAGAAAGAAAATAAAAAACCAAGTTATCCTTGTTCGGTCTATCCACTATTGAAATGTTGAATTCCTGTAATAGCAATAACCATCGAGTGACTTTGCCATTTGTAATAGGTTTCTTCATAAGTTATTTGATGGTAGAATGGTCGGTGTGTACAATTTCTGGGTATCTATTGATGTAATGGCGCAATTTGTTAACAACATAAATGACACCCAAGAATTATTTTTCTGTCATTGTATGGTTTAGTTTTGTAGTAGTCAAATTATAGATAATGAAATATATGGCATATGTTTTTTTTATCTTCTTGTTGGCCCAATACTCCTCCTATAGCTGTATTAGAGGTGTCCGCTGAAATTATAAAGGGCAAGGATGAATTGGGTCCTCGCAGGACAGGTGCTATTGAGACTTTCTATTTCAATGTTTCCCAAGCTATTTGATAGGAATCATATCACTCAAACTGTGTATTTTTTGACATTAGCATAAATAAGGGACAAGCAATTTTTGAAATTGTTTGGACAAATCTTCTATAATAGCCTTTATATCCAATAAAGTTGCATAGAGTCTTTATGTATGTGTGGTACTAGTAAGTTGAGGATTACATGTATCTTTGGTGGGTCTACTTTTATGCCTTCTAGTGATGTAATATGGCCCAAAAACTCCTTGTGTAAGCATCATCCTGCACTTTTCGCTACTGAGGCACAGGTTCACCTCTATGCATTGGGTAAGGAATTTTTCCGAATTGTTCAAAGCTTCTTCAGAATCACCACCATATGAGGTAAAGGATTCCATGGTTTCATTAATGAGACCTGCAAAATGCTAAGGATTGCATGTTGAAATGTGGTCGATGCATTACATAATCCAAAAGGTAGAACCTGGTTTGCAAAGGTTCTCATGGGCATGTAGATGTTGTATTTTATTGATCTTCTGGTGTTATACTAATCTGGTTGTACCTATTGAATCCATCCATGAAAGAGAAGTACTTAATCCCTGCAAGTGTGTCCAATACTTGATCGATGAAAGGTAACGAAAAGTGGTCCTTATGAGTTACTTTACTCAACTCTATATAATCCACACATATGCACAATTTTTCGTTCTTTTTGGGGACTATAATAAGTGGGGACACCCACTTGCTATCATGTATAAGGTAAATAAAAATTGTAGCCAAGCATTTTTGAAGTTCCTCTTTCACTATCTCCCTTAATGTTGGATTCATTATGCATTGTGATTTCCTGATCAGTCTGCAATCCTCTTTGGTATAGATATGTTGTGTGCACAAATCAGGTCGGAGTCCTTTCATATCACTATAGTCCCAGATAAATGTATTTTTATGCTTCTTCAAAACATAGATAAGTTTCTCTATTCCTTGATCCGACAATGTGGAGCTGATCTAATGTTTCTCCTGGTTCAATTTCAACTTCCTAAACACATGATTAGTAAGGAACTTGGGATTGTTATTGGGAGTCATAGAGGGGCTTGAAATAATATCAATTTGTTGGGTAGAAAATATTGGACGCAATATATCAAGAGTATCCAGAGAAGAGATGGAATTTACCATAAGTTGATTGATTGTGTCATTTTCTATTTGCTCTTTTGCTGTAAGAGATTATTCGGTCATGAAAGGTTGTTGAGCCTTATCTTCTCTATTTGATTCTTCGCCCTTTGGCCACAAATGAATTTAATGTTCTATCATTAGCTTTGCAAGGGGTATAGACTAATTTCCTTGACATCATTACCATGGGATATCCACATATTTCCTAATGGACAACCAATGTAAGCATCATCTATGGCCATCCATGGTCATCCTAGAATCAAAGGATATCCTCCAAGGTTTGATTTTGTCTACAAAACCATAAAATATGCAGGGTATTCACATGAGTCCACTGAAATGACAACATCTTCTATTATATTTTTTGGTCTTATAGAATATTGGTTGGCCAAATGTAAAACAATGGTAGTTTGCCTTAGATTTGTGAGTCACAACCTTTCCATTGTATGTTTAGTCATCAAGTTAATGGCAGCTCCCAAGGCTATCAATGTGTTAGTGAGGGAGACACCATTTATTTGTACCTTGACAATAGGACTTCCAGGGTCTGAATATTTAGTATCAAGGGTGTTCCCCATCTCATACCACATGGAGGGTTTGGGGGTATTATAAAAAATAATTTTCTTATAACTATTATAAAAATGACAAAAATGGTAATAAAAAACAGTAAATTAAAATATTTAATTGAAAAGATTTGATTAAAAAAATTAATTTAAATAAAATAAACTTATGTTAGAACTAAACTAAATTGAAATATAATTAAAATTAAATTAAAACAAATCGAGGTCAACATATAAACATTAAGAACATTAAATTATCTAATATTGTTCAAATAAAATTAATCCTTAAATTTAATTAAAATCAACTAGTTCAATGTAAAGATTAAATAAAGTTTAAAGAGCTTATGAGATATCCAAAAACCTTTAATTAGAATTACAAACCAAATTTAATTTGAAACCTAACCTAAAACCCTAAGGTCTGTTACAATTCTACTAAGGGACTATTCTATATTAATAAGAATGAAATGATTAAGATCTTCTCAAGCATCGCTAATGTCTTGAAGATGAGCCAAGGATGGCTCAAAATGTAGACACCAATCTCTCACCCACCGCAAACTCTCCACAAGATGCCATCATATTCAATTCTCCTAAGTTGATTTGCACATTTACCTAGTTCATGTATTCAATCATACACATGGTAAGCATTGCATAAAACTTCAATACAACAAAAATAGATTCATTGAAGGATCATGCCCATGCAATAGCATCTGTTAGTCGTCAATAAATTCTCATTTTAACCCTCATAATATAAAATACTGACATCTTGATATCGTCCCAAAACCCATATATAAAACCATTGTCTATCCATAATTCCTAAGTCTTGTCATAGGAAGGATCTCCTTCATAATAAGTCAAGGTTAATCTCAATGGTTGCATACATTTTGTTTCTCAATTGTAAATAAGTAAAGTACAACATGAAGAAGAGTTTAGATCATCTTAAACATATCCATTCCTTCTTATCCATTATTAGTCAACGTTTCCAACTAAAAAATAGAAATATAATAAATTTTTACCAATAAAATCATCAACTAGTTTGTGATTATATTACATTTCACCCAAACAAACCAATCCTAGAAAGCTTACCCTGAAGGAGAGTGCATGCTTGCTACAACAAAAATAATTAACTTATAAAACATCCATAAATAATTTAGTTAATCCCAACAGGGGTCATGTACTCACTACTTTGGTTCATTCTTTTATACAAACACTTAGCATGCAACCATTTATACAAACACTTGACATGCAACCTTTTATACCAATAATTTACACGAAGAAACCTACAACTATTATAGTAAACTATCTCCTGCAAATTTTTAGACAAGACACAAAGACAAATAAATTGAGGTTTCAAGCAGCAAACCCCCCACAGGGCTACCAACGTTTATCCAAAATAGACCAGATCATGAAATCTCTTTGTACGGACCTTGCTTTTAAATCAAAATGGGGGTTTCAAGTCCGAATAACATGGATACCCCCTAAAATTATTCTAATTTTGAAACCAAACACTTGTAAATCAATTTTTCTAAAAAGCAAAATTAGCAATACATAGACATTTATTTATACAATTTGTCAACACATGGCACCCTATATCATATATTTTTAACATGCAAACAAAACACAACACACAATTTATTACAAGTCAAGTACGAATTCACTAATGGCTTCCTCAAACCATTTAATTATCTATTAACAACAAGGGATTGAATTCATAATTTAATCTCGATTTGATAACCATAATTTCACATCCAAGCAATCAAAATTAATCTTTAAGCAGTTTTTAAGAAAATAAAAATGTAAGGCAGAGAAATTCTTACTATACTAAGAGATGCCATGATTTAATTTTTCACAATCTCTTGGTACCAAACTACAAACCTGGACATAACTCTATTAAACTTGAAACCTATCATGAAGAATATAAATAATTTCATTTAATTTTTTGTCTCAATATACCACAATTATTACATGAATGCCAACTACTTCAAATTTGTTAATTAAACAAGAGATATAACATAATTAAAAATAAAACACAAGTTATACCTTATAAGAATAAAGACCACAAATAAAATATTCTTCTTCAACAATTCCAATCTTGCCAACTCAACTAGACCAAACAGTTTTCCTCCCAACCATATATAGGGAGAACTTCTCTCCCGAGAACCCACGAGCTATAAGAGCTCACAAACAGTACCAAGATGCCAATACAATGAGGTATCTGAGGAAATATTAAGAATAAATCTCTTATATTCCTCACAATCCACCCTCAACCATAATCATATACATAAAATTGGTTTAGTGTTCCACATTCATTTCAACAACATCTAGCCACTCTCCAGGTCTCCCCTAACCCATGTGGATACCCTTATTTTTATAGCCTCTGAGCGGGGTGACACCTCACCCCTCTCATGCAAAATTAATGATTTAATTAAATTTCAAAATTAATAATATTCACCATTTAATAATATTCCAAAATTTATCTAATATTCGCCCCACCTCTGTGTCCATGTGAAATAATTCTTAATTATTTATTTTTCATAAATAAATATTTCACCTTTTTCATTAAAATACTATTATAACTTAAGATCCCCTCCAAAGTGGGTAAACAAATGAAATGAAATTAATTGAGGGTCTACCCTATGTTAGATTGCTCGATTGTTTCATGCCTAAGAGTGGTATTTTCTGCCGAAAAATAGGTGTTCCACACACCTATTGCACACCCCCCGGACTTATTAGGACTCCACTCCCTTTCCTTGTATCTAGGACTTTGCACCCGGGTAGATTAAGGACTCCATGCCCTTATCTAATTTAGAGATTCAAGACTTCCTGCCTTGATCATAGATCCAATACTCCATTTCTTGATTTTCATGTGGGTTTAGGACTCCATGCCCTAACCTCCATGGCTTCTCATATATTTGGCTTTGAAAATCCATGTTTCCCTCAAGGTACTAAATGTGAGCTCTCACTGATATGATGGTCTATTGGCAAGGTCTCATTCCAAGTTCTGCACACATTACAATCTCATAGCTCAAAGGAATCACATGAAATTCATAATAAAAATTCACATAATTACATTTTACCATATGTATGTCTAACTTCCGTAGTCACTTGGTTATGAAGAAATGACTTTCACAATCATTCCTCGCCACAGTTTACGAAAATGTGTATATGACTTCCACAGTCATTCTGATTCTAAAAAAATGGCCTACATAGTCATTTTTTTGTTTTTACCATCCATGTTGGTAGGTAATTGAGTCCCCTGCCAAATCATGCTCATTACAATGTAAAGTGTGCATAATCATACAATATATGTTTCATTAATAAAACCATGATCAACTATATATTCCACATAGCACAGATCATCCATGGGTCCCTATATCACAGTCATCGGTAGTTAACCAAGTTATGCACCAAGTCATCAATCATATGCAGGAGGAGAAACATCCACATAACATGTGCATAATCGAAAGCCATCTTGGATGTATAATCTAATATACCACAACATACATATATACACATATAATGGGCATGTGACCCAAACCAAGTCTACAACATGTAAGTCCACAAACAAGTTTATTGTACCTAATCCATACGCAAATCCATCAAAACTCACCCCTTTGGGTGCCATAGACTAGACCATCCAAGATGGGGATAATACATACTCCCCCTCTTGGATTAAACTAGGCCCTAAGTTCATAACGAAAAAGATAAATGATTATTTTCTTGTCTCGTGTCATAGATATGGATATGTTACGCCAATCTCAAACATCCAACACTATCAAGTAGGTTATGCAATTGGCTCCATGCCATCTCTTTAGGTTCTACCATTTTTAATCATTGAAAACAATTGATCACTGGAAGGAAATATCATCATATTCACGTCCTACCATTCATTTAGATCCATGCATCTCTACTCATGCCAAATATGCAAAAACATAGTTGTAAGGTCATAATACCTCCAAGATCTCAAGATATTTCAGTAATACAATCCACATAGCATGCCAGATCAAAAGCACACACATAATTACCATATCCTATCATATTGTGATATAAGTATATAATTTACACAACCTTGGTTATCATAGGGTTGTTACTTGAATCTCATAACATCCTTAATTGTTGATCCATCATATTGTTTAACCTTTTAGAGATAAGATTATAAACAATCAATACATACATACATTCTACATAGACACATATCATATGAACAATCCACTTATGCATTTCTTACATGATCCAAGAATAATTCTTAGTTATTAATACAACATAGTTGTAGGTGCACCCATATTAGGCCATCCTATATCAACCAATTGCCCACATTTGCACATGTATTGCTAGAACATCATTTATTGAATATGCGTACATACATGCATATCTTTACACAAACCTAGAATTAATTCAGAGGTCTTATAAAGGATAAATCAACCAAGGTTGTACTCATTCCAAAAAGCAATCTCTAGTCATTCCCATCCACATACATACTAACATCTCATGCACACATTCTATATTTATATTTTATATGTTTATATAACATAACACACCTCATAACACCATAGACTCCATAATGCATACAAACCTTTGTATGATTACCACCTTCAGAAAACCAAAAGGTCATACTTAAGCAACTTACAGTCCAATTATTAAGTCGTCAAAGATAAGCCTAAGGTCTTTCTTAACATACAGAATTTGCATCTAGCTTAATCATAGCATTAAAAATGAACTATAACTCACTAAAATATCCTAGCCAATACTTATGCCACCATTCAAAGTCTCCTATTGAGAGTTGATTCAAGGTTTAAAAACATTATAATAGTTTACTCTTACAGAGTTCAAAACACCTTTCAAAGAGGTCATATTTCTATTAATACTGAGTCATTACCCTTGACTCAAAACATAGGATAAGTCATTATCACACACACAAACATTCAGTTTTTTTTACAACCATGTTCTGCACGGTAGACAAAACTACCATCAAGGTTTCTCTTATTCAAGATACCCAACATTATGGCAATGTTTTTCATCCAATTCCCAAGTTTACGACACCATTGTCCACTATGGCTTGCCTTCAACCAATGTCTTAATAAGAATGTCATATACTTGCCATATATTGGAATCATATCAAGACTTAAACTATATTGGGGTACCCTCACACATGTATAAGCTTATTATAAATTTCAACATTTATTTGTTCATGCACCCATACTCATTATATTAATTCACACAATTACACTCATTATTTCCTCATATTACAAGCATACAACCACATAAAGAGTCACATGAGTATCCCAACAAGAAATCACAGACAAAGTCCTAAATATTTCTCGCGTATGTGAGAGAGGTTCCCACACTGTGGTTTTGGTTCTGAATTAAGATTTCTCATTATACAAAATTGTTGCATTACAAGACAAGAGAAAAAGTCTCTTCATCAACATTAATAATACTCTAAAATGTAGTAATCAGTTCTAGCAAGCATTATAATCCTTAAACCATACATACATTCAATGGCATATGTCAAACCATAACATAATCCACATCTATTAAATTCGACTTATATCAAATTTTCAAAAACAATATAGATGAATACTCTTACATGCCTCCCACATGCATTCACCGTCCATATCTATCCACGTGCAATTCAAGCAGGCAAATAATGATCCATGCAATTGTGCATTCACACCAATCATCTACATCATTTGTCGTGCATACCATTTCACATTTTCACATGCCTCAAATAACAAATGCAACATTTCACATATATTCTTTGTGGCCAATAAGCGATTCCACAATGCCTTTCATAAATATCATCATCATCATAAATATCATCATCATCATCATACTCTTTGTTACATAATATTTTACAGCCATTCCACAAAACTCCAT
Organism: Pseudotsuga menziesii; assembly: GCA_001517045.1. NCBI lineage: Eukaryota > Viridiplantae > Streptophyta > Pinopsida > Pinales > Pinaceae > Pseudotsuga > Pseudotsuga menziesii. Next base: position 255,369 of record LPNX011095617.1, on the reverse strand, counting down.
TAATTAAGAAATACTAGATGTATTCTTTAACTAAATAAAACACAGCATTTCCCACTATATAGACTATGTTCTCATATCATAGGGAGAAAGAATGACTCCACATTTAGTTATGTAACACAATGCATTCGACAAACTTTTCACTTTGCATGCATACTAACAAGGTAAACAACCAAGCATGCAACCATACACCCAATCAATCAATGATTTGCACCCAATACTAATCACATGACAACTTACCATCAAGCACATGGGTCCAATAGGCCCTGATGTCGAACCTCACTCTGATACAATATGTAGCATCCCACCTTACCAACCATCAAAGCACATGAATCAAAAGCAAATTGTTTTTAAATCTTCTTGGCATATGTAATAATCAATAATCACAATACAAAGTTCAAACATGTATGCAAATGATATACCCACAACATCATCATTTTCGGATTTATTATTCAAGTTTCGAGTCCTAGCTTAAACACTTATCATCTCTTTTAACTTAACATATACAAGCAAATTTTACAGCTCAATTAACTATACTCTTTCAAACATTTTATAGCAATAGGGATACATGTATGCCTGAAATGTTCATCAAAGTGAACCATTTAAATTCAAGAATTTAATATCTGTTTCAATGTCTACCAACAACTTATTTCCGTCTATAAGAAATGGTCAAAGAACTAACTCAAAAGAATGATGAATTTTCAAGATGCTTCTATCTCAAATATAATATGATATTACACATACAATATGCAATTACAAACTATCTTTAAAACACATGCATTATTATAGATATATTTTCTAAGACTGTTGAGTCTGTTCTACAAACACTTTTCTAACCAAATAAGTATTAAGATTTGACAAGTTTATTATCTCCTTGAGACATTTCAGCAACACTTTGATAACAAACACTTAATCAAGTGTTGAGATAATATGTTAATATCTAAAGAAGAATTTGAACTAGTCTACAACAATCCTTACCAACATTATTATAACCAGTTTGCAGGTGAATCTGGATAAAATATGTCATAACTTAGGTTCTAATGAACGAATAAAATTTGTAGGGCTTTGTGCTAGCTTTGAAATAAGCTAAAGAATTCCATGAATGGAGCAACTGTGTGAGAGTTATGGCTAAAATATCAAACTATTCTACTTTCTAGGTATGAAAAACATTTTTTTTTGTCGAGGCATTTTCACAAACACTTAGCAACCAGGCAATTAAGAAAAATAGTTTGCAAGCATATTCCATTCTCCTAAGTTGATTTTCACATTTACTTGGTTCACATATTCAATCATACACATAGTAAGCATTTTATAAAACTAAAATACAACAAAAAATGAGTCATTGAGGGACCATGCCCATGCAATAGCATCTATTAATCAACAAGAAATTCTCGTTTATACTCCCATAAGATTAAATATTCTCATCATGATATTATCCATAAACCCATAGATAAAACCATCATTTGTCCATAATTCCTAAGTCCTCTCATAGGAGGGATCTCCTTCATAATATGCAAAGGTTAATCTTAATGGGTTGCATACATTTTTTTTCTCAATTGTAAATACATAAAGTACACCATGGAGAAGAGTTTAGATCATCTTAAACATGTCCATTCCTTCTTACCCATTATTAGCCAACCTTTCTAAATGAACAATCAAAGGTTAAGAAATTTTTACCAATAGAACCATCAACTAGTTTGTGATTATATTGCATTTCACCCCACAATCCTAGAAAACATACCCACAAAGAGAATACATCCTTTCTACAGCAAAATAATTAACTTCTATTAAATCCATAAACCATTCAATTAATCCAAACAGTGGTCTTGTACTCACTTTTTAGTTCATTAATTTATACAAACACTTTACATGCAACCTTTTATACCAAGAATTTACACACAACAACCTACAACTCTTATATTAAACTATCTTCCTGCGATTTTTTACACAAGACACAAAGAAAATTAGCTTGAGGTTTCATGTAGAAAACCCCCCACAGGGATACTAACATTTTGCCAAAATAACCCATATCATGAAATTTCTCTATACGGACCTTGTTTTTAAATCAAAATGGGGGTTGCAGGTTTGAATGACATAGATACCCCGAAGTTATTCTAATTTTGGAACCAAAGCGTAACGTCCCCGACCCTCCGACCGGCGAAGAGGACGCTACTACACGCCAAAACATCTAGGCATCTAGCCCCATGAACATGTACATTCATATGAAATGCTGAAACAGAATGCTTTGAACTAGAATCATACATACATGAACATTTATCATACACAGCGGAAGCAGCATACATTCGTACAAGCATTCAACATGTTCATCATGATCATTAACAGTAAATAGGATTGCAGAAGTAAAATAGACAAAATTACTTATCTTATAAAGAGCTTGTTCTACAACCAGCTACATCACTGCAATGTTCCACCCAACCATAGGCCAGTGTGCTCCTTAATCTCTCAGCAACGCTGCCACCACCGAGTTGGGCATGATTCTCCAAGGAATAAGGAACTAACATGCTTACACATAGCCAAGGTAACAACACCACAAGGGTACACAGTTCAGCCAAGCCAACACGGTTGGGTTTATCAGGAGAACAACAGATCCGCCAAGCCAACAGAGTTGGCTTTATCAGGCCATCCAGGAGCTAGGAAAGGCTAATGCTAAGCTGGTGAGCTCACTGAAGAGCTACAGACACCAGCAACAGAACCAGCCTGGATTCTAGAACACCCACACACACCCAACACAAGGAAGTCAGTCCCTTCTCTGCAACGCAGTCCCTTAGACCCTGATCTTCCCTCCAGTGCTCTCCAGGGGCTGTGGAGAATAAATCCAGCTCAGTGGCTCTGTCTATGTGGTTCTCAACCCACCAGGTTTATCATGCACCTCAGGCCCTCATTCACCAACCCCAAATAGTCCGGGGACAAATCCACTGCATGCAAGCAGCCAAACAGCTATTCAAGCATTTACAGGGAAAAACACAGTCAAGCCATCATGGCAAACAACAGTTAACACACTCACATGAACCCGTAGCAAACCAATCTTTAATACTATCATTGTGAGACTTACACAGACCAGAAAATGGTTAGAAAGACACGGTCAACATTCACAGCTCAGCGTGGATTCATAGGAAATATCACCCCGATCTTCTACCAATGCCGCATTGCAAGTAACTCAATGCGTGGGGAAAAATCCCTCCCATCAATCAGTGGGGAGAAATCCCAACAATTTCTCCTGCGATCCGCTATGATGGATGAAACAATACACAGTCCAATGCATGGAGGTCGAAGCTGGCTCTCTGCGTGGATTGAAAGAACAGAACTACAAACCGGCAATTAGCACTAGAGAGAGGAGGCAAACCCAACACAATGGATGGTAAAACGTTTTATCCCCTGTCTTGCATGAGGAAGACGAATAGCCATGGTCCGAGGGAGTGGGAAGAACGATCCCTACGTCATGGAGAGGAGAGCAAGCGTGGGCGTGGTAGTGGTCTTCTTTCCAGCCAATCGCTGCCTCAACTAACAAAAAAGGAAATAACCAAGGGTGGTGGTTACACATAGTTTTTCCCCCGTGACTCAATGTTCCACATCCCCCTTTCCTTATCCTTTGGAATCATGCCCCTTCTCAATTTAGTTGCTGCGAACATAGCTGGTTGGGTTATTTAATTAAAATGCGTGTTTACATGACGCCACAATTAAATATATGCCTCATGTCCCGATATACCATCGGTGACCATTCCTAATCAAAACACAACATAACCAAATCTATGGTAGGGCCTTGGCCTTTAGCTCTGCACCAAGATTATTTACAACATATGTATCCTATGTATTTTAATGCAAGCGGGGTCAAAACCGGGGTATTACATTCCCCTCCCCCTTCAATAGCACTGTCCTTAGTGCTTTACAAAATTTGAACAAAATGCTACACTGGTACCGCTTCAGTGTTCCACAGGATTGAACAAAAATAGATGTGCCAATCGCATGGCATCCTCCAGCTCCCATGTAGCCTCTTCAGGTCCGTAATGCTCCCACTGCACCTTTACCTGCCCTATGGCCCAGTTCCAGAGGATTGTGACCTTCCTGTCGAGGATGCGCATTGGCTCGATTTGGAACTCTCCCTCGAGTTCCACCTGAATCACATCCCAATTTATCACATGGTTAGGATCATGTACATATTTCTTAAGCAAAGAAACATGAAAAACATTATGAGCTCTAGTATTAGCAGGCAATGCAAGTCTATATGCAACAAGCCCTATTCTCTCAAGCACTTCAAACGGCCCACAATATCTACGTGACAGCTTGGCACAACTTCCAATCTTCAAGGAACTTTTCTTTGCCCTCACTCTGAGGTAAACATGATCCCCAACACTGAACTCCCTGTTCATTCTATGCTTATCTGCATAGCTTTTATGTCTGTCCTGTGCTGCTTTCAGATTCTGCCTAATCTTTACAACTTCTTGCTCCATTTCCTTGAGCAATTTTGGTCCAAGCACAACTCTGTTCACCGGGTTGTCCTAAGTCACTGGTGTCCTGCACCATCTTCCATACAAAGCTTCATACGGACTCATCCCCAAGGATGCTTGTTGTCCATTGTTGTAAGCAAACTCTACTAAGTGTAAGTAATCTTCCCACTTGGTTGGTTTGTCCATCACATACATGCGAAGCATATCTTCAAGCACCTGATTCACTCTCTCTGTCTACCCATCTGTTTGAGGATGGTATGCAGTGCTGAAGTTTAACTTTGTACCCAAATATGCAAACAATCCCTTCCAAAATTGGAAGTGAACTTGACATCTCTGTCAGAGACTATTGCCTTAGGCAATCCATGCAATTTGAAAATCTCCTTCATAAATATCTTTGCAATGTCATCAGTCTTGTGCGTAGACTTCACTGGTATAAAATGTGTTGCCTTTGTCAACTTGTCTACCACAACCATGATGGAATCATGCTGTCTCCAAGTCATCGGCAATCCTGTAATAAAATCCATGGAAATAACTTCCCATTTCGACTCCGAAATTGGCAGAGGTTGCAACAAACCTGCTGGATGTCGATGCTCAACCTTTACCTGCTGATATTTCATGCACCTTGAAATGTATTCAGCCATGTCCTTTTTCATACCTGGCAAAAACTACTACCTTCTAGTTGTAGCAATTGTCTTCTGATATCCTGGGTGACCAGAATACGGAGCTTGATGAATTTCATCCATAACAATTCTCCTCAAATCTGCTACATTCGGAATATAAATTCTACCTTTAAAAGTGAGAATTCCATCTTCTTCCAATTTATATCCCTCATACCTCTTCTCGAGACTTTGCTGCTACAACTTGTCTTTTACCTGCTCATACAATTCGTCTCCGACAACATGATTAACAATCCGCTGCTTCAAATCTGATTGGCAAATACTAAGAGATGCCACATGCATTTACTGTACCTTCCTGCTGAGTGCATCAACTACCTTGTTTTCTTTCCCTTTTATGTGCTTGATTTCGAAATCAAACTCACATAAAAATTCCAGCCATCTTGCTTGCCTAGCATTCAAAGTAGGCTGATCAAACAAATACTTCAGACCACAATGGTCTGTTCTGAGCTCAAATATTCTACCCATCAAGTAATGTCTCCACATCTTGAGGGCATGTACTATGGCTGCAAGCTATAGATCATGAGTGGCATAGTTCTTCTCATGCTCCTTCAGCTTTCTTGACTCATAACATATCACGTGGTTGTCTTGCATAAGGACTCCTCCAAGCCCTTGTTCGCATGCATTGGTACATACCACAAAATCTTTCTCTGTATCTGCAACTTTCAATACGGGTGCACTGGTGAGAAGATTCTTCAACTGCTGGAAACTTTCTTCACACCTCGATGTCCATTCGAACTTCATCCCCTTCTTTTGCAAAGAAGTGATGCCATGTGCAACTCTGGAGAATCCTTCAATAAACCTCCGGTAGTATCCTGCAAGTCCCATAAAAGATCTTATATCTGTCACATTTCTTGGAGTAGGCCAATTCATAATGGCTTCAATCTTTTCAGGCTCCACAAATATACCCTCCTCTGAGATAATGTGACCCAAATACTGAATTCTATCTCTATAGAAGTCACACTTGCTCAGTTTCGCATACAGTTGATGCTCCCTGAGCAATTTCAATGTCAATCTCAAATGCTCTTCATGTTCTTCCTCATTCTTAGAGTAAACAAGAATCTCATCAAGGAATACAAGAACAAACTTGTCCAGATATCTGCTGAAGACACTATTCATAAGGCACATAAATGTAGCTGGTGCATTTGTGAGACCAAATGGTACCACTATAAACTCATAATGTCCATACCTTGTCCTGAAGGTTGTCTTATGAATGTCTTCATCCTTGATTCTTACCTGATGGTAACCAGACCTCAAGTCAATCTTGGAAAATACCTTTGCTCCTCTCATTTGATCAAAGAGGTCATCAATCCTAGGAAAAGGATATTTATTCTTCACCGTAACCTTGTTCAATTGTCTGTAATCAATACACAACCTGAGTGTACCATCTTTCTTCTTTACAAACAGAACTGGTGCTCCCCAAGGAGACACACTCAGCCGAATATACTTCTTTTCTAACAACTCTTGTAGTTGCATCTTCAGCTCTAGCATCTCCAGTGTACTCATCCTGTAGGGTGCCTTGGACACTGGTGCTGCTCCTGGCACAATTTCAATAGTGAAATCAATGTCTCTCTTTGGAGGAAGCCCTGGAATCTCATCAGGAAACACATCCCTGAATTCCTGTAACACCTGATAGTCCTCCAACTTAGGAGTTTCATCTCCTGATGTCTCCAAAATATGAGCTGCATACAACTGGCAACCCTTCCTACAGAACTTCTTTAACTACATTGCTGAAACCTGCCGTACTGAAATCACCTTTGGAATGCCTCTCACAACTACTAGGTTCCCTTCTTCATTCATGCATTCAAAAGTCTTATTGTAACAGTCAAGCTTTACCCTATGAGATTCTAACCAATCCATTCCAATAAGAACATCATCGGAACCAAGCGGTAGAACATTCAGATATACACAAGTGACCAATCCATCCATGACCAATGGACATTTCTCTACCATTTCACTAACTTTTCTCTTAGTTCCGGTGACTAGCTGGACTAACCAAGATTTCCTATGCTTTACCTTCTTAAAAGCACAAATCTCAACTACTCTGGGGCTAATTTAACTGTGTGTAGAACCGGGGTCAATCAAAATAGAAAGAGATTGCTCAACAATCTTACCTGCTACTTCAACCACAGTTGACTGGTGATCTGCCTCGCGGTCCTCCAGTGCTGCATAAATCCTAGGGATTGCCCTTGCTACCTGACCCACTGTTTCTGCTTCTTGAATATTGTAAGTCGGCCTTGCACTTTCATTCTCAAGTGGACAATTTCTATGCAAGTGAGGTCCTTCACATTTCCAACATTTGAGTGGACCTTTATTCGGATGTGGCTCTTTATACTTTCCACCTGTCACTCCAACTGGATCACTCGCAGCTTGGGAGGGCTGCTTATGCTGGTTCTTGAATCTAGAAGGTTTGAAACCTTTCTTTCTTTGGTCCAACTTTTCATTCTTCTTGTCCTTCCATGCCTTATGGTAATCAGGTTTACCTTTGCTTTGCTCATAACAATACTTAGCTTTTCTTATTGCTTCCTCGAGAGTTCTCGGCTCATAGAAATCAATTCTATCTTTGTAAGCTTCAGGAAATCCACTTAGGAACCGTTGGACCTTCACTTTTTCATCTCTAATGTACCGGACATACCTCAACAGCTCCAAAAACTTATTTGCATATTCATCCATGGTTTGCTGTCCCAATCTCAGCTCATGGAACTCCTTAATCTTGTCATCATAATACCTGTCAGAGAGGTACTTCTGCTTGAAATACTTCTTGAACTGTTTCCACTTCAGTTTCCTTTCACTGATCTTTTTTACCTGCTTGAAGTGTTCCCACCAAATGGATGCCCTTCCATTTAAATTGAATATGGCAACTTGCGCCTTCATGTTTCCTGAATAATCATGCACTTGAAAGTACTTCTTTATCCCAAGAAGCCAAACCTCAACTTCTTGTCCCGTCTTTATCTCACCGTCAAATGTAGGAGGTTTAGATTTCCTAAACTCATCTCGAGAGCGATCCTTAAGGTGTCTTCTTCTTTTCCTTTTATGAGGAGATGAACTTGTATCTCCACTGGATTCTTCGGAGTCAGATGATCCACTGGAAGTCCTTCTCCTTCTCCTAGTGCTGCTCTTACTGCCTTCTGGTCTTGATGTACCTCCTCCAGAATCTATATTTTTCTGCAAGTCTATCAAACTTTCCAATATGGCAGCATTCAACTGATGCTTCTCTTCCTGGGATTTAATTAAGCTTCTCATGATGGCTGCAACATCTGACGGTGTCTCTTGGAATCTCCTTCCATTGGACCCAATGTCATCATTCATATTACGGACATTTTCTCCCATGGAATCTTCTACTCGCTCATAAGAATCTTGAGCATCATACCCATCATGGGTTCTCATGACTGAACCACCTCTGGCTTTACCACACTGTTCTTTCTGGAGTACTGCTCTTGGAAGTTGTCTATATTTCTACAATGTGTTAGTGGCAAACTATTAGATGCATAATATAAATCAAACTACTTACCCTTTTCTTGGAAAATCATAAAATAACAAATTTGCCCAAACACAAGATTTCCTTCATCAAAGAACGTCTATCTGAGGGGGACGACGGGGGTCAAGGGGGCTTTCCCCCTTGCCACTGCAGGGCGGGTCGAGGGCAGTGCCGTCGTTTTTGTTGTTGTTGTTGTTGTAATTCTTTAATTTTCGCACAATCTGGCGCATTAGATCGCTGCCACTTCTCCTTCTATTCAGCCCTGAAAATCCACTGAAAAACTGCTGAAAATCCCACTAAAAAACAGTCGAAATCTGCTGGAAAATCCCACTTGAAAAACTCAAAATTTCCTTGTACAGGATCGGGTCTCATCCCAACTATCTTTCCGACGTTTCGGCAGTCAAAACAACTAACTTCCTCTGTTGTTCATCGGCGATCAGATCCACTAAGCACTACGCATCGGTGATCTGTTTGTCTACTTTTCTTCGACGTGTCGGATCTGTAGTCATCTAGGCAGCCGCAACGGCGGACGTTCAATCCACTCAATTCATCCGACGTAACTCATCGGCTCTCGGAAGCTCTATCCACTAACCATCGCCAATGGCCGACGACTCCAAGACTTAATTTTTGAAATTTTCCCCTTTTTGCCTTCTTCTTCGCAGCTTGATCTTCTTTTCATCGGTGAAATAGATCCATCAACAGCTGCAACGGTGGCGCATCATCTTCGATCTTCTCCCGATCGGCAGCCCAATATCCTGATCGGCATCGGCAGTCTCTTCTCATCGGAAGGCTAGTGCTCTAAGCTTCCGAAACGGCGGGTGCACGAACCACTTTCTGCTTCCAATGGCCGATGTTTTCGTCACTTAGAAAAATTCTTAAAATTTCTTTACGGCGTCGGCGGTTGGAGTCTTTACCCGTCGGATGCGTAGTTGTTTAGCCATCTGCAACGGCGGTCGTTCGATCAACTTTTTCCACCAACGGACGTCAAACACTTAGAAAATTTTCCCGCAAATTTCCTTCCAATTACCCTCCATCGAGTATGCTTCCGCTACATCGGAAGTCGTTCCCACTAAGTGTTCCGATGAACTGACAGTTCAAACACTTAGACAGATTTTTCAAAAATTCTTTTCCACCTGCCCCTCATCGGATGGCCTTCCGACTACACATTTCGATGTATCGAAGGAGCTTCCCATTTAGTTCTCCGATGACCCGATGAGCTCGACACTTAGAGAAATTTTTCAACAACAAAATTTTCTATCATAATTACTGATCTCTGTTCAGCAAAAGGCAACCTGCCTCTGCAAGCTAGTTTCCCATGGCTCTCTGAGGCCCAATACTACAATGATGGCTCTGTCACTGTATTTTTTTCATGGCCCATGCTGAAACATGAGCTCTGATACCACACTATAACGTCCCCGACCCTCCGACCGGCGAAGAGGACGCTACTACACGCCAAAACATCTGGGCATCTAGCCCCATGAACATGTACATTCATATGAAATGCTGAAACAGAATGCTTTGAACTAGAATCATACATACATGAACATTTATCATACACAGCGGAAGCAGCATACATTCGTACAAGCATTCAACATGTTCATCATGATCATTAACAGTAAATAGGATTGCAGAATTAAAATAGACAAAATTACTTATCTTATAAAGAGCTTGTTCCGCAACCAGCTACATCGCTGCAACGTTCCACCCAACCATAGGCCAGCGTGCTCCTTAATCTCTCAGCAACGCTGCCACCCTCGAGCTGGGCATGATTCTCCAAGGAATAAGGAACTAACAGGCTTACACATAGCCAAGGTAACAACACCACAAGGGTACACAGTTCAGCCAAGCCAACACGGTTGGGTTTATTAGGCGAACAACAGATCAGCCAAGCCAACAGATTTGGGTTTATCAGGCCATCTAGGAGCTAGGAAAGGCTAATGCTAAGATGGTGAGCTCACTGAAGAGCTACATACACCAACACCAGAACCAGCCTGGATTCTAGAACACCCACACACACTCAACACAAGGAAGTCAGTCCCTTCTCTGCAACACAGTCCCTCAGACCATGATCTTCCCTCCAGTGCTCTTCAGGGGCTGTGGAGAAGAAATCCAGCTCAGTGGCTCTGTCCGTGTGGTTCTCAACCCACCAGGTTTATCAAGCACCTCAGGCCCTCATTCACCAACCCCAAATAGTATGGGGACAAATCCACTGCATGCAAGCAGCCAAATAGCTATTCAAGCGTTTACAGGGAAAAACACAGTCAAGCCATCGTGGCAAACAACAATTAACACACTCACATGAACCCGTAGCAAACCAATATTTTAATACTATCGCTGTGAGACTTACACAGACCAAAAAATGGTTAGAAAGACACGGCCAACATTCACAGCTCAACGTGGATTCACAGGAAATATCACCCCGATATTCTACCAATGCCGCATCGCAGGTAACTCAATGCATGGGGAAAAATCGCTCCCATCAATCCGTGGGGAGAAATCCCAACAATTTCTGCTGCGATCTGCTATGATGGATGCAACAATACACACTCCAATGCGTAGAGGTGGAAGCTGGCTCTCTGCGTGGATTGAAAGAACAGAACTACAGACCGACAATTAGCACTAGAGAGAGGAGGCGAACCCAACACAATGGATGGTAAAACGTTTTATCCCCTGTCCTGCATGAGGAAGACGAACAGCCATGGTCCGAGGGAGTGGGAAGAACGGTCCCTACGTCGTGGAGAGGAGAGCAAGCGTGGGCGTGGTAGTGGTCTTCTTGCCACCCAATCGCTGCCTCAACTAACAAAAAAGGAAATAACCAAGGGTGGTGGTCACACATAGTTTTTCCCCCGTGACTCAATGTTCCACATCCCCCTTTCCTTATCCTTTGGAATCATGCCCCTTCTCAATTTAGTTGCTGCAAACATAGTTGGTTGGGTTATTTAATTAAAATGCATGTTTACATGATGCCACAATTAAATATATGCCGCATGTCTCGATATACCATCGGTGACCATTCCTAATCAAAACACAACATAACCAAATCTATGGTGGGGCCTTGGCCTTTAGCTCCGCACCAAGATTATTTACAACATATGTATCCTATGTATTTTAATGCAAGCGGGGTCAAAACCAGGGTATTACACAAAGACATGTAGATCCATTTTTCTAAAATCCCATACCAGTAGTATGTAGAAATTTATATATACAAAGCTATGCAATTTTTACTCCGCTAATACAATGGGGGAGGCTAATCCTCTGATCCAATTAAGACAAGTTGAAAGCTCCTTGTTTCTCTACGGGAACTAAGTAAGGCTAAGAGAAAGAGTATAAAATCCCACCCCTTGCACCCATATATCACAGTTACCCGTACCAGTAGTTACCAATAGCGCATGTAACCTAACTTCGAAAAAAACCCGTTATTGCTGGATTGTTTCGAAGCGCATACAAACACTTGGAAGTTTTGTAATAAACAATATATTTATGAGGACATAAAGCATCCAATCAGGCAAAAACCACCAATACAGTTGCTTTGTGAGAAAGGCCGGGGATGCTCTTTCGTCTGCTGATATTGGTTCGGATACTTACTCTTCGGCGAGTATTGCGATAACACCCTTGTATACGTAATAATAGACATATCACTCTTTATTAGAAACTGAACAAAGTGAGACCTCTTATACAAAAGAGCTTACTCAATATTTCATTGAAGAAAAGAAGAAGATAATTACCAAGTCCTCATACAATAGTCGTCCCGAGACATAGATAGGCCATTCAATAGAAAATCCTGTGGGGGATCTCTTCAGTGAAGAGGCCCTGAGACAGAATAAAAAAACCTTTTACTCCAACCTCCATATACTCTAGTTTAGGGAGAAAATATGACCTGTCAAACACATGCCACCACAAATCATATATTTTTAACATGCAAACAAAACATAACCCATTATTTATTACAAGTCAAGTATGAATTCAGAAATGGCTTCCTCAACCCATTTAATTAGCCATTAACAACATGGGATTGAATTCATAATTCAACCTCTATTTGATAACCATAAGTTCACAAATAAACTCTCAAAATTAATCTTTAAGCAATTTTTAGGAAAATAAAAGAGTAAGGGAAAGAAATTCTTACTATAGTAAGAGATGCCATGATTTTATTTTTCATAATCTCTTGGTACCAAACTACAATCAAGAGTTAGTTCAAACTTGCACATAACTCTACTAAACCCAAAATCTATCATGAAGAATATCAATAATTTTATTCAGGCTTTTGCCTCAATATACCACAATTATTTCATAAATGCCAACTACTTCAAATTTGTTAATTAAATAAGAGATATAACATAATTAGAAATAAAATACCAAGTTATACCTCATAAGAATGAAGACCACAACTAAAATATCATTCTTCATTAGTTCCAAGCTTGACAACTCAACTGGACCAACTAGTTTTCTTTCCAGCCATATAAAAGGAGAACTTTTCTCTCTGGAACCCCTGAGTTATAAGAGCTCACACACAATACCAACATGCTTGACAACTCAATTGGACCAACTAGTTTTCTCCCCAGACTTAGATATATAAAATTGGTTAAGTGTTCCAGATTCATTTCGACATCATCTAGCTACTCTCTAGGTCTTCCTTAACCCATAGAGGTGCCCCTGTATCTATAGCATTTGAGTGGGGTGACACCTCACCCTCTCATCCAAAATTAGTGATTTAATTAAATTCCAAAATTAATAATATTCACCACCCCCCTCCTTGAGGTGGCTTTCTCTCCTTTTTTTCTTAACTAATTAATTATTTAATTATCTGATATTCACCCCACCTTTGTGTCCATGTTAAAAATTATTAATTATTTATTTTTTATAAATAGATATTTCACCTTTTCCATTAAGATACTATTATAACTTAACAACCCCTCCAAACTGGACAAACAAATGAAATGAATTTAATTAAGGGTTTACCCTATGTTAGATTGCTTGATTGTTTCATGCCCTAAGAGTGGTATTTTCTGTTGGGGAGTAGGGGTTCCACACACCTATTGCACACCCCCCAAACTTATTAGGAATTAACTCCCTTTCCTTGTATCTAGGACTTGTTCTTGCTGCAACTATTCCCGAAATTTTTTTACATTTGTTAGGACACCCTTTTAAAGCTTAGCTTTTGTTTCTTAGGAGTTCTAAGTTTTGAAATCCAGCTTTTGTGACTTGTTTTATCATCGGAAAAGTTTTAAGTTTTTGGGTTTTTTCACTAAGTCAGGAAAATATTTTTAGTTGCAATAGCGGGTGGGTGTGACAATTTTGAGCCGTTATGGTGAGCAGCTTCTTGAGAATCTAGTCGCAACAGCAGGCGAATTCCTTTTCACGAGCCGCTACGATGAACGATTGTTCAACTTTGAGCAGCTATGCCAGATGTTTCCTTGGGTACGTGCCGCAACGGCGAGTGCTTGTCAAAATTTGATCCGCTACATCGGATGGTTTTCCAACTTTGATCCGCTACAGTGGATGGTTATTCAACTTTAAGCTGCTACGACAGATGTTTTTGGGCTTCGTGCCGCAACGGTGGGTGAAGTTTTTAGTTTGAATATTGGAAACACTTTTGATTTCTTCCTGTCCTACTACAGCGAAAGGGTTCCAATTTTTGAGGCGCTATGGCGGCTGACCTTTCGTTTGCGTCTCGATCGATGTATTGAAGTCGCTTCTGTGAAGGTTTCCTGGGGTTCTGCCGCAACGGCAGGCAGACTTGCACGTTTGTTATCGGGATCTCCTTCGATTTTTGAGACCCGCTACGGTGGATGTCTTTCCCTTTCGCTCCTGCAATGGCGGAGAAGGTTCAGAGTCGACGACCCGATCATCATCAGGCCCGCTTCAGCGGATGTGTTTCAGACATGGAGCCGCTACAGCGGCTGCCATCCAAAGTTTTGTTCTGATACTATCTTGACCGCCGAGCCGCAAAAGGAATGCGGGCATGTTGGTAAGTTTTAAGCCAACGGTTAGGGTTGTGTTGGGGTTATCAAGCCGTCATTGTCGAGCATGTTCTTACTTGGTTTGGCGATTTAAGTATAGTTTATGAGCTGTCAGTTGTTGGTTTGGTAAGAAAAGGTGGGTAGGTTTTTTGTGTTAGGTTAAAAGAGGATCTCACCTTGCAATTTTAGGTTTCACCATTGCCATTTAGGTTTTGGGTATGGTATAATATTCCTCACAGCGAGATATTAATTTTGGTATTTTGGGCCTAGGGCAGCGCCGCTTGCAAGCTGTAAGCCATGAAGAGTGTGTTTGTGGGCAGAGGGGTTGCACATGTATAGGGTTATTTATCGTTTGATTTGCAAAGCCAGGAGCGCCCTAGTCAAGCTCACCGTGTATAGAGGTCTCTATTACCAAAGATTGACCTCACTGAACTGAAGGTTGTTGTCTTGACCCAATGGCCGAGGATAGCAGGGTAATACAGAATGCTATGGTTTATTTTGAAATGGTTTGCTCAGTATATAATAGTCATTTTTATTATTCAAATACAAGACTTGTTTAATGATGTAAATACTAAGAAATTTTATGTTATTACAGCCACCGCTCATACCAGACATCATGACAACAGACTAGTTGAAGAGCTTAAAGCTCGATTTCATAGCCGTAGCAGAAATTATGGTGGTTGAAGGAAATATTTTCAGACATAAGTAATCGAGAGAGTACGAGACAGCTCATCTATGGACCCCATACAGATTGATACTGCTAATGCTGAATAATATTTACGGTAGATCCTCCTGAGAACGCATTAGTCAAGCATCCCGAGAGACCGCATCTCGAATATAAACTGATAGGTTTTTGCAATAAAACTACTGAGAAATTGATGGAGGCAGTCAAGAAAACAAAGGACCCAAGCATGAAGTCACGGTTAGACTCTTGGAGCCAACTGAGTTTGAGATAATTGTTTCAAACACTAATGCATGGAAACAATTCATTGCTAAGTTGACTAGGTCCACTTAAGTGTTTGTCTTTTGACACATGGAAATGTAATTGTAATATTTTTTTATTTATCTCTTGATTAGTGACTACACTAGAAGACAAATATTTGTAACCGAATATTGAGGAAGCCCAAGGGGCAAGCAAACCAAGAGTCATTTTGAAATGTATAAATATAGGTGAAGTCGAATAGAGAGGGACTTTTCACTAGCATAGTTACTGAAGCTTGTTGTAAGAAGAACTATTTCCTTTTATAATAAAGAAGATGGAATTTTGCTGGAGAGAGTATTGCATAAGACTCAAAGCATGTTGTGTGAAACTGAATGAAGAACTATTTATTTCTTAGCGCTATATACAATTATGTGAGATCGTTCCTAACCCTCTGAATTATTTCTCAGTTATGACTGATTTTATGTTATGTGATGAATCTTATGCAATAATGAATGATGAATGTTTTAATATCACTAAGCTATATCTATGTTTTAATATCACTGAGCTATCTTTGTATGTATGTATCCTGGATTTATCAGTTGTTTGTAGAGTTCTTTATGCAAACAATACAATACATCATTCATTCTTATTTAATATCAATAATTCTCCCTGGGTATAGGCTAGAATAGATTTAGATTAGTTGTTATGTTCCTATTACTTGCATTTAATCTAGGCACTTGCATTTCATACATAAGAGATAAAATATATAAACGGTGGATCGAGCCGCAACCGGTAAAAGAGATTTAAGAATACACTTTAACTCTACGGTAGTGGGACCGCAAACCAGACGGCTTCCCCATACCAAACAATAAACGATCTATTTGGGAATGGTTATTGGGGATAATCCCTACTATCGGTACCTGGGATTTTTCCAGGCATCAACAATTTTTGGCGCTAGAAGGAGGGCCACCATTGCATGGCTGGCCGAGGAAATCTGTTTTCTCGAGAGTTTTCCACCGGTGACAGTGTTGAAGTCAGTTTTCCCAAGGACTCCAATCCTGAAAGAAAAGCTAATCTTGAGTTAGAATTTCTATAGTACCTTTATCCTGTCTCTCTCGAAGTAGTTAACGATTTGAGAAGAATCACAAGGTCGTATGCAAAGAAGATTGGAGGATTTCCGAATATCCTTGACTTACCCATAAGACAAGCTCACATAAGAGAGCTCCCTTACACAGAAGATTTCATGTTAGTGGGATATTTTGAAGAGTTGGTAGATTTAACCTTGCAAGAAATTGTTCAACCTCTTGACCAGTTGGGACCCAATTCCCATTCTTATTCACCTTTTCGAACCCCTGTTCAGTCTCCACGTCAAATCATGGTTGGAAATGCACTTGTAAATCCAAATGCTAATCAGCCACCTTCACCACCAGCTTGGAGGGCCAAAACCCCTCTTAACCTGGTTGCTCCGTTACACAATTTACCTACCCATCCTGAGAAGTCATTACCTAAGTTTGACCCGACAGAAGGAATTGATATGGACGATCATTTACAATGTTTTTTCTTAGCACTTGAAGTCTTATCAGCAACAGAACATGAAGATGTAGTATGCAGACTATTTCCACATACCCTTAAAGGAAAAGCAACATCATGATATTTTGGCCTACATGCAAATTCAATCACAAACTGGAATACGTTTGAAAGACTTTTTAAGAGCAAGTTTGGACGCCGAAGAACCACAGCTACTCTGATGAAAGAACTACTTGCTCTAAAGATGGAGAAAAAAGAGAAAGTGCTTGATTTTAATCATAGGTTCGCTCACATTTTGAATAATTTCAATGTTTCCAGAATGCCTGCTGAAGAGACATTAATAGAATATTATTCTTCGGCACTTTCTACATAGATAGCGATGTTCGTGAAGCAATCGGTAAAACCTTCATTGTTAGAAACCTATGAAGAAGCTAAGAAGGTGGAAAAGGAAGGAACTCGAGAGTATAAATAAACAGTCTACAGATTCAGATACAAAAACTTTTAATAAGAAGCATTTGTTGTTGACTAAACCCAAAGAGGAACGTTCAAACGAATTAGAAAATGTGGTTAAAATGGTACAAAAGATCTCGAACAAGATTGTTGACTTAGAGAAAGATAAAGAAGCAGGTTCTTCTAGAAAGCCATTTAGACAAATTTTCAAGAAGGAGGAAAATAGTTCACCCCAACCACCCACCGACAACTCTTATGTGCTGGATAATTTTTGTACTTTTCACCAACAACCCCACTCTGAGAAAAGCTGCCCTCAATGGATTAATTCAATGAACCTAGTTGTGAATTAGCTATTAGATGTTCAACTAATAGAACTTGAAGTTAAGGAACAAAAAGGAAATTGAAACAGAAACAACTTCGGAAGAAACTACTATGGTTTTGTGGGACTATATTACCATGCTAGGGTTAGAGGAAGAAGAACCCACTGAAGAAATACAACTTTCAGAGGTAAATGTCACAACAAGAAGTCAAGGATTAATAACAGATGAGATTTTATTGCCCAAGATTAAGGAATTTCAAGAAAGTATGAAAAAGCTTGCTAATAAGACTCAAAACCCACCCATACCTGAAAAGGTCATAGCAAAGCAGAAAGCTCCAACAATAATTAAATCAGCAAAGGTTGTGGAGAATAAGTCAGACAATAATAAGAAAATTTCAGTGGATCCAAAAATGGGATATGATATAGTAGAAGATATTAAGAAAAACAACGCAAATGTTTCGTTGTTTGAGATGTGTAGTTTACCGCAACAAAAGAAGAAACTTTTGGAAGCCTTGGATCCTCAACCTAGTAAAACTCCAGACAATGTACCATTAAATAAAGAGATAAATGAAGCCAGTATTGGAGGAAATTCTAAGTCTAGAACTAAGCCATTCCTGCTGACCTTTGAAATATTTAATCTGAATGTACACAATTGTCTAGTGGATTCTGGAGTATCTTCGAATGTCATGCCCTCGTCAGTTTGTAAAAAGATAAATGGGAAGCCTACTCCCTCTGCTAGTCAAATCATTCAACTGGATAGGAAGGTAGTCAAGGTGGTCGAAGAGATGAAGAACGTACTAATTCGACTAACATCTGATGAAAGGGTTTGTCAGTACATAGATATTATGGTTGTAGACATCCCTGAAGCCTATGGTTTGATATTGAGTAGGGATTGGTGTGAAAAGCTTAATGGGCATTTTGAAACATATTGGTAACACTTGTGGTTACCTTACAAAGGTTGTCAGAATCATATTAAAGTACCAAGAGAACCACATATGAAATATAATGTGACACAACTTGAAGGGAAAAATGAACTTATTCAGTGTTGGGAAATTGTTTTTTAGAAGGAACCAGGAAATTATCAAGCGGAAGAGGCCAAAACCAAGTCAGATGAATAGTCTGGTCTCCTTCAGTTTTCGCAGACTAACAATATTGATTGTAATATAGTTAATTTAGTTTATGTTTGAGAAAATAGAACTAGTGCTTTAGAAGTAGAAAATCAGTTTTGGTTATTATATTTTGATGGTTCGAAAACTCAAGAAGGATCGATGGTCGGTTGTGTCCTAATTGATCCAGGAAAGAAAAAAAACATTTTTTATCTTGTAGATTAGAATTTGAATGCACGAATAATACGGTTGAATATGAAGCACTGATTCAAGGATTAAAAAAGGCAATTGAGTTTAAAGTGAGGAATTTAAAAGTCTTTGGAGACTTTGAAATAATTGTAAAACAGGTCCGCAATACAATCCATTGTTTATCTCCTTATTTAAAAGGGTATCAAAATGAAGTTTGGGGACTCATAACAAATTTTGATGCTTTTGATGTTAATTATATTCCTAGCCTAAAGAATGTAGCAGCTGATCTTTTAGCTACCTCTACTGCAAGATTGGTGCTTACAAATAACAAATGTTCAATTGAATTGATTTTTAGGTCATCCGTACCTGATAATGTCACCAACTTGAGAGTATTTGATGATGACCAACAGATTTTGGAATTTTTAACCAATGAAGAAACTTTTAAAGATGCAGTTATTAATGATGATGAACACCAAGCGAATCTTCAAAATGGTAATTTCATACCAAAAGGGGTAAGGACATTAGAGGGGATGTTTGATCTAAATAACAAATTCTGAAGGCCAGTGAATGTAAAAACACACAGCTCATCAATGTAGTATGAGTTGATCAATTTGGGAACAGAAGTTGAACCCAAGTATGTCAACTTGGGGAAATGTTTTTTCTCCAAGTGAAAGAAGTAAGTTCATCAATTTATTTCAAAAGTATAAGGATGTATTTGCTTGGACTTACGATGATCTGAAGACGCATGACACTCGCATAATCCAACACATTATTCCTATTAAAGAAGGTGTAAAACGTTTCCAACAACAACTTCGGAAGACGCATCCTAAGTTGGAACCCCTGATTCAAAGTGAAGTGAAGAAATTACTTGATGCTAAGATTATTTTCAAGGTTAGACACTTGGAATGGGTAGCAAACTTGGTACCAGTTAGAAAAAAGTTTCAAGAAATAAGACTATATGTGGATTTTAGAAATTTGAATCATGCTTCAGACAAAGACAATTATCCAATCCCTCCAATGGAGCAGATTCTGTAGATGGTGTCAGGATCCGATTTATTCTCCTTGTGATGGGTTTTCAGGCTACAATCAGGTACTGGTAGCAGAATAAGACAGACTGAAAACTACGTTTCGTACAAAGTGGGGAACCTTTGCCTATAGGAGAATGCCCTTTGGATTAATTAATGTTGGAGCCACTTTCCAAAGGGCCATGGACATAGCTTTTCGGGGACTGATAGGCCACAGTGTGGTGGTCTACTTGGATGATGTAACAATATTTTCAAAGAAGAGAGAAGAACATCCGCATCATTTAAAACAATTTTTTTAGCGTTGTCAGAAATACGATATCTCATTGAATCCCAAGAAATGTGTTTTCGCAGTGTTGGAAGGAAAGCTATTGGGTCATGTCATTTCTAAAAGGGGGATCTCCATAGACCCAGAAAAGATTAAAGCTATAGCACAGATCCCCTTACCCCACAATAAGAATGACATGCAATCGTTCATGGGGACCATTAATTTTGTGTGAAGGTTTGTGCCTAATTTTGCACAAATATTCAAACCTTTGTAGCAGATTGTTAAGAAAAGTGTGCAGTTTAAATGGATTGACATAGAGAAGAATGCATTTACTAAGATCAAAACAACAATAGCACATGCACCTTCACTTAGAAGTCTTGATTTTGATAAAGATTTCATATTGTACACTTTTTCTTCTGATAATTCGCTCACAATGGTGATAACTCAAAAAGAAGAAGGGGGAGATGAATTCCCTATTTCATTTATGAGCACTAGTCTCCAAGGTGTCGAATTGAACTATCCCGCCATTGACAAGCAAGCGTATGCAATATTTAAAGTGGTAAAGCAATTCAGGCCCTATATACTTAAAAATTGGACTAAAGTGGTCGTTCCTCACCCAGCAGTCTGAAGCCTCTTTGTGCAAAAAGAGTTGGGCAAAAGAAGAGGAAATTGGGTTACGGCTCTACAAGAATACGATTTAGAGTTTAAGCTAGCAGCCATTATTAAAGGACAAGGACTTTGCAAGCTAATGGCTAAAAGTAAAAATGGTGAGGAAAGTGATTGGGAAAATGAGGCTGAAGTTCATCTGATCAACATGTGTCCCATTTTTACAGTTGCGGAATCATGGTATAGAGACTTGATACATTATCTAAAACAAGGTTATTTGCTAGAACATTGGAGTCCAAAGCAAAGAGGAGCACTACGGTTGAAATCAACATCCTATCAATTAATTGACGGAGTTCATTTTAGAAAGAACTACGATGGAGTCTTTCTAAGATGTTTAGAACATGAATATGCGGCTAAAGTCGTTAAAGAATTGCATGACGGTCCCGCTAGAGGGCATTATTTAGGAGATACCACCGCCCACAAGATCTTAAGGGCAAGATACTATTGGCCAACCTTGTTCAAAGATACACATGCATATGGAAGGAAATGCGATACTTTCCAGCGAAGTGGAGGAAGACTTGTTAGAGCGGCTGGGCCATTACAACCAGTCGTGGTTTCAGAACCATTTGAACACTGGGGAATTGATATAATTGGAGAGATTAATTCTAATTTTTCAATGCAGCACAAATACATCTTTACAGCTACCGATTACTTCACTAAATGGGTGGAAGCCATTCCACTATAGAGAATAAATGAAGACACATTCATTGATTTCTTGCAAGAACATATTATGACCAGGTTTGGGGTTCCAATTTTCCTGGTTTTTGATAATGCATCTTATTTTTCATCAATTAAACTTATAGAATTCGCTAATGATAAAGGAATGAAGTTACATTATTCTGCTAGTTATTATCCACAAGGTAATGGATTAGCGAGATCTACAACAAAAATCTCATTAGAATTTTGAAGAAAACCGTCATAGAAAACCAAATAGGTTAGCATACAGCTCTTCCAAATGCACTCTGGGATGATAGAGTAAAACCAAAGAATTCCTTAGGTGTATCACCTTGTCACATCCCCGACCCTCCGACCGATGAAGAGGACGCTACTACACGCCAAAACATCTGGGCATCTAGCCCCATGAACATGTACATTCATATGAAATGCTGAAGCAGAATGCTTTGAACTAGAACATACATACATGAACATTTATCATACACAGTGGAATCAACATACATTCGTACAAGCATTCAACATGTTCATCATGATCATTAACAGTAAATAGGATTGCAAAAGTAAAATAGACAAAATTTCTTATCTTATACAGAGCTTTTTCCACAACCAACTACGTCACTGCAACGTTCCACCCAACCATAGGCCAANCACAAGGGTACACAGTTCAGCCAAGCCAACACGGTTGGGTTTATCAGGCGAACAGCAGATCAACCAAGCCAATAGAGTTGGGTTTATCAGGCCATCCAGGAGCTGGGAAAGGCTAATGCTAAGCTGGTGAGCTCACTGAAGAGCTACAGACACCAACACCAGAACCAACCTAGATTGTAGAACACCCACACACACGCAACACAAGGAAGTCAGTCCCTTCTCTGCAACGTAGTCCCTCAGACCCTGATCTTCCCTCCAGTGCTCTTCAGGGGCTGTGGAGAAGAAATCTAGCTCAGTGGCTCTGTCCGTGTGGTTCTCAACCCACCAGGTTTATCAAGCACCTCAGGCCGTCATTCACCAACCCCAAATAGTTCGGGGACAAATCCACTGCATGCAAGCAGCCAAAACGCTATTCAAGTGTTTACAGGGAAAAACACAGTCACGCCATCATGAAAACAACAGCTAACACACTCATGTGAACCCACAGCAAACCAATCTTTAGTACTATTGCTGTGAGACTTACACAGACCAGAAAATGGTTAAAAAGACACGGCCAACATTCACAGCTCAGCATGGATTCATAGGAAAGATCACCCTGATCTTCTACCAATGCTGCATTGCAGGTAACTCAATGCGTGGGGAAACGCTCCCATCAATCCGTGGGGAGAAATCCCAATAATTTATGCTGCGATCTGCTATGATGGATGCAACAATACACAGTCCAATGCATGGAGGTCGAAGTTGGTTCTCTGCGTGGATTGAAAGAACAGAACTATAGACCGGCAATTAGCGCTAGAGAGAGGAGGTGAACCCCCACACAATGGATCGTAAAACATTTTATCCCCACCGTCCTGCATGAGGAAGACGAATAGCCACGATCCAAGGGAGTGGGAAGAACGGTCCCTACGTCGTGGAGAGGAGAGAAAGCGTGGGCGTGGTAGTGGTCTTCTTGCCAACCAATTGCTGCCTCAACTAACAAAAAAGGAAATAACCAAGGGTGGTGGTCACACATAGTTTTCCCCCCGTGACTCAATGTTCCACATCCCCCTTTCCTTATCCTTTGGAATCATGCCCCTTCTCAATTTAGTTACTGCGAACATAGCTGGTTGGGCTATTTGATTAAAATGCATGTTTACATGATGCCAAAATTAAATATATGTTGCATGTCCCGATATACCATCGATGACCATTCCTAATAAAAAACACAACATAACCAAATCTATGGTGGGGCCTTGGCCTTTAGCTCCGCACCAAGATTATTTACAACATATGTATCCTATGTATTTTAATGCAAGCAGGGTCAAAATCGGGGTATTACATTCCCCTCCCCCTTCAATAGCACTGTCCTCAGTGCTTTATAAAATTTTAACAAAATGCTACACTGGTACCGCCTCAGTGTTCCGCAGGATTGAGCAAAAATGGATGTGCCAATCGCATGGCATCCTCCAGCTCCCATGTAGCCTCTTCAGGTCTGTAATGCTCCCACTGCACCTTTACCTGCCCTATGGCTCGGTTCCGGAGCATTGTGACCTTCCTGTCAAGGATGCGCATTGGCTTGATTTGGAACTCTCCCCCGGGTTCCACCTGAATCACATCCCAATTTATCACACGGTTAGGATCATGTACATATTTCTTAAGCAAAGAAACATGAAAAACATTATGAGCTCTAGGATTAGCAGGCAATGCAAGTCTATATGCAACAGGCCCTATTCTCTCAAGCACTTCAAACGGCCCACAATATATAGGTGAGAGCTTGGCACAACTTCCAAGCTTCAAGGAACTTTTCTTTGCCCTCACTCTGAGGTAAACATGATCCCCAACACTAAACTCCCTGTTCATTCTATGCTTATCTGCATAGATTTTCTGTCTGTCCTGTGCTGCTTTCAGATTCTGCCTAATCTTTACAACTTCTTGCTCCATTTCCTTGAGCAATTCTGGTCCAAGCACAACTTTGTTCACCGGGTTGTCCCAAGTCACTGGTGTCCTGCACCATCTTCCATACAAAGCTTCATACGGACTCATCCCCAAGGATGCTTGCTGTCCATTGTTGTAAGCAAACTCTACCAAGTGTAAGTAATCTTCCCACTTGGTTGGTTTGTCCATCACATACATGCGAAGCATATCTTCAAGCACCTGATTCACTCTCTCTGTCTGCCCATCTGTCTGAGGATGGTATGCAGTGCTGAAGTTTAACTTTGTACCCAAATCTACAAACAATCCCTTCCAAAAGTTGGAAGTGAACTTGACATCTCTGTCACAGACTATTGCCTTAGGCAATCCATGCAATTTGAAAATCTCCTTCATGAAGATCTTTGCAATGTCATCAGTCTTGTGCGTAGACTTCACTGGTATAAAATGTGCTGCCTTAGTCAGCTTGTCCACCACAACCATGATGGAATCATGTTGTCTCCAAGTCATCTGCAAACCTGTAATAAAATCCATGGAAATAACTTCCCATTTCCATTCCAGAACTGGCAAAGGATGCAACAAACCTGTTGGATGTTGATGCTCAACCTTTACCTGTTGACATTTCATGCACCTTGAAATGTATTTAGCCATGTCCTTTTTCATACCTGGCCAATAGTACTGCTTTCTAGCTGTAGCAATTGTCTTCTGATATCCTGGGTGACCAGAATACGGAGCTTGATGGATTTCATCCATAACAACTCTCCTCAAATCTGCTACATGTGGAATATAAATTCTACCTTTAAAAGTGAGAAGTCCATCTTCTTCCAATTTATATCCCTCGTACCTCTTCTTGAGACTTTGCTGCTGCAGTTTGTCTTTTAACTGCTCATACAATTCATCTCCGGCAACATGATTAACAATATGCTGCTTCAAATCTGATTGGAAAATACTAAGAGATGCCACATGCATTTCCTGTACCCTCCTGCTGAGTGCATCAGCTACCTTGTTTTCTTTCCCTTTTATGTGCTTGATTTCGAAATCAAACTCACATAAAAATTCCAGCCATCTTGCTTGCTTAGCATTCAAAGTAAGCTGATCAAACAAATACTTCAGACCACAATGGTTTGTTCTGAGCTCAAATCTTCTACCCATCAAGTAATGTCTCCACATCTTGAGGGCATGTACTATGGCTGCAATCTCTAGATCATGAGTGGCATAGTTCTTCTCATGTTCCTTCAGCTTTCTCGACTCATAACATATCACGTGGTTTTCTTGCATAAGGACTCCTCCAAGCCCTTGTCCGCATGCATCGGTACAGACTACAAAATCTTTCTCTGGATCTGTAACCTTCAATAGTGGTGCACTGGTGAGAAGATCCTTCAACCTCTGGAAACTTTCTTCGCAACTCGATGTCCATTCGAACTTCATCCCCTTCTTTTGCAAAGAAGTGATGGCATGTGCAAGTTTGGAGAATCCCTCAATGAATCTCCTGTAGTATCCTGCAAGTCCCATAAAAGATCTTACATCTGTCACATTTCTTGGAGTAGGCCAATTCATAATGGCTTCAATCTTTTCAGGGTCCACATATATACCCTCCTCTGAGATAATGTGACCTAAATACTGAATTCTATCTCTATAGAAGTCACACTTGCTCAGTTTTGCATACAACTGATGCACCCTAAGCAGTTGCAATGTCAATCTCAAATGCTCTTCATGCTCTTCCTCATTCTTAGAATAAACAAGAATGTCATCAAGGAAAACAAGAACAAACTTGTCCAAATACCTACTAAAGACACTATTCATAAGGCACATAAATGTAGCTGGTGCATTTGTGAGACCAAATGGTACCACTACGAACTCATAATGCCCATACCTTGTTCTGAAGGCGGTCTTATGAATGTCTCCATCCTTGATTATCACCTGATGGTAACCAGACCTCACGTCAATCTTAGAAAATACCTTTGCTCCTCTCATTTGATCAAAGAGGTCATCAATCCTAGGCAAAGGATATTTCTTCTTCACCGTAACCTTGTGCAATTGTCTGTAATCAATACACAATCTGAGTGTACTATCTTTCTTTTTTACAAATAGAACTTGTGCTCCCCAAGGGGACACACTCGGCTGAATATACTTCTTCCCCAACAATTCTTGCAGTTGCATCTTCAACTCTAGCATCTCCGGTGTACTCATCCTGTAGGGTGCCTTGGACACTGGTGCGGCTCCTGACACAATTTCAATATTGAAATCAATGTCTCTCTTTGGAGGAAGCCCTGGAATCTCATCAGGAAATACATCCCTGAATTCCTGTAACACCTGATAATCCTCCAATCTCGGAGTTTCATCTCCTGATGTCTCCAAAATATGAGCTGCATACAACTGGAAACCCTTCCTGCAGAACTTCTTTAACTGCATTGATGAAACCTGCCTTACTGAAATCACCTTTGGAATGCCTCTCACAACTACTAGGTTCCCTTCTTCATTCATGCATTTGAAAGTCTTATTGTAACAGTCAAGCTTCACCCTGTGAGCTTCTAACCAATCCATCCCAATGAGAACATCATAGGAACCAAGTGGTAGGACATTCAGATCTACACAAGTGACCAACCCATCCATGACCAATGGACATTTCTCTACCATTTCACTAACCTTTCTCTTAGTTCCAGTGGCTAGCTAAACTAACCAAGATTTCCTATGCTTTCCCTTATTAAAAGCAAAAATCTCTGCTACTCTAGGGGTAATGTAACTGTGTGTAGAACCAGGGTCAATCAAAATAGAAACAGATTGCTCAACAATCTTACCTGCTACTTCAACCACAGTTGACTAGTGATCTGCCTGGCGGTCTTCCAGTGCTGCATAAATCCTAGGGACTGCCCTTGCTACTTGACCCACTGTTTCTGCTTCTTGAATGTATAAGCTGGTCTTGCACTCTCATTCTCGAGTGGACAATTTCTACACAAGTGAGGTCCTTCACATTTCCAACATTTGAGTGGACCTTTATTCGGATGTGGCTCTTTAGGCTTTCCACCTGTCACTCCAACTGGATCACTCGCAGCTTGGTAGGGCTGCTTTTGCTGATTCTTGAATCTAGAAGGTTTGAAACCTTTCTTTCTTTGGTCCAAGTTTTCATTCTTCTTGTCCTTCGATGCCTTATGGTAATCAGGTTTACCTTTTCTTTGCTCATAACAATACTTAGCTTTTCTTATTGCTTCCTCGAGAGTTCTCGGCTCATAGTTTTCAATTCTATCTTTGTAAGCTTCAGGAAATCCACTTAGGAACCATTGGACCTTCACTTTTTCATCTCTAATGTACCGAACATACCTCAATAGCTCCAAAAACTTATTTGCATATTCATCCATGGTTTGCTATCCCAATCTCAGCTCATGGAACTCCTTAATCTTGTCATCATAATACCTGTCAGAGAGGTATTTCTGCTTGAAATACTTCTTGAACTGTTTCCACTTCAGTTTCCTTTCACTGATCTTTTTTACCTCTTTGAAGTGTTCCCACCAAATGGATGCCCTTCCATTCAAATTGAATATGGCAACTCATGCCTTCATGTTTCCTGAATAATCCTGCACCTGAAAGTACTTCTTTATCCCAAGAAGCCAAGCCTCAGCTTCTTGTCCCGTCTTTATCTCACCATCAAATGTAGGAGGTTTAGCTTTCCTAAACTCATCTCGAGAGCGATCCTTAAGGTGTCTTCTTCTTTTCCTTTTATGAGGAGATGAACTTGCATCTCCACTGGATTCTTCGGAGTCAGACCATCCACTGGAAGTCCTTCTCCTTCTCATAGTGTTGCTCTTACTACCCTCTGGTCTTGATGTACCTCATCCAGAATCTATCTTTTTCTGCAAGTCTGTCAAACTTTCCAATATGGCAGCATTCAACTGATGTTACTCTTCCTGGGATTTAATTAAGCTTCTCATGGTGGCTGCAACATTTGACGGTGTCTCTTGGAATCTCCTTCCATTGGACTCAATGTCATCATTCCTATTACAGACATTTTCTCCCATGGCATCTTCTGCTCGCTCATAAGAATCTTGAGCATCATACCCATCATGGGTTCTCATGACTGAACCACCACTTACTTATCAAAATGCACTACCTAGAATACTTCCCTTGAAGGTGACTATGACTCTGCAAACATGTTAGTAACACAACCATTAGATACATAACATTGATATAAACCAGCATTACTTATCTTCTCCTGGAAAAATCATATAATAGCAAATTTTCCCAATTTTTTTTTGTAAATCATTGGTTTTCACGCAATCTGGCACATAAGATCACTGCCTCTTTCTCCTTCTCGGCGCATGAAAATCCACTGAAAAACAACTGAAAATCCCACTGAAAAACAGTTCAAATCTGCTAGAAAATCCCACTTAAAAAAAACTCAAAAATTTCCTCTGCAAAATCGGCTCTCATTTCATCTATCAATCTGACATTTCGGCAGTCCAAACCACTAACTTCTCCGCTGTTCATCGGCAATCAGATCCGCTAAGCACTATCGTGTCGACAATCGGATCTTCTAACCCTTCGGAAGGTTAGTTCACTAAACAGCCGCAACGGCGGGTAGTGATCCCACTACGGGTTCCGTGGACAATACTCATCGGCTGTTGGAAGCTCTATCCACTAACTTCATCCAATGTCCTTATACTTAAACAAAATTTTCAAATGTCCTTTTCATCGGCGATCGGATCCACTATCCTTCTGAAGGATAGTCCATTAGACAGTCGCAACGGCGGATGTGCAATCCACTCACCATCGCCGATGGCTAACGACTCTAGGACTTAGAAAAATTTCAGAAACTTTCCCTTTTTGTCTTCCTCTTCACCGCTTGATCGGCTCAACTTTCTTCTTTTCGTCGGCGAAATAGTTCCATCCGCAGCCGCAATGGCGGAACATGATCTTCGATATTCTTCCGATCGGCGGCGCAACCTGATCGGTATCGACAGTCTTTTCTCGTCGGCAGGCTAGTGCTCTTGGCTTCCGAAACGGCGACACACATAACACTATCTTCTTCCGATGGCCGCTGTTTTCATTACCATCGGATGCGTAGTCGTTTAGCCGTCTGCAACGGCGGGCACTCGATCAGCTATTTTCCTCCGACAGACGTCAAATCACTTAGAAAATTTTCCACGATTTTATTTCCAACTGTGCCCAGTCGGGCATGCTTCCGCCTATCTCTTCCGCTACATCGGAAGTCTTTCCCACTAAGTGTTCCGATGAACTGATTGTTCAAACACTTAGAAAAATTATGGAAGTTTTTTGTCATCAACCTCCAAACTCTGCTGGGCAGAGCGAAATCCTGCCTCTATCACTGCATCTTGGTGGTCCATTCAGGCCCATGCTGCAACATGAGCTCTGATACCACGCTGTCACGTCCCCGACCCTCCGACCGGCGAAGAGGACGCTACTACACGCCAAAACATCTGGGCATCTAGCCCCATGAACATGTACATTCATATGAAAAGCTGAAGTAGAATGCTTTGAACTAGAACATACATACATGAACATTTATCATACATAGCGGAAGCAACATACATTCGTACAAGCATTCAACATGTTCATCATGATCATTAACAATAAATAGGATTGTAGAAGTAAAATAGACAAAATTACTTATCTTATAAAGAGCTTGTTCCACAACTAGCTACGTCGCTGCAACGTTCCACCCAACCATAGGCCAGTGTGCTCCTTAATCTCTCAGCAACGCTGCCACCCCCGAGCTGGGCATGATTCTCCAAGAAATAAGGAACTAACAGGCTTAAACATAGCCAAGGTAACAACACCACAAGGGTACACAGTTCAGCCAAGCCAACACGGTTGGGTTTATCAGGCGAATAGCAGATTAGCCAAGCCAATAGAGTTGGGTTTATCAGGCCATCCAGGAGCTGGGAAAGGCTAATGCTAAGCTGGTGAGCTCACTGAAGAGATGCAGACACCAACACCAGAACCAGCCTGGATTCTAGAACACCCACACACACCAAACACAAGGAAGTCAGTCCCTTCTCTGCAACGCAGTCCCTCAGACCCTGATCTTCCCTCCAGTGCTCTTCAGGGGCTGTGGAGAAGAAATCCAGCTCAGTGGCTCTGTCCCTGTGGTTCTCAACCCACCAGGTTTATCAAGCACCTCAGGACCTCATTCACCAACCCCAAATAGTCTGGGGACAAATCCATTGCATGCAAGCATCCAAACAGCTATTCAAGCGTTTAAAGGGAAAAACACAGTCACGCCATCATGACAACAACAGCTAACACACTCACGTGAACCCACAGCAAACCAATCTTTAATACTATCGCTGTGAGACTTACATAGACCAGAAAATGGTTAAAAAGACACGGCCAACATTCACAGCTCAGCGTGGATTCACAGGAAAGATCACCCCAATCTTCTACCAATGCCGCATTGCAGGTAACTCAATGCGTGGGGAAAAATAGCTCCCATCAATTGGTGGGGAGAAATCCCAATAATTTCTACTGCGATCTGCTATGATGGATGCAACAATACACAGTCCAATGCGTGGAGGTCGAAGCTGGTTCTCTGCGTGGATTGAAAGAATAGAACTACAGACCGACAATTAGCGCTAGAGAGAGGAGGCGAACCCCCACACAATGGATGGTAAAACATTTTATCCCCACCGTCCTGCATGAGGAAGACGAACAGCCGCAATCCGAGGGAGTGGGAAGAACGGTCCCTACGTCGTGGAGAGGAGAGCAAGCGTGGGCGTGGTAGTGGTCTTCTTGCCAGCCAATCGTTGCCTCAACTAACAAAAAAGGAAATAACCAAGGGTGGTGGTCACACATAGTTTCCCCCCCATGACTCAATGTTCCACATCCCCCTTTCCTTATCCTTTGGAATCATGCCCCTTCTCAATTTAGTTGCTGCGAACATAGCTGGTTGGGTTATTTAATTAAAATGCGTGTTTACATGATGCCACAATTAAATATATGCCGCATGTCCCGATATACCATCGGTGACCATTCCTAATAAAAAACACAACATAACCAAATCTATGGTGGGGCCTTGGCCTTTAGCTCCGCACCAAGATTATTTACAACATATGTATCCTATGTATTTTAATGCAAGCGGGGTCAAAACCGGGGTATTACACACCTTATACTCTAGTTTATGGAAAGAAGCCATTTTTCCACCAAACATTTTACTCTCAGCTTCTCAATTAGCCCAAGATTCAAGAGGATCCAATAGTGAGGTTTTACAAGTTAGAATCAACACTTTGTTGAAATTAGAAGAGTCTAAGCTTAAAGTTAAAGAGAGATTCACGCACCAGGAGGAGATTGTAAAGAGATGGTTTGATAAACGTAAGTCTGGAAACAAAAGTTTTGATGTAGGGGATCTACTTCTCAAATGGGACTACCCACATGACGAAAAGGGTAAGCACATGAAGTTTCAACATCTATGGGTTGGCTCGTTTCTGATTGCTGCTAAATTAGGATCCTCAACGTATAAGCTCTAGGATTTGCAGAGGTGGGAAGAGAATTTGCCAGTTAATGGCTTGGTTCTCAAACCTTATTTTACTTGATGCTTTTGATTTTCTTTTCTATACATTAATAGACTTTTGGTTTTTGCTTCATTTTTTCCGTAGTTAGTTTGATTTATTTACATTTGCTTTCTTAGAGTATCATTTATTTCAGTTTGTTAATTTGCTTTATTTTCAGTTTTCAAATAAGCCATCACAACTTTTTAATGTTTGGAGGACATTGGAGTTCTGGGTAAACTACGAATATTTGGACTGAAAAGCTGCTTATTAATTATACATGTAGCATGATTTAGATTCTTTAAGTTGATTGACTATTTAAAGAGAGGTTGTGAACACATTGAAGTCTTGTCTAATCCCTATTAAATAACTAAGGCCAGGGAAGTTCGGAATACTATTGTGGGGCTCCATCCATTTCACACTAAAATATGTCTTAGGAAGCTAACAACAATGGACCCACGAAAAGGAAGCAGGGTGGACAGGTATATGGTATTTAAAATGATCCCATGCGACAAATAAAAGCCAAAAGGCTTAAAAGAGTCAAATCTCTCAGAAAGAAAGCATACATCAAAAGCCATACTGAATGAAATCGATATTAGATAAGATTGCTCAGAGGTTCTTCTCCGTCCTTGAGTTGAAAGCAAACTATCTCTCACACAAAAGGACAACATGGATGGAAGAACCTAAACCAAGTTTTAAATGAAAGAAGCAATCTGGGAAGACTCTAAAGGACGAAAGTCCAAAAGTATCAAAATAATGCAAAAGGCATGGGAATGAGGAACAAACAAATATGTCTGTCCACACTCTGTTACAGTCCTGTGGTGTCTGAGCTATAAGCAATTCGAATGCAGAAGTAAATGAACCTCATATCTTGGCCTCGGAATAGTTAATGGGACTTTGAAAACCTGGTTACCCTATCTTAGTGGACTATAATCAATGTTAAAGTTCTAAATCTTGCATTCATGGAAAGGTCTGAATATCTTAAAGAAATCTTGAAATTTTGGGAAGAATTGATTTAACAAAATACCATGAAGCAACTTTTGGTCCTAAAAGTCAGTTTTTCAAGAGATTTGTGTTCACCAACCAGTCGCTAATTGTTGTTGCTGCAACTATTCCCTAAAAAATTTTACATTTTTTAGGACCCCCTTTTAAAGCTTAGCTTTTGTTTCTTAGGAGTCATAAGTTTTGGAAATCCAACTTTTGTGACTTGTTTTATCATGGGAAAAGGTTCAAGTTTTTGGGTTTTTTCACTAAGTGAGGAAAGTCTTTTTAGTTGCAGTAGCGGGTGGGTGTGACAGTTTTGAGCCGCTACGATGGAAAACTTCTTGAGAATCTAGCCGCAACGACGGGCGAATTCTTTTTCTCGAGCTACTACGACAGATGGTTGTTCAACTTCGAGTCGCTACGGTGGATGTTTCCTTGGGTACGTGCCGCAACGACGGGTGCTTGTCAAAGTTTGATCCACTACAGTGGATGGTTTTCCAACTTTGATCCGCTACAATAGACGGATATTCAACTTCGAGCCGCTACGACAGATGTTTTTGGGCTTCGTGCCGCAACGACGGGTGAAGTTTTTAGTTTGAATATCAGAAACGCTTCCAATTTCTTTTTGTCGCGCTATGGAGGATGGGTTCTAGTTTTTGAGCTGCTATGACGGTTGACCTTTTGCTTGCGTCTCGTTCGATGTATTAAAGCCGCTTTTGTGGAGGTTTCCTGGGGTTCTGCCGCAACGACGGGCAGACTTGCACATTTATTATCGGGATCTCCTCCGATTTTTTGAGACCCTCTATGACGGATGTCTTTCCCTTTCGCTGCCGCAACGATGGAGAAGGTTCATCGTCATGACTCGATCCTCATCAGGACCGCTTCAGTGGATGTGTTTCAGCCATGGAGCCGCTACGACAGCTGTCGTCCAGAGTTTCGTTCCGATACTATCTTGACCGCCGAGCTGTAAAAGGAATGTAGGCATGTTGCTTAGTTTTAAGATGACGGTTGCAGCTGTGTTGGGGTTATCAAGCCGCCATTATTGGGGTTGTTCTTACTTGGTTTGGCGATTTAAGCATAATTTTCAAGCCGTCAGTTGTTGGTTTGGTAAGAAAGGGTGGGTAGGTTTTCGTGTTAGGTTAAAAGAGGCTCTCCCCTTGCAATTTTAGGTTTCGCCGTTGCCTTTTAGGTTTTGGGTATGGTATAATATTTCCTCGCTGCGAGATATTAAGTTTGGTGTTTTGGACCTAAGGCAGCGCTGCCTGCAAGCTATAAGCCATGAAGAGTGTTTCTGTGGGCAAAGGGGTTGCACATGTATGGGGTTATTTATCGTTTCATTTGCAAATCCAGGAGCGCCCTAGTCAAGCTCACCGTGTATAGAGGTCTCTGTTACCAAATATTGACCTTACTGAACAGAAGGTTGTTGTCTTGACCCAATGGCCGAGGATAGCAGGGTAATACAAAATGATATGGTTTATTTTGAAATGGTTTGCTCAATATATAATATTCATTTTTCTTATTCAAATACGGGACTTGTTTAATGATGTAAATACTAAGACATTTTTTGTTATTACAACCACCGCTCATACCGGTGTAATACCCCAGTTTTAACCCCGCTTGCATTAAAGTACATAGGATACATATGTTGTAAATAATCTTGGTGTGGAGCTAAAGGCCAAGGCCCCACCATAGATTTGGTTATGTTGTGTTTTTAATTAGGAATGGTCACCGATGGTATATCGGGACATGCCGCATATATTTAATTGTGGCATCATGTAAACACGCATTTTAATTAAATAGCCCAACCAGCTATGTTCGCAGCAACTAAATTGAGAAGGGGCATGATTCCAAAGGATAAGGAAAGGGGGATGTGGAACATTGAGTCACGGGGGAAAACTATGTGTCACCACCACCCTTGGTTATTTCCTTTTCTTTTTTTGTTAGTTGAGGCAGCGATTGGCTGGCAAGAAGACCACTACCACGCCCATGCTTGCTCTCCTCTCCACAACGTAGGGACCATTCTGCCCACTCCCTTGGATCGTGGTTGTTCGTCTTCCTCATGCAGGACGGGGGGGATAAAACATAACCATCCATTGTGTTGGGTTCGCCTTTTCTCTCTAGTGCTAATTGCCGGTCTGTAGTTCTGTTCTTTCAATCCACGCAGAGAGCCAGCTTCGACCTCCATGCATTGGACTGTGTATTGTTGCATCCATCATAGCGGATCGCAACAGAAATTATTGGGATTTTCTCCCCACTGATTGATGGGAGCGATTTTTCCCACGCGTTGAGTTACCTGCAATGCGGCATTAGTAGAATATCGGGGTGATATTTCCTGTGAATCCACGCTGAGCTGTGAATGTTGGCCGTGTCTTTTTAACCATTTTCTGGTCTGTGTAAGTCTCACAGCGATAGTATTAAAGATTGGTTTGCTGTGGGTTCATGTGAGTGTGTTAACTGTTGTTTGCCACGATGGCTTGACTGTGCTTTTCCCTGTAAACGCTTAAATAGTTGTTTGGCTGCTTGCATGCAGTGGATTTGTCCCCAGACTATTTGGGGTTGGTGAATGAGGGCCTGAGGTGCTTGATAAACCTGGTGGGTTGAGAACCATACGGACAGAGCCACTGAGCTGGATTTCTTCTCCACAGCCCCTGAAGAGCACTGGAGGGAAGATCAGGGTCTGAGGGACTGCGTTGCAGAGAAGGGACTGACTTCCTTGTGTTGGGTGTGTGTGGGTGTTCTAGAATCCAGGCTGGTTCTGGTGTTGGTGTTTGCAGCTCTTCAGTGAGCTCACCAGCTTAGCATTAGCCTTTCCCAGCTCCTGGATGGCCTGATAAACCCAACTCTATTGGCTTGGCTGATCTGCTGTTCGCCTGATAAACCCAACCGTGTTGGCTTGGCTGAACTGTGTACCCTTGTGGTGTTGTTACCTTGGCTATGTGTAAGCCTGTTAGTTCCTTATTCCTTGGAGAATCATGCCCAGCTAGGGGGTGGCACTGTTGCTGAGAGATTAAGGAGCACGCTGGCCTATGGTTGGGTGGAAAGTTGCAGCGACGTAGCTGGTTGCGAAACAAGCTCTTTATAAGATAAGTAATTTTGTCTATTTTACTTCTGCAATCCTATTTACTGTTAATGATCATGATGAACATGTTGAATGCTTGTACGAATGTATGTTGCTTCCGCTGTGTATGATAAATGTTCATGGGGCTAGATGCCCAGATGTTTTGGCGTGTAGTAGCATCCTCTTCGCCGGTCGGAGGGTCGAAGATGTTACAGTGTGGTATCAGAGCTCATGTTGCAGCATGGGCCTGAATGGGCCATGAAAAAATGCAGTGACAGAGCCATCATTGTAGTATTGGGCCTCAGAGGGCCATGGGAAACTAGCTTGCAGAGGCAGGTTGCCTTCTGCCCAGCAGAGATCAGTAATTATGATAGAAAATTTTGTTGTTGAAAAATTACTCTAAGTGCCGAGCTCATCGGGTCATCAAAGAACTAAATGGGAAGGTCCTCCGATACGTCGAAAGGTGTAGTCGGAAGGCCATCCGACGAGGGGCAGGCGGAAAAGAATTTTTGAAAAATTTGTCTAAGTGTTTGAGCCCTCGAAGCACTTAGTGGAACGGACTTCCGATGTAGCGGAAGAGCTAGAAGGAAGCACGCCCGACGGGAACACTTGGACGGAAAATCGAGGAAAAATTTGTAAGTGTTCGACGTCCATCGGAAGAAAATAGTTGATCGAGCGTCCACCGTTGCGGATGGCTAAAAAACTACGTGTCTGACGGGTAAGGCCTCCGACCGTTGACGCCATGAAGAAAGTTTGAATTTTTTTTCTAAGTATAGAAATCGTCGGCTATCGGAAGAAGATAGTTGTTCATGCGCCCGCCGTTGCGGAAGTCTAGAGCACTAGACTTTCGATGTGAAGAGACTGCTGACACCGATCAAGCGGCGAAGAGGGAAAATTTTGAAAATTTTTCTAAGTCCGGGAATCATCGGCCATCGGCAAGGATTAGTGGATAGAGCTTCCGACAGCCGATGAGTTATGTCGGATGAAGTAAGTGGATTGAACGTCCGCCGTTGCGGCTGCCTAGATGACTATGGATCCGACACGTCGGAGAAAAGTAGACGAACAGATCGCTGATGCGTAGTGCTTAGTGGATCCGATCGCCAATGAATAGTGGATGAATTAGTTGTTTTGACCGCCGAAACGTCGGAAAGATAGTTGGGATGAGACCCGATCCTGTACAAGGAAATTTTGATATTTTCAAGTGGGATTTCCTAGCAGATTTCGACTATTTTTCAGTGGGATTTTCATCTATTTTTCAGTGGATTTTCAGGGCTGAATAGAAGGAGAAGTGGCAGCGATCTAATGTGCCAGATTGAGCGAAAATTAAAGAATTAAAATAAAAATAAAAAAAACGAGGGCACTGCCCTCGACTCGCCCTGCAGTCCCCCTTGACCCCCGTCGTCCCCCTCAAATAGACGTTCTTTGATGAAGGAAATCTTGTGTTTGGGCAAATTTGTTATTTTATGATTTTTCCAAGAAAAAGGTAAGTAGTTTGATTTATATTAATACTATGCATCTAATAGTTTGCTACTAACACCTTGCAGAAATATAGACAACTTCCAAGAGCAGTACTCCAGAAAGAATAGTGTGGTAAAGCCAGAGGTGGTTCAGTCATGAGAACCCATGATGGGTATGATGCTCAAGATTCTTATGAGCGAGCAGAAGATGCCATGGGAGAAAATGTCCGTATTAGGAATGATGACATTGAGTCCAATGGAAGGAGATTCCAAGAGACACTGTCAGATGTTGCAGCCACCATGAGAAGCTTAATTAAAGCCCAGGAAGAGCAGCATCAGTTGAATGCTGCCATATTGGAAAGTTTGACAGACTTGCAGAAAAAGATAGATTCTGGACGAGGTACATCAAGACCAAAAGGCACTAAGAGCAGCACTAGGAGAAGGAGAAGGACTTCCAGTGGATCTTTTGACTCCGAAGAATCCAGTGGAGATACAAGTTCATCTCCTCATAAAAGGAAAAGAAGAAGACACCTTAAGGATCGCTCTCGAGATGAGTTTAGGAAAGCTAAACCTCCTACATTTGATGGTGAGATAAAGACCGGACAAGAAGCTGAGGCTTGGCTTCTTGGGATAAAGAAGTACTTTCA
Source organism: Pseudotsuga menziesii (assembly GCA_001517045.1). Classification (NCBI taxonomy): domain Eukaryota; kingdom Viridiplantae; phylum Streptophyta; class Pinopsida; order Pinales; family Pinaceae; genus Pseudotsuga; species Pseudotsuga menziesii. Next base: position 217,449 of record LPNX011095617.1, on the reverse strand, counting down.
GGTGCAGGATTATTCAGGAAACATGAAGGCACGAGTTGCCATATTCAATTTGAATGGAAGGGTATCCATTTGGTGGGAACACTTCAAGCAAGTAAAGAGGATCAATGAAAGAAGGCTTAAGTGGAAACAGTTCAAGAAGTATTTCAAGCAGAAATACCTCTCTGACAGGTATTATGATGACAAGATTGAGGAGTTCCACGAGCTGAGATTGGGACAGCAAACCATGGATAAATATGAAAATGAGTTTTTGGAGCTGTTGAGGTATGTCCGGTACATTAGAGATGAAAAAGTGAAGGTCCAACGGTTCCTAAGTGGATTGCCTGAAGCTTACAAAGATAGAATTGAGTTCTATGAGCCGAGAACTCTCGAGGAAGCAATAAGAAAAGCTAAGTATTGTTATGAGCAAAGCAAAGGTAAACTTGATTACCATAAGGCATGGAAGGACAAGAAGAATGAAAAGTTGGACCAAAGAAAGAAAGGTTTCAAACCTTCTAGATTCAAGAATCAGCAGAAGCATCCCTCCCAAGCTGCGAGTGATCCAGTTGGAGTGACAAGTGGAAAGCCTAAAGAGCCACATCGGAATAAAGGTCCACTCAAATGTTGGAAATGTGAAGGACCTCACTTGCGTAGAAATTGTCCACTCAAGAATGAGAGTGCAAGGCCGACTTACAATATTCAAGAAGCAGAAACAGTGGGTTAGGTAGCAAGGGCAGTCCCTAGGATTTATGCAGCACTGGAGGACCGCCAGGCAGATCACCAATCAACTGTGGTTGAAGTAGCAGGTAAGATTGTTGAGCAATCTGTTTCTATTTTGATTGACCCCGGTTCTACACACAGTTACATTACCCCTAGAGTAGTGGAGATTTGTGCTTTTAAGAAGGTAAAGCATAGGAAATCTTGGTTAGTCCAGCTAGCCATTGGAACTAAGAGAAAGGTTAGTGAAATGGTAGAGAAATGTCCATTGGTCATGGATGGGTTGGTCACTTGTGTAGATCTGAATGTTCTACCACTTGGTTCCTATGATGATCTCATTGGGATGGATTGGTTAGAAGCTCACAGGGTGAAGCTTGACTGTTAAAATAAGACTTTCGAATGCATGAATGAAGAAGGGAACCTAGTAGTTGTGAGAGGCATTCCAAAGGTGATTTCAGTACGACAGGTTTCATCAATGCAGTTAAAGAAGTTATGTAGGAAGGGTTGCCAGTTGTATGCAACTCATATTTTGGAGGCATCAGGAGATGAAACTCCTAGGTTGGAGGATTAGCAAGTGTTACAGGAATTCAAGGATGTGTTTTCTGATGAGATTCCAGGGCTTCCTCCAAAGAGAGACATTGATTTCACTATTGAAATTGTGCCAGGAGCAGCACCAGTGTCCAAGGCACCCTACAGGATGAGTACACCGGAGATGCTAGAGCTGAAGATGCAACTACAAGAGTTGTTAGAAAATAAGTATATTCGGTCGAGTGTGTCTCCTTGGGGAGCACCAGTTCTGTTTGTAAAGAAGAAAGATGGTACACTCAGGTTGTGTATTGATTACAGACAGTTGAAGAAGGTTACGGTGAAGAATAAATATCCTTTGCCTAGGATTGATGACCTCTTTGATCAAATGAGAGGAGCAAAGGTATTTTCCAAGATTGACTTGAGGTCTGGTTACCATCAGGTAAGAATCAAGGATGAAGACATTCATAAGACCGCCTTCAGAACAAGGTACGGGCATTATGAGTTTGTAGTGGTACCATTTGGTCTCACAAATGCACCAGCTACATTTATGTGCCTTATGAATAGTGTCTTCAGCAGATATCTGGACAAGTTTGTTCTTGTATTCCTTGATGACATTCTTGTTTACTCTAAGAATGAGGAAGAACATGAAGAGCATTTGAGATTGACATTGAAATTGCTCAGGGAGCATCAACTATATGTGAAACTGAGAAAGTGTGACTTCTATAGAGATAGAATTCAGTATTTGGGTCATATTATCTCAGAGGAGGGTATATCTGTGCACCCTGAAAAGATTGAAGCCATTATGAATTGGCCTACTCCAAGAAATGTGACAGATGTAAGATTTTTTATGGGACTTGCAGGATACTACCGGAGGTTCATTGAAGGATTCTCTAGAGTTGCACATGCCATCACTTCTTTGCAAAAGAAGGGGATGAAGTTTGAATGGACATCGAGGTGTGAAGAAAGTTTCCAGCAGTTGAAGAATCTTCTCACCAGTGCACCCGTATTGAAAGTTGCAGATTCAGAGAAAGATTTTGTGGTATGTACCGATGCATGCGGACAAGGGCTTGGAGGAGTCCTTATGCAAGACAACCACGTGATATGTTATGAGTCAAGAAAGCTGAAGGAGCATGAGAAGAACTATGCCACTCATGATCTAGAGCTTGCAGCCATAGTACATGCCCTCAAGATGTGGAGACATTACTTGATGGGTAGAAGATTTGAGCTCAGAACAGACCATTGTGGTTTGAAGTATTTGTTTGATCAGCCTACTTTGAATGTTAGGCAAGCAAGATGGCTGGAATTTTTATGTGAGTTTGATTTCAAAATCAAGCACATAAAAGGGAAAGAAAACAAGGTAGTTGATGCACTCAGCAGGAAGGTACAGGAAATGCATGTGGCATCTCTTAGTATTTGCCAATCAGATTTGAAGCAGCAGATTGTTAATCATATTGCCGGAGACGAATTGTATGAGCAGGTAAAAGACAAACTGCAGCAGCAAAGTCTCGAGAAGAGGTATGAGGGATATAAATTGGAAGAAGATGGACTTCTCACTTTTAAAGGTAGAATTTATATTCCACATGTAGCATATTTGAGGAGAATTGTTATGGATGAAATTCATCAAGCTCCGTATTCTGGTCACCCAGGATATCAGAAGACAATTGCTACAGCTAGAAAGCAGTACTATTGGCCAGGTATGAAAAAGGACATGGCTGAATACATTTCAAGGTGCATGAAATGTCAACAGGTAAAGGTTAAGCATCAACATCCAGCAGGTTTGTTGCAGCCTTTGCCAGTTCCGGAATGGAAATGGGAAGTTATTTCCATGGATTTTATTACAGGATTGCCAATGACTTGGAGACAACATGACTCCATCATGGTTGTGGTCGACAAGTTGACTAAGGCAGCACATTTTATACTAGTGAAGTCTACGCACAAGACTGATTACATTGCAAAGATCTTCATGAAGGAGATTTTCAAATTGCATGGATTGCCTAAGGCAATAATTTCTGACAAAGATGTCAAGTTCACTTCCAATTTTTGGAAGGGATTGTTTGTAGATTTGGGTACAAAGTTAAACTTCAGCACTGCATACCATCCTCAGACAGATGGGTAGACAGAGAGAGTGAATCAGGTGCTTGAAGATATGCTTCGCATGTATGTGATGGACAAACCAACCAAGTGGGAAGATTACTTACACTTGGTAGAGTTTGCTTACAACAATGGACAGCAAGCATCCTTGGGGATGATTCCGTATGAAGCTTTGTATGGAAGACGGTGCAGGACACCAGTGACTTGGGACAACCCGGTGAACAGAGTTGTGCTTGGAGCAGAATTGCTCAAGGAAATGGAGCAAGAAGTTGTAAAGATTAGGCAGAATCTGAAAGCAGCACAGGACAGACAGAAAAGCTATGCAGATAAGCATAGAATGAACAGGGAGTTCAGTGTTGGGGATCATGTTTACCTCAAAGTGAGGGCAAAGAAAAGTTCCTTGAAGCTTGGAAGTTGTGCCAAGCTGTCACCTAGATATTGTGGGTCGTTTGAAGTGCTTGAGAGAATAGGGCCTGTTGCATATAGACTTGCATTGCCTACTAATACTAGAGCTCATAATGTTTTTCACATTTCTTTGCTTAAGAAATATGTACATGATCCTAACCATGTGATAAATTGGGATGTGATTCAGGTGGAACCTGAGGGAGAGTTCCAAATCGAGCCAATGCGCATCCTCGATAGGAAGGTTACAATGCTCCGGAACCGGGCCATAGGGCAAGTAAAGGTGCAGTGGGAGCATTACGGACCTGAAGAGGCTACGTGGGAGCTGGAGGATGCCATGCGATTGGCACATCCATTTTTGTTCAATCCTGCGGAACACTGAAGCGGTACCAGTGTAGCATTTTGTTCAAATTTTGTAAAGCACCGAGGACAGTGCTATTGAAGGGGGAGGGGAATGTAATACCCCGGTTTTAACCTCACTTACGTTAAAGTACATAGGATACATATGTTGTAAATAATCTTGGTACGGAGCTAAAGGCCAAGGCCCCACCATAGATTTGGTTATGTTGTGTTTTTTATTAGGAATGGTCACCGATGGTATATCGGGACATGCGACATATATTTAATTGTGGCATCATGTAAACACGCATTTTAATTAAATAACCCAACCAGCTATGTTCGCAGCAACTAAATTGAGAAGGGGCATGATTCCAAAGGATAAGGAAAGGGGGATGTGGAACATTGAGTCACGGGGGAAAACTATGTGTCACCACCACCCTTGGTTATTTCCTTCTCTTTTTTTGTTAGTTGAGGCAACGATTGGCTGGCAAGAAGACCACTACCACACCCACGCTTGCTCTCCTCTCCACAACGTAGGGACTGTTCTGCCCACTCCCTCGGATCGTGGTTGTTCGTCTTCCTCATGCAGGATGAGGGGGATAAAACGTTTTACCATCCATTGTGTTGGGTTTGCCTTTTCTCTCTAGCGCTAATTGCCGGTCTGTAGTTCTGTTCTTTCAATCCACGCAGAGAGCCAGCTTCGACCTCCACGCATTGGACTGTGTATTGTTGCATCCATCATAGCGGACCGCAGCAGAAATTATTGGGATTTTCTCCCTACTGATTGATGGGAGCGATTTTTCCCCACGCGTTGAGTTTCCTACAATGCAACATTGGTAGAAGATCGGGGTGATATTTCCTGTGAATCCACGCTGAGCTGTGAATGTTGGCCGTGTCTTTTTAACCATTTTCTGGTTTGTGTAAGTCTCACAGTGATAGTATTAAAGATTGGTTTGCTGTGGGTTCATGTGAGTGTGTTAACTGTTGTTTGCCACGATGGCTTGACTGTGTTTTTCCCTGTAAAGGCTTGAATAGTTGTTTGGCTGCTTGCATGCAGTGGATTTGTCCCCGGACTATTTGGGGTTGGTGAATGAGGGCCTGAGGTGCTTGATAAACCTGGTGGGTTGAGAACCACACAGACAGAGCCATTGAGTTGGATTTCTTCTCCACAGCCCCTGAAGAGCACTGGAGGGAAGATCAGGGTCTGAGGGACTGCGTTGCAAAGAAGGGACTGACTTCCTTGTGTTGGGTGTGTGTGGGTGTTCTAGAATCCAGGCTGGTTCTGGTGTTGGTGTCTGCAGCTCTTCAGTGAGCTCACCATCTTAGCATTAGCCTTTCCTAGCTCCTGGATGGCCTGATAAACCCAACTCTGTTGGCTTGGCTGATCTATTGTTCGCTTAATAAACCCAACCGTGTTGGCTTGGCTGAACTGTGTACCCTTGTGGTGTTGTTACCTTGGCTATGTGTAAGCCTGTTAGTTCCTTATTCCTTGGAGAATCATGCCCAGCTCGGGGGTGGCAGCGTTGCTGAGAGATCAAGGAGCACGCTGGCCTATGGTTGGGTGGAACGTTGCAGCGACGTAGCTGGTTGCGGAACAAGCTCTTTATAAGATAAGTAATTTTGTCTATTTTACTTCTGCAATCCTATTTACTGTTAATGATCATGATGAACATGTTGAATGCTTGTATGAATGTATGTTGCTTCTGCTGTGTATGATAAATGTTCATGTATGTATGATTCTAGTTCAAAGCATTCTGTTTCAGCATTTCATATGAATGTACATGTTCATGGGGCTAGATGCCTAGATGTTTTGGCGTGTAGTAGCGTCCTCTTCGCCGGTCGGAGGGTCGGGGACGTTACAACCAGACATTATGACAATATACTGGATGAAGAGTTTAAAGCTTGATTACATAGGCATAGCAAAAATGATTGTGGTTGAAGGAAATATTTTCAAACACAAGTAATCGGGGGAGTACGAGGTAGCTCATCTATTGACCCCATACAAATTGATAGTGCTAATGCTGAATAAGTTTTATGGCAGAGCCTCCGGAGAACACATCAGTCAAGGATCCAGAGAGACCGCAGCTCGAATATAAACCGATAGGTTTCAGCAATAAAACTACTGAGAAATTGATGGAGGCAGTCAAGAAAACAAAGGACCCAAGCATGAAGTCACGATTAGATTCTCGGAGCCAGCTGAGTTTGAGATAATTGCTTCAGACACTAAGGCATGTAAACAATTCATTGCTGAGTTGACTGGGTCCACTTTAGTGTTTGTCTTTTGACACATGGAAATGTAATTGTAATATTTTTTGTATTTATCTCTTGATTAGTGACTACACTAGAAGACAAATCTTTGTAACTGAATATTGAGGAAGCCCAAGGGGCAAGCAAACCAAGAGTCATTTTGAAATGTATAAATATAGGTGAAGTCGAATAGAGAGGGAATTTTCACTACAATAGTTACTGAAGCTTGTTGTAAGAAAAACTATTTCCTTTTATAATAAAGAAGATGGAATTTTGCTGGAGAGAGTATTGCATAAGCCTCAAATCATGTTGTGTAAAGCTGAATGAAGAACTATTTCTTTTTTAGCGCTATATACAATCTCTGAGATCGTTCCTAACCCTCTGAACTATTTATGAGTCATGACTGATTTTATGTTATGTGATGAATCTTATGCAATAATGAATGATGAATGTTTTAATATCACTGAGCTATCTGTGTGTTAACTTTTTGCTGTATGTATGTATCCTGGATTTATCAGTTATCTATAGAGTTCTTTATGCAAACAATACGGTACGCCGTTCATTCTTAATTTAATATCGATCTTGGTCCCCGGGGATAGGCTATAATAGATTTAGATTAGTTGTTCCGTTTCTATTACTTGCATTTCATACATAAAAGATAAAATATATAAACGTTGGATCGGGCCGCAACCAGTAAAAGAGATTTGAGAATACACTTTAACTCTACGGTAGTTGGACTGCAAACTGGACGAATTCCCCATACCAAACAATAAACGATTTATTTGGGAACAGTTATTGGGGAGAATCCCTGCTGTCTGTACCTGGGATTTTTCCAGGCATCAATAGGACTCCATGCCCTAGTAGATTAAGGACTCCATGCCCTTAATCTAATTCAGAGATTCAAGGTTTCGTGCCATGATCTTAGATCCAAGACTCCATGTCTTGATCTTCATGTGGCTTTAGGACTCCAAGCCTTAGCCTCAATGGCTTCTCATCTATTTGGCTTTGAAACTCCATGTTTCCGTCAAGGTACTGAGTGTGAGTTCTCACCCATCTAATGGTCCATTGGTAAGGTCTTGTTCCAAGGCATGCATACATTACAATCTCATAGTTCAAAAGCATCAAATGAAATTCATACTGAAGTGAACAAAATTACATTTTATCATATGTATGTCCGAATTCTGCTGTCACCTGGTTACAAAGAAATGGCTTCCACAATCATTTTGAACCAAAATTTTCCTAAATGTGTGTATGACTTCCATAGTCATTTTGATTCTATAAAAATGGCCTCCATACTCATTTTTTATCTAGACCATCCATGGTGGTAGGTAATCAAGTCCCCTGCCAAATCTTGCTCATTGCAAGGTTAAGTGTGCATAATCATACAATATATGTGTCATTAATAAAACCATGATCAACTATCTATTGCACATAGAAAAGATCATCCATGGGTCCTTATATCACAATCATCGATGGTTGACCAAGCTATGCACAAAGTCATCAATCGTATACAGAAGCAGAAACATCCATGTGCATAATCAAAATCCATTTGAGATATACAATCTAATATACCACCACAAACATATATGAACATATAATGGTCATGTGACCCAAACCAAGTCTACAACATATAAGTCCACACACAAGTTTATCATACCTAATCCATGTGTAAATCTATAAAAACTCACCCCTCTAGGTGTCTTAGACTAGACCATCCAAGATGGGACGCTACATTGTTATTAACAATATGACATATTAGCCAACTAGTAGACATCAATAGTGAGAATACATTTGTAGTTTGAAAATAGTTATCTTAAATCTTAATCATATCTTTTACACGAGAGAAGAATATAACATAACCATTATAAAATGGAATAAGAAAATACTAATAATGCTTGTAGATCATTGCTCCATAATGGCCATGTAATATTCTTCTCATTGATTTGTTGATTGCAACAATAAGAGGGTTGATCCACTAATGGTATGATAATGTAGAAATGAATACCATCATACCCTTATTCTAGGAACTCTAGGCATGTGTGGGAGTCCTTTGAGTGCCTGTAGGAGAATTGTGACCAATAAACATTAATTCCGAGAATTTCACATAGATCTAGAGTTTCTTTATGGAGAGTCAAGTTATTCTAGGCAAAATTGTGCCAATATATATGATTCCATGAACTCTAAGCAAAATCAAATTCCGTTGTACTAAGTATGGATGAAATCATTTCCATTAAACCTTGAGTTTAGGAAGTGCATCAAAATACTTCCTCGATAACCCTTGATTCCAAGAAATCTAGGCAAAATAACTCCAAGAAAATCACGATTCTATGAAATTAGGATAGAAGGAAGGCTCCAACACAAATTGTAAAGAGGGGTAGCATATTTTCATGGCTCTCCTTTACAATTTATGGGTGGACTAGTGTGTGTGTGTGAGAACTCTCATTAATACAACTCCTCCAATTATGACTTAGTGAATCTTTGATTCCTTTTGAACATGAAAAGTTATAGGGGCACAATTTCACCCATGGATTAAATAAGAGAGTTTGAAAATTTAAGGCATCAAATTATTTGCCTTTGTGCATAGCTTTGGTCATTACATAAGAGGTGCAAGTGACACAAAACCACCAAGCCAAAAATGCACATTGCATAGATCACCTCTAACATACATGATAGTGGCAACTTGGCATGTGTCATATAAACACTCGTATCTTAATGACATAATTTTGATGTTGTGACCCAGTGATGATCTCCTAGATCTTGATCACTCTCCAATATTTTCGTACTACCCTGACACACACTTTTGTGTTAAATGCACAATAGAACTTAATGCAATGAATTGATGAGGACAAACAACTCATTAACTAGTGGCACAAAAGAGCCAAACTATGACAACACATTATCTTCCTCTCATTGTTTCTTCATCTTCCCAATTTTTGTACACTTATGTAATTTAGGATATGGACAATAAAGAAATGGATTAAATATATTCCTTTTGTAGAGGGTTTTGCTTAGTTATGTTTTGTTGTTGTAAATTTCATTTGCTTTTCATTACGTCATTTATATTATCAATGAATTTGGAATTGAGTCGTCGACCAAATTATTGCACCAATGCATATAAATGATCTATGAATTCATTTATGATCTTGGTTGATTTGTGTGAGTTTTTGTCTAATGATTGTGTGTGCAAGTTGAACTCATTGCAGACCATTGTCATGGCTGCATTATTTATAGTAACACACTATACCTCAACATTATTGTATAACAATCAATGTTTTAATTAACATGGTCCCACCTCAAATTAAATTTGTCAATTGCATTATCGTTTTTGTTGGATTTTGAATTTGGATGAACAACACATCGTTCACAGATGGAATGGGCAAGATAGGGACAACCCTAAGCATCGCTAACTGAAGCATGGTAGACCAAGGCAAGCCCACCAATATGGGTATGAGCTTCATTGCCCAAGGCGAAGATGGCGACGGAGGGTAAGAATGAGTTATACTAGACAAAGCAAATCAACCAAGATGGCTAATAAAACAAGGTTTATTTACATTTTTTTCAAAGATAACGAAAACTATCACAACAAGCTTGTTTGATGTGGACAAATTGTACTTACTGCTTGCCATCCTTCAATCCCTCATTTTCGTCCAATAACCTCCGTAGACAGTCTTATATTATAAAGAAGTGCACCACTGTTTGCTTTATCATTCACAGAAACGCCATAGCTGGTTGACTATATATGGTAGTCTGTCTCGATTGATGGAAGTTGAAACCCCAAACCCTGTAATATTGTGAACATAAACCCACATCTTCAACCATGGCCACAAGCTTCTCTTTCTCCAGCATGATGGACCATTGCCATTATCTGGGGAATGAAAAACCACAGAATCCAACTGCTCGTCTATGTGAGAAAAGCGCTGGTAAGCTCTACCACAAGAAACTTCATTAAGAGACATCGAAAGATTTCATAAAACTGATAATTTCAATACTTGTTTCAGCTGGCCCATTAATTATTTCATGTATTTTGCAGCAAATGCTGTTTTGGGTCATGGCAGGAGAAAACTTCCGAAGTCTCTAAATGTTAGAAGATTTGGGGTCTTGGCTGTACACAATGATTCCAGAAGAGAAGTGGATTTCAGTAAGGAAATTGGTATTAACAGGTCACAGGAGGAGGAACAAGAGGAGAAGCCTTACAGAATACTTGATAATGGAAGGAAAGTTTATCTCGACGAGCTTGATATTCTGACCGTGTTGGAGCCTCCCAAGTACCTTGTCCCTTTGAATAAGGCTACATTCAATCTTGCTGCATATCTCTGGTAAGCTCAAGTTTTATTGTTCTTCCCAAGAACCTTGTTCCTTTGAATTTTGCTGCGTATATCTGGTAAGCTCAAATTCTATGGTTCTTATATATTCGCTCCGAGGAGCTTCATCACAACCATCTGATTTCCTTGGGCTTATGTGCTATATATCCAAGGGGTATTACTCTGTCAAAAGTGCGCATGCAGGGATTTGCATCCTGCATCGTCCCGTTGAAACTTATGTCATGTGAGTAGGGCAGGTCCCATTGAGAATAGAATTGGGTGGCTTGCTTCTGTTATGCCCTTTTTTCTTGATTTGATAATCAAAGAGCTTCTAAGTTCTGTTATGATTTTATTAATTTTGTTATGATTTTATTATTTTTTTCTTCTGAGAATCGATGAATTTTGAACCAACAATGTAGAGTTAATTAGAAATTCGACCTACACTATCTTGGCTTGTTGATATACCTGCACTTGTTCATCTGGGCTTTTTGGATATTCACTATGTTAAATTTTTAAGTCCAATGTTTCCGGTGGACACTCCACCCATCTTAAGGGAATCAACATGAAGCCGTTGTAAGATAGAAATTAATAGGTCAAATAAATAAGGAAAGAAAGGAATAGCCGTTAAGGATAACCTAAAATAAGGGGGTGTGTGCTAAAAGAGAAGAATAAAAAAATTAGAAAAATAATAAAAATAAATAGAGCACCTGAGTGGGCCTAATGGTTAAGAACATGTGTTATCTCCTTGGAGGTCAGAAGGTTCAAATCCGACGGGGCGTAGGGTTGCTCATTGGCCTGTTGTGACAAGGGTAGGCGACCCCTTGGATAGAGGCTCACCCCAGTGGGCTTCGGGACGTCTTGGCCCTGTTAAGTCACAAGTTACTGGTATATCTGGTTTGCGGGCTGTTGGATATACTCTTGGAAGGTTGCTGTTCCCATGGTTAAAAAAAAATACAAATCTAGTCAGGGTTAAAAGCCTGGATATAGGGAATAAATTAAGAAAAACAATAACTAAAAAGGGGAGAACACAACCAAAGATTTGAAAAGTTTAATCATATATATATATAAGGTGTTTTTAAAAGATGTAAACCGAGAAAAGTCTATGAAATTAAACATAAAGAATGAGCAATAAATGAAAAGATAAAAGATGAAAGGGAGAAAGAAAGGGCACGGTAAGGTGAGAATGAATATAAGGAGAAAATTAGAGAGTGGGGAAGAGTCTTTTTTTTAATAGAAACGAGAAAAGATAGTATTATATTAAAAGGAAAGGAAGTACAAACGTTCCCTGGGCCCAAAAAACTTGCAGAGAGTGGAGCCTGACCATCAAAACATTTAAAACCAGGTCTGGATACTGCTCTGATTTAAACAGGGCATTACAACGTTTAAAAAAAAAATACTATTCCCTTTGACATAGTAGAGCCTAATGTATTGGCCGCATAAAAGTAGACAAAAAACATTAACATTAAAACTCAGAAAGAGAAAATCATGTTTGCACCAGGTTCGTGACCTCATTTAGCTGAATTGTGGAGACCTCATCCATTGGAGACATTTTTGTCTGTTCACGAGAAGGCCCATCATCTCCTCTTTCCAGTGAACTGATATCAGCTTGCATTACTTCCAGAATCTCTTTAAGATGCACATACCGGGCTTCATTCCTTTCATTTGCAAGCATCCTCTACTTTTGATGAACTCGCCTCAAATCCATGTTAGCGCTTCTCAGCTCAACCAATTTGCCTCTCGTAACCCTTTCCATCTTTGACAATGTGCGACGGATATCCTCTACCTCTCCCACTTGCACATGGTATCCACTTTCCAGGTCATCTAGACGAGTGCCCATGCACATAATGTCTAGGGAAATCTTTCTGTTCTCTTTCATAACAACCTTTGAAACCTCATACACACAGCGAAGCATCTACTTATAATCAACCATCACGTTCTTCATGTCCTGGACCCCATTCAAAATTTTCTCCAATCTATCCTCTTCCACAGGCTGGGATTCAACATAGAGCTTACCCATGGCTCTAGTGTTTCTCACACATAGAGGGTTTCGACAAGCAAACCAAGACCTATGCCTGTTCTTAGCAGCAGACAAACAACCTCTCAGGACTTGGGAACCATTTAAATCTACATCTCCCAAGCCATACGGACGACGCTCCATCCTAAATTTCGGTAGGGGGTCACAAGAAAGATTGCTAGAGGAATAATTAGAATGGACACTAATGGAAACAGCCATGCGGGAGGATATTAATAACATCTTCGACCGCTTCCACCATGAAATAGCTGTCCCATGCACATTAAATGCCACCGCCGAATGGAAATTCAAGTCCCATCACCCTATGGCCTGAACGAGCGCCATCAATGCGACCCATAATGGGAAAATGGAGACCGTTAAAACTATATTTGAAAACAATTCACCTATTTCAATGTGGGTATGAGCAAATCACCAATCTTCAATTTCCCTTGGCCTAGGTTTTGTAAATTTCCTCCTAAACTCAAACTTGAGCTACACAATATGTTTTTATTTTTACTGGTAACCACACATGAGTTTCTTTACTAGTAATGCAGTGGAAAATAAACACTGAGAAACATATAACAATAATCACATCAATATAGACACAGTATTTTTGGGTATGGAAACTCTTGGATAAAACCCAAGATGGGAAAACCGGTGCAACAGTCAGATAAGAAATTTTATTATGAATATGGAACAATTACAATCCAACAGATGAATTCACCCAACCTGGCAAAATAGAACCTCTGCAAATCACTGGGCAAACCCAACAAATCGATACGACCCCCCTGCGCAGTTGTACGACCCTCTGCGTCAGTTGTACGAAATCTGTAGGACTGCTGTACGACTGTTGCTGTTGCTGTATGACCTTTGCCAATTTGTACGACCTCCCTTTGCGTGAATGTGTACGTCCCTGTGCTTTGCCTGATCTGTGGGCGAATCCTCTGGGTGAGTGCTTCTCTGTCTTCTCTGCAAACTTCTTCCTCCAACTTCCTTGTCTGTCTCTATGTGTGTGTCCTCTCCACCAAATCTTCTTTTAACTCAATGGCCAAGCAAAAACCCTAACCCTCACTATGGATCAATGGATGAGATCCTCCGGTGAGATCAATGGCCAAGATTAGATTAGCCATCACTTAAATTGTTTTCACTTTTCACTTTATAAAAGTGACTCAATTAAGTCCATTAATAATTAAATCACTTAATGTACTTTCCTAAGTCTAAACTTAGGAAAATCGAAAAATTACATTAATACATTTGGCTTCTTGCTTTTTGTCTTCTAGCATGTAAGGACACATGCAATGATAAAAGACCTTCCTTGTTGCCACTTTCTAGCACTCCCTCTCAACGAGGAAGGGATTTGATAACAAACCCAACTTGTCTCTGAACTTCACAAAACTATGTTGGCAAAGTGCCTTGGTGAAAATGTCCACCACCTGCTCATCTGTCTGAATGTACTCCAACCAAATGGTTCCTTTCTGTACATAGTCTCTCAGGAAGTAATACCGGATATCAACGTGTTTTTGCTCCGGTCATGGAACACTGGATTTTCAGATAGCCTAATGCCACTCTGATTGTCACAGTGAACCACTGTAGCATTTAACTCACACTCAAATAATCCTGAAAGCAACTTCCTCAGGCACATTCCCTCACAAGCAGCCATACTGGCTGCCATGTACTCGGCCTCTGTCGAGCTCAATGCAACTGACTTCTGCTTCCTGCTGAACCAAGAGACAACCCTTGGCCCAATGTTGAAGTAGTAACCTGAAGTGCTCTTCTGGTCTTCTACACATCCTGCCTTCTCAACATCTGTGAAGCCTGCTAACTGTACACTCCCACTGCGCTCATAAACCAACCCATACTCCACTGTACCTCTGATGTAGCGAAGCATGTGCTTTACAACTGTCCAATGTACTTTTCGAGGGTCCACCATGAACTGGCTCCAAGAGTTGACTGCAAAGCAATGTCTGAACGTGTGTTGACCAAATACATGAGCGATCCGATAAGTTGGCGATACAATGTGTTATCACTCCAGGAAACTCCTCTAGGTTGTAGCACGAGGATGCCTGGTAACTTACAATGTTTTTTGGGGTTTTTAGATATGGGTCAAGTCAATCGACCTATGTAACCTTTCCACTCTCAAGGCATGCATAAAACTCACTCGTTTACAAGGCTTTTAGTTGCAATTTGCTTAGAAGTTCAATAATAAGGTGCAGGGATGGAGAACTCACCAGGCTGGCAGACTTACACACATAACACATTCATATAAATGGCTAAATCCTGTTGAGGATGGTATTTATAAATCAAGTATCACTAATAAACCAATAGGATGACAGCTATCGACATTTTAATAAATCTGAAAATGACCTAAATGCACATTCATGCATAAACACAGTAAAGAAAGAGATGATGGCCAAACAGATCACAACAAAAGAGCATATATCATGAATAAGTAAAATGAGAAGCTTGAAAGCATTATTGGCTCATAAATCCCCGAAGTTGAACTTCTATTATAAAATCAATAATGGGCTTTATAGCCTTCTACAAAAATGACAGATCCTGAAAATCCGATCTGTTTACACAAAAATACTTGAAAGTGATAGTTTTTTCAGATTAGGGCTTCAAACTCTTGCTAACTATTTGTCTATCTATTGTGAAGATCTAGTTCACCGAGCGAACTTTTAATAACTGAAGTGGTTGCTGATAATCACCACTGCTGGTTCAGTGTAAAATTGCCGCCAAAAGCCAACGTCTCGGCGTTTAACTGAAGTGTTTGATAGTGATCACAGGTGCTCTTTCTTGTTTAATCCGCCGGATTCTTCTACCTTGTTGCCGCGGTCACCGATCGGAAGTTCTAACCTCTAACCCGTCGGCGCCTTATATCAGAATGCTGCCGCAATGTTGGTGCCTCAAATGATTAACGTCGCGACTGTTTATGCATCGGTGCTTTCCATCACTAGCTTGTCGGCGATCGGAAGCTGAAACAACTAATGCATCGGAACCTCAAAGAAGAATGCTGCCGCAGTGTCGGAGGTTCCAACAACTAATCTTCTCAGCATCGGCGATCAGAAGCTCTGTCTTCTAGCCCGTCGGCACCTTAGACCAGAACGCGGCCGCTGTTTCGGAGGTGAAACGAACTAATCTTATCGCTATCGGAAGTCGTTTGACGAAGGAATCAGAGCTTTAGTTATCTGTGCCGCCAACACTGCGGAGGAGCTTAGTCTTAAATTCGTTGATCTGTAGTTCTTAGTTCTCCCGATTGCCGATGATTTCCTATTGTCGCGCTATCGGAATGATTATTGATTGATCGGAGGCCTTGTCCGTTTGTCTTCTGCTGTTTCGGTTCCTTAATGGACTAACTTGTCGATCCGTAGCCCTTAGTTCTTTCGATCGCCGATGATTTTCTGTTGATTGATCGAAAGCCGTAGTCTGTATATCTTCCGCCGTTTCGGCTCCTTAGTGGACTAACTCGCCGATCTGTAGCCCTTAGTTCTTCCGATCGCCGATGATTTTCTGTTGATTGATCGGAAGCCGTAGTCTGTATATCTTTCGCCATTTCGGCTCCTTAGTGGACTAACTCACCGATCTGTAGCCCTTAGTTCTTCCGATCGTCGATGATTTTCTGTTGATTGATCGAAAGCCGTAGTCTGTATATCTTCCGTCGTTTTGGCTCCTTAGTGGACTAACTCGTCGATCCGTAGCCCTTAGTTCTTCCGATCGCCGATGATTTTCTATTGATTGATCGAAAGTCGTAGTCTGTATATCTTTCGCCGTTTCGGCTCCTTAGTGGACTAGCTCGCCGATGGTTAGTGTTTTCAAGTTCCGACGCCTTATCAAGTAGTGGTTCTGATTTCTGATACTTGACTTCGGCGGCATTTAGTTCTTCATATCATCGACATTGCGGAACCTTTCAGCTTTGCCTTGCCGCTACGTTGTCTTTAGTTCTTCCGATCGCCGAAGCGTTCATCTGATCGCGGAAGTTGTAGTGTAAGTCTGTCGGTGGCTAATGAGATGTTCTGATCCTCGCCCAAGCCACCGAAGCGACAACTTTGTGAAATTTTTATCAACAATAGAGGCTTTCAAACTGTTAGTGACATCCATATCCCTCATTGCGTGAATTAAATTCTTCATACGAAAATAAATTATTTTGGGAGATAACATCTGGCTCCTACTTGGGGATGGGAACCTCCCAGTGAGGTCCCAAGAACCCCAGACCAAAATGCCTTTCTCTAAAAGCAACTAAGTAACTTAACATTAGACTTTATTGTTCCATTGGGCATGGAGTCTTATTCTGAAAGCAAAACAACCTACTATCTACTAATTTACAATCATAAGGCCTCAGATCCTCAAATAAAATAGACCTTCAAGAACCGCCCATTTACTGGGCCATAAAATAACTCTTCACCTTCCAGACTCTGCAATTAGAAGGTGTTATTCTTATGTACCTGGGCTATCACAAAAGGGCCAATCCAGAAAGAGTCGAATTTTCCATGTTTCCCCTTGTCCTGTCTGACAGCATCCCACTTGAGGACCCAATCTCCGACCTGGAAGTTGTCTGCCTTTGCTCTTTAGTCAAACATGCCCTTTATCCTCTGTTGATGAGCTTTTGATTTTCCTACAACTTGCTCCCTGATCTGCTGTAACTCCACCAAATCCATCATCCTTCTCATCATATCATTTGGTTCATTGTCCTCTTCCTGAAAGAACTTTGCCATTGGAAGGATGAGTTGGATAGGGAAGATGGCCTCAGTGCCATAAACTAGTTTGAATGGAGAAGTCCCTATGGATCTTTTGTCTGTCACCCTATCAGCCCATAAAGCAAACTTAAGCTTTGAATCCCAGCTCTTCTGATTTGTCTCTAGCAATTTCCTGATGATTTTGACTAAGCTTTTGTTGGATGACTCAGGCAGGCCATTGCCTTGTGGGTAATAGGATGTGGACTGCACCAGTTGAATACCCATTGATTCACACATTTTAACTCATGCCCCAGCCTTAAAAGCTGGTGCATAATCAGTTACTAACCTTACTGGGCAACCAAACCTGCTGAAGATGTTCTCATATAAAAATCTCATGATGACTTGATGAGTGACATTTTTGGTGGGTACTGCTTCTATCCATTTGGTAAAGTAGTTAGTGGCTACTAAGATCCATTTATGCTGTCCACTGGAAGATGGATTTATTTCACCTATGAAATCCAAACCCCATTGCTGGAAAGGCCCATTCACTGTAACAGGCCTAAGGGGCAAGGATTTGAGCTGCTGCTTCCCTATAAATCTTTGACATTGGTCACAGGCCCTTACAAAAGTGCATACATCAGCAAAGAGGACTGGCCAATAGTATCTTGCTCTTAATATCTTGTGGGCTGTGGTTTTCCAGTAGTGGTGGCCTCCACATGTACTGGAATGAAAGTGATGCATGACCTACTCTGCTTCCTCTTTATCTAGACACCTTAACAAAATTCCAGACTGATCCCTCCAATACAACAATTTGTTAATTATGCAAAACTTAACAGATTTCAACTTAAGAGCTCGTGCTTGGTTAGGAGTGAGATCAGGAGAAACTTCTAATTTTAGCAAAAATTGAATGATACCTGAGTACCACTCACATGAAGATATGTTCTCAACTACTGATGGACTGTTATTCTGATCTTGATTTACTTTTGTTTCAGTTGCTACCATAGTCTGCACCTTTGCTAATATGACACGTGAAATTTATTCCCATCAGTTCACAGTTTTCTTTGGCCATGAGTTTGGCCAGACCTAATCCCTTTTACCAGCTTGGTGGGTTTCACCTCTACATCAAACTCAATGAGTTTGGCAATCCATTTAGCTCTCTTCCCATCAATGTCAGGCTGAGTCAAAACATCCTTCACAGCAGCTGAAGGGACATATGCAATGACCTTTGCATGGAGAATGTAGATTCTGAAAGTCTTCAAAGATTTTATGAGAGCATAAGCCTGCTTCTCAATTGGGTCATACTTCAGCTCAACATCTCTCAGGGTTCTGCTGAAGAAAGCAATTGGATGATCAAGACCTTCATCATTCTTTTGTAATAGTACAGCTGCCATTGTGTCATAAGATGCAAAAGAGAAAATGTAAAAACCCTTGGTGTAGTCGGGACTAATTAGGGTTGGGGCCTCCATGATGGCTTTCTTAATGTCTTCAAAGAGTTTCTTGCTTGGTCAGTCCACTTTATTTCTGCATCCTTTTTTAGCATGACTGTTATATGCTTTAACAGCTCGGAGAAATTTGGAATAAACCTTCTGACAAAGTTTATCTTGCCTAAAAATGACTGAATGTCTCTTTTTGACCTTGGTATTGACAGTTTTTGGATTGCTTCCACTCTCATCGGATCGATCTTTACACCTTCAACTGAGACTATGTGGCCTAGGAGCTTTCCTTCATTGAGTGCAAACTGGGACTTCTTAGGGTTTAGTGATATTCCATACTTTTTGCACTTCAGAAATACCTTCCTTAAATGCTGCAAGTGGTCATGATGGCTGTGAGAGTAAACTGTTAAGTCATCCAAATATATCAGCACAAATGTATCTTTTAGCCCTACAAAAGCTAGGTCCATAGCTCTCTGAAAAGTAGCTCCAACATTCATTAGCCCAAATGGCATTTTAGCATACATGAAGGTGCCCAAGGGGGTGGTAAAGGCAGTCTTCTCTTGGTCATCTGGGTGCACAGCAACTTGGTTGTATCCAAAGAAGCCATCAAGGAAGGACATGACCCTGGCCCCCAAGACTTTCTGCAGTAGATGTTCAATCTTGGGCAGTGGATAGTTGTCTTTTTTGGAACACTTGTTCAGGTTTCTAAAGTCCACACACAACCTGATTTCTCCATTTTTCTTTCTTACCACTACTAGATTTGCAATCCACTTGGAATACCTGAGGGGAATTATGATCTTGTCTTTAAGGAGCTTGTGGATCTCTTTTTCAATCACTGGTAATAGGAGAGGGCTGATGGGTCTTAGCTTCTGTTTGAAAGGAATGGTGTCCTTCTCCAAAGGAATTATGTGCTGGATGATATTGGTGTCATAAGTTTTTAGGTCACTATACTCCCAGGCAAAAACATTAGCAAACTCTTTTATCAAGTTGCAAAATTTAGACTTCTGATCAGCATTCAACCCAGTGGAAAGATTTATTAGTTTAGGATGGCTTTGGCTGCCTATGTTTTGCTCTTGGATAGCAGGGTCTAGCTCCTTTTTGGCAGGCTTGAGAGGGATGTCATTGTGATCAAACAGTTCTTCCAGTGGTACTAGACCTTGGGGTATGTAGTTGCTGGGCAATTGGACAATATTGTGCTCAGTCACTTTATCTTTTAACTTGAGCTGCTTGGATTCCTCCATGTTAAGGTTTTCCTGGTCTATGTGTATGTCAGAGAATTCATCTACTAACTGAAGGAATTTACTAAGCTCCTCATCATTTTCAAACACCCTCCAAAATTTTACATTGTCTGGCAGAGAGGGTTTGTACTTGACCTGAACATCATAGCTGAGCTTAGGGGGTAAAGGAGGAACGAACAGATTTGCAGAGACGGCCATGGAATCAACCAGGTGATTCAAATCCCTAGGAATATATGATAGTTCAAAAAACGTAAAGGAGTCTCTGAGTTTCCATACCTCGTCCCTGTAGGCCTTCAATCTGATATTTTTTGTTTGAAAAGTGTTGTTGACCTGCTGTATGATGAGGTCTGCGTCTCCAAAAATCTTCATGCACATGATCCCCATCTCCTTGGCAGCTTTAACTCCTAGCAGCAAGGCTTCATATTCTACTACGTTGTTCGTGGTTTTGAAATCAAGCTTATAAGACAGGTGAATATTGTCCTTAGATGGGGAGATCGAGACTACACCCGCGCCTGCTGAGTTTTGAGCGCTAGCCCCTTCGAAATACATGGTCCAGATCGCTGTTGTGACTTCTTCGGGCTGCGGACGGGTGGGCTCAGTGAGCTGAATTGATGTTTGCTGATTATCATCTATTTGCAAAATGCAAGACCCAAAATCGGTGTCCACCGCGTAGATGGGGTGATTTACTGAGTGGCTCTCCTTGCTTATAATGTATGCTAGCTGATTTTCCCTGTACATCCTCTTAGTCTCCCCTCCAAACATGGGAATGGTGGCATACGTGAGATCCATCTGAAGGGTGTCGCCTAGTCTTTTGCTCTATGACCGAGATAGCAAGAGGCCGAATTTTGGAGGAATATCAGCCACTACAATGTCCATCATTACGCTTTTCGAAGGTAGTTGAGTTAAATTTACAACAAGGTCTTTGATGAGGCCCAAGCACTTGACCTTCCTGGAGTCAAAGGAGAATAAATCATGGTAGGTCTTGGTGATGCTGAGGCCAATCTTGTCCATCACAGCCCTTGGCATTAAGTTATGAGAGGCTCCTGAATCTAGCAGACAGTTATGGAGGATTTTATCATGGATGTTCAAGGATATATAGAATGGTGGGTAGGAGTCCTTTAGGTCTTCGATCATGGGGCCCAAGGTTACAACAGGCTTGCCATCTTGCAGGTTCACAAAGTCAGTGTCAATGTGCACCTTGGGCTGAAGGGAATTCAGAATGGAGGTTTTGAATGCATCATTCTTCATTAGCTCGATTAAAGGGAAAGGGATTTTCAATTTTTGAATTTTAGACTCGAGGTTGAAGGAATAATGCAGCCTATCTGGAAACCTTACCTCAGGAGTTGTAGGTTTGAGTTGGACTTGATCAAGTGTGGCTGAAGGTGCTGGTTCATGCAATGCTTTGGATGGGACAGCCACTTTCTTTGGTAAAACAACAACCTTTCTAGCAGGTGCAGTAGGCTGCTTGAAAGGTACAACATTCTTCTTGAGGGGAGCAGCCAACCTAGACCTCAGTTGGTAACCTCCTTGACCATCAGCCTGATAGATAGCCTCTTCAGTGATCTGCTCATCAATCAGGGCTTCCTCATATTCTGCCTGTGTCAGAAAAGAATAGTCCACCTCATCCTCCATGCAGTGGATATTGTCTTCAGCTTCTCCTTCTTCTTCAATGAATTCTGGCTCTTCTTCTAATACAACATTTTGAAATGGAGCTCTTATCCTCTGGTCTTCCCCTTGATCTCTCTCCCTTCTGAGAATCTGAACTGGGGGGTTTCCTCTTCTATAAAGAACAAAATCTGGGTTTCGAGGAGCAAAGTCACTTGACCCTTTACCCCTCACAGGTAAATGTCCTTGGCCCTTCAATTTAGGCATTTCAGCAGTCAGGTTATCCAACAATTTGGTCATTTTGTCAATCTTGTTCTCTGATGCTGAAGCCCCACCATAGTCTGTTGGCTGCTTTTTCCTGTCTATCTTCCCTTTGACCTTTTGAGATGCTAGAATGTTTGACTCTACTTCTAGGGCAGCGTCCTGCATGAGTGATAAGGAAACAAACCTCCTTTCTCTGAGAAGTAAGCAGAAGTTAGAGTTAAAGGCATTCGCATAAGTTATCCTAGCTGAGGTATCAGTGGGCTTAATTTCGGTAGGGATCTTGCTGTACATATTGTTGAATCTCTTGGTAAAGTTGGAGACAAACTCCCCATTTTCTCTTTTCAGGTTGCTAAATTCTGTGATATAGTAGAGGTGGTCCCTCCTTTCTCCCCAATGCTTTAGGAAAATGTCATCTAGGGCCTCTATGCCTGCCATTGATCCGGCAGGCAGTTCCTTAAACCACTTCCTAGCCTGGCCATCTAGGCTTTGCACAAACACCCTAGTCCATACATCTTCTTGTTCTATGTTAATATTTTCAGCATAGCTGTAAAAAGCCTCTAGATGTTCTTTAGCAGTGAAATACCCTTCCCCTGTAAACTTAGGCATATACCTGAGATAATCCCCAGTAGGCATGGCTGCGAGAGGATTTGGCAGAATTAATGGCGCATACCTAGCTACCAGGATCCTTTCCATCTTGGTCAATTGAGGGGCAGCCATATTAGAAATGGGTATGGACAGGGTTGTGGAAGGCAACACCGATGAAGCTACTTGCTGAGAAGGCGGTGGTATACTTATCCCAGTGGAGACACCAGGGATTGGATCTTCACAAGCAGCAGTGTTTGAAGATGCCCAACTCCTAGATTTTTCTGATGTATCTAAAAATTCTTGGGAATTAAGAGTTTTAGCAGAAGAAATAATAACAGAAAGATTTGGTGAAATACCTGATGTAGCTTTTTGTGCAGTACTGCTGGTCTGTCTTAGTAAAGCCCTAGCTTTCCTCAAAATTTTTTCTAGATCTGAAACTGGTGTTGCTAGTGGTCCCTTTGGGTTTGCTCTGGTACTTGGTCTTCTTGAAGCCACCTTATATCAATGGAGTCGCTAGATAGATGATTACAACCATAATAATGTCCAAGCTTTGTCTATCATCAAAGCACGGATCTATGTCGTCTCCCAGGGAAGCTGAGCTTCAATCTCCTTTCCCCGGCAACGGCGCCACTTTGTTATCACTCCAAGAAACTCCTCTAGGTTGTAGCTCGAGGATGCCTGGTAACTTACAATGTTTTTTGGGGTTTTCAGATATGGGTCAAGTCAGTTGACCTATGTAACCTTTCCACTCTCAAGGCATGCATAAAACTCACTCGTTTACAAGGCTTTTAGTTGCAATTTGCTCAGAAGTTCGACAATAAGGTGCAGGGATGGAGAACTCACCAGGCTGGCAGACTTACACACATAACACATTCATATAAATGGCTAAATCCTGCTGAGGATGGTATTTATAAATCAAATATCACTAATAAACCAATAGGATGACAACTATCGGCTTTTTAATAAATCTGAAAATGACCTAAATGCACATTCAGGCATAAACACAGTAAAGAAAGAGATGATGGCTGAACAGATCACAACAAAAGAGCTTATATCATGAATAAGTAAAATGAGAAGCTTGAAAGCATTATTGGCTCATAAATCCTCGAAGTTGAACCTTTATTAGAAAATCAATCATGGGCTTTATAGCCTTCTACAAAAATGACAGATCTTGAAAATCCGATCTGTTTACACAAAAAATACTTGAAAGGGTTTTTTCAGATTAGGGCTTCAAACCCTTGCTAACTATTTGTCTATCTATTGTGAAGATCTAGTTCACTGAGCGAACTTTTAATAACTGAAGTGGTTGCTGATAATCACCACTGCTGGTTCAGTGTAAAATTGCCGCCAAAAGCCAGCGTCTTGGTGTTTAACTGAAGTGTTTGATAGTGATCACAGGTGCTCTTTCTTGTTTAATTCGTCGGATTCTTCTACCTTGTTGCCGATCGGAAGTTCTGACCTCTAACCCGTCGGCGCCTTAGACCGGAATGCTGCCGCAATGTCGGCGCCTCAAATGATTAACGTCGCAACTGTTTATGCATCGGCGCTTTCCATCACTAGCTTGTCGACGATCGGAAGCTGAAACAACTAATGCATTGAAACCTCAAAGAAGAATGCTGCCGCAGTGTCGGATGTTCCAACGACTAATCTTCTCAGCGTCGGTGATCGGAAGCTTTGTCTTCTAGCCCATTGGCACCTTAGACCAGAACGCGGCCACTGTTTCAGAGGTGAAACGAACTAATCTTATCGCTGTCGGAAGTTGTTTGACGAAGGAATCGGAGCTTTAGTTATCTGTGCCGCCGACACTGCGGAGGAACTTAGTTTTAAATTCGCCGATCTGTAGTTCTTAGTTCTCCCGATCGCCGATGATTTCCTATTGTTGCACTATCAGAATGATTATTGATTGATCGGAAGCTGTAGTCTGTATATCTTCCGCCGTTTCGGCTCCTTAGCGGACTAACTCTCCGATCTGTAGCCCTTAGTTCTTCCCATCGCCGATGATTTTTTGTTGATTGATCGGAAGCCATAGTCTGTATATCTTCCGCCGTTTCGGCTCGTTAGTGGACTAACTCGCTGAACCGTAGCCCTTAGTTCTTCCGATTGTCGATGATTTTCTGTTGATTGATCGAAAGCCGTAGCCTGTATATCTTCCGCCGTTTCGGCTCCTCAGTGGACTAACTCGCCGATCCGTAGCCCTTAGTTCTTCCGATCGCCGATGATTTTCTGTTGATTGATCGGAAGACGTAGTCTGAATATCTTCCGCCTTTTCAGCTCGTTAGTGGACTAACTCGCCGATCCGTAGCACTTAGTTCTTCCGATCGTCGATGATTTTCTGTTGATTGATCGGAAGCCGTAGTCTGTATATCTTCCGCCGTTTCGGCTCCTTAGTGGACTAATTCGCCAATGGTTAGTGTTTTCAAGTTTCGACGCCTTATCAAGTAGTGGTTCCGATTTCTGATACTTGACTTCGACGGCATTTAGTTCTTCATATCACTGACATTGCGGAACATTTTAGCTTTGCCTCGCCGCTACGTTGTCTTTAGTTCTTCTGATCGCCGAAGAGTTCATCTATTCGCGGAAGCTGTAGTCTGTAAGTCCGTCGGTGGCTAATGAGATGTTCTGATCCTCGCCCAAGCCACCGAAGCTACAACTTTGTGAAATTTTTATCAACAATAGAGGCTTTCAAACTGTTAGTGACATTCATATCCCTCATTGTGTGAATTAAATTCTTCATACGAAAATAAATTATTTTGGGAGATAACACAATGTAGGATCAAACCTCTCTGACCTCGATGCATCAATCTTTCTCCAGTTGGAAACTAGAGGTATGGTCATGGGCTTGCAATCCTCCATCCTGAATCTCTTCAAGATCTCTACTGCATACTTCCCTTGTCCAATGAAGAAGCACCCATCTCTCTGCCAAACCTCCAATCCTAGGAAGTAATGCATCAACCCAAGGTCTTTCATCTCAAACTCAACTGCAAGGTTGGACTTACAGTCGTCAATCAACCTCTCATCTCCTAAAAGAAAGAGATCATCTACATACAATGCCAGTATGAGAGGTACCTCACCTAACAAGAAGTATAGGTTGTGGTGAGCTTCACTCTGCTGGAATCCCATCTCCTGTAGATAACTGTTGATCCTTGAGTACCATGGCCGAGGTGCTTGCTTGAGCCCATAAAGAGCTCTTTGCAACCTGCATACATGTGACTCCATATTCTCCATATTGAACCCCTCAAGCTGCTCAATGAATACCTCCTTCTGTATAACTCTGTTATACAGAAGTCTTGACGTCCATCTGATGAACACGCCAACCCATCTCTGCTGCTAATGAGATAATAGTTCGAATAGAAGAATATCTGGCGACAGTGGCGAAGGTCTCCTCATAGTCAATACCTTCCGTTTGTGAAAACCCATTTGCCATGAAGTGCGCCTTGTACTTCTCCATGCTTCCGTATGTTGCATGTTTCATCTTGTAGATCCATCTTGATCCCACCACCTGTTTGTAGATCCATTTAGATGCCACCACCCGTTTTCCCTCTGGTTTCGACACAACCTCCCATACCTGGTTTTTCATGATGGAGTCATACTCCTCAACCATAGCCTCCTGCCGCACATCATGTTGTGCAGTTTCCTCAAAACTGGAAGGTTCAGAGTTAATCAACTCCGTCATCAATGCCATATAGCTAAGTCTCTTTGGTGGTTTGCTTCATCTCATGGAGCTCCGTGGAAGAGTCACATGCTTGGAATTCTGAACTGTGGACCTAAACCACTTAGGCCGTGGCCTAGTGTCTACCTGTTGTATCTGCTGGATGTCCTTCTCCTGTTGCGGTTCATCCTCCAAGGATCCTGTCCACTTGAATCCCTCTGACTATCAGAACTTGTGCTCTGTGCCTGTACCTGTGGCTCCTCCAACTTGATCCCTGAGACCTGTGTTGGTAAGTCCATAGATCTCCGTAAGGCTCTATCCTCATCAAACTGGACATCCTTGCTCACAATGATCCTTTTGTGAGCTGAAATATATACTCCGTATGCCTTTGAAGTCTCACTATAACCAACAAGTAACCCCTTCTTTCCAGAAGGGTCCAACTTCTTTCTAGCGTCAACATGAATGTGACAATAACAGACACTCCCAAATATGCGCAAGTGGCTCACATATAGTCTAGTGCCTGTGAAGACCTCCTCGGGTGTCTTTCTCCCCAAAGCTGTGCGGGGACACCTGTTATAAATGTAAACTGCGGTCCTGTATGCCTTGACCCATAGGGATAGTGGCAATCCTTGATCAAATAGCATGGCCTTGGCTGCTCCTATCAATGTCCTGTTCTTTCTCTCCGTCACTCCATTCCGCCGTGGGGCATGAGGAATGATGTGCTCCTTCTTGATCCCCTCCGATGAACAATACTCCAAGAACTCATTGGAGGTATACTCACCCCCATTGTTCGTCCTCAATACTCGAATCTTCCTTCCTGTTGGGTTCTCTATGAGAATCTTTAACTCCCAAAACCGCTCAAAGACCTTTGACTTGGCCTTTAGGAAATAGATCCAAGCCTTCCTGAAATAGTCATCAATGAAAGTGACGCAATAACTGTAGCCATTGAACGATTGGACAATCATGGGTCCACAAACATTTGAACGCACTAAGTCCAAGGTCCCCTTAGACTTGTGCTCACTCTGTGGGAAAGGTTTTCTGATGTTCTTCCCCAACGCACATCCCTTGTAGTGGTTATGCTTCTCCTCCTGTACCCGAGGAACTCCAATGACTGCCTGTCTCAAATGCCTCAATGCTCCATGGTGTAAGTGTGTTATCCTCCTATGCCACAACTCACCTTGACTATTGCTGCCGTTGACTAGAGCTTTGCGGACTCAAAGTGTAGTCTGTACACCTTCCCGTTTCGGATCCCAATCACTCGATTCAAACTCCTATCTGACCCCTTGGGCCTGATATACACCTTATGATCTCAAAACTTCACTTGAAAGCCCTTGTTCTCCACGGTGGAAAGGGATATGAGGTTCTTGGTCAACCCTGGAACATACAATACGTTAGCAAAATTGAGGGGTTTTCCAGACTCCCTCTGAAACGAAAACAGTACCAACTCCCTGCGCCTGATACTGTGCATCATCACCCAGTTCAATGTGGAGATTTAATCCACCCTCCTGCAATCTCTTGAAGAATCTTTTCTGTCCTGTCATATGACAAGATGCTCCACTGTCTATGTATCAAACGCTGTTGCATGTGGTGCTTGCCATGCAAGCTATCAAACAAAAGTTTTTGTCGAAGTGTTTGCTGAACTCCTCCACCTCTGCAGAACCTGCCATCTGGGTATTGTTCTTCTTCCCGTCTGGGCACTGGGAGGCAAAGTGTCCTTGCTTGTGGCAGATAAAACATTTGACCTTGTGTTGAAAAGTTAACTTTGAAGGGTCCTCCCATGTTTTTGGTGTGGGTGTGATGAGAGAACTAGAGATTTTTGTCCTTATGTATTTATGTAACAAAGTGACGTTTATGTAAATAAAGTGAATGTGTTTTTATACTTTAGAAAAGTGGGTCTCACTTAAATGATGTATTTAATAATTAAAGTGTTTAATTATTAAAAAGTGAGATAATTGGAGACCCTTGATTTTGTAATTTAATATCAACCCTAGATTAGGTAGTTGATAAAGGTAGTTACAAAAGTTAAGTATAAAACAAAGAGAGAGGACAAATGAAGGAGACACTCACCATTAATGAGGAGAGAGAGGGAGATTGATGACCAAAGGAGAGAGAGAAAACCCTTGGCACAATTTCCAATGCAAGTGGAGCAACATTTAATGCAGAAAGTATAGCAGCATTAATGACTGTCTGAAGCAGTTTGTACAACCACGTGTGGGCACATTTCTCGAGGCAGAAATTACAGAAAAAGACCGATAGGCCGTACATAATTTATTGCTGGCTGTGGCATGAATTTCGAGGTAGCAAAAAGTATAGATCTGTACAGCCACACGTGTGACAGATCCGTATAGA
Source organism: Pseudotsuga menziesii (assembly GCA_001517045.1). Classification (NCBI taxonomy): domain Eukaryota; kingdom Viridiplantae; phylum Streptophyta; class Pinopsida; order Pinales; family Pinaceae; genus Pseudotsuga; species Pseudotsuga menziesii. The sequence continues at coordinate 189,041 of LPNX011095617.1, read as the reverse complement.
TCGTACCCGCATGTGTGAAGGGACAACATGCCCTACTGTATTGCTAGCATGTTTTTCGAGGTATTTTGTTGTTGATGTGGTTTTGGAAATTTTGCCTGTAGGGTTCGGAAGAATAAATTTTATGAGTTGTTGGAAACTTTTTGAGATTTTCTCCTTTAATAGAAAATTTCTTTCTAGGGTTTTCCTCAAGCAGTAGGGGTTTGCCCGGTCATTAGACCAAAATTATTGTTTTCATCTGCTTAAAGAATGTTTTAGTATTTGACAGAAATTTTGAAGTACATTTCAACAGTGTGGTTTTACTTTCCAAAATTTAAGTTAAAACCCTAATTTCTGAAAATATTTGACAGAATGTGTAAATGAGTAGTTTCATTTTCCTAAGTCAGATTTTCTTCATGGTATCAGATTTCAGTTTAACAGAGTCATATTGAAAAAGAAGTTTAGCAGGTGTTCTCTGAAGTTTCAAAAAATTGTTAGATATTTTCCTCAGTTAATTTTTGGTTGTAAGTTGTTTTCTTCAGATGACGAGCATCAGGTACGAAGATTGATTGGATGGAATATCCAATTATATACATTGGAAAGTAAAGATAACCACAGTGCTCAAGGAGTGGAAAATCTGGAGTTTTGCAAGCACCGTGATGACGAAGTCCACTGACAAGGATGAGTTAGCATAATTCGAAGCCTTAGAAGCCAGAGCTCAGAGGGTGATGCTGGACAGGGTGAAAGATGATCTCATCCCTCATTTGGCAGAGAAGAAGACTGCCTATGATATGTTGGATGTATTGAAGCAACTGTTCGAGGCAAAGAACGAGAATCGGAAGATGGCCTTGAAAGACAAGTTACATAATGTAAAGATGACCCAAGGAGAAAGTGTAACTTCCTACCTGAATCGAATGGCTTAGGTCAAAGACAAGTTAACAGCAGTAGGGGAAACTATCTCAGACTCAGAGATGGTAAGAATAGCCTTGATGGGCTTTACCAAGAGATGGGATGTTTTTGTCAAATGCATTGTTGGCAGAGAGAAGCTTCTGGACTGGTCAAGACTTTGGGATGATTTCACCCAAGAGGAGATTCGAGAGGGAACTTTGGGTGGGCAAGTCAGTGAGGAGATGGAGCAAAATGTTGCACTTGCAGCCAAATCCAAGAACAAGAAGAAGAAAGATCTAAGTCAGATCAAGTGCTATCATTGTGGCCAGTTGGGACACTATGCCACAAAATGTCCTCAGAAAAAGATTGTGAAGACTGAAAAAGATGTGGCAACCTCATGCCAAGAAGTTTGAACAAGAGTTTTCTCTTGTTTCAATAGATTCCAGTGTATGGAGTTCTACTTTTGAGCATGTATGGGTTGTTGACAGTGGTGCAACCAGACATATGACTGAAATCTAGGATTCTTTTCAGATGATCACATTGTTGGGGCCAGAGCATTTTATCCAGACAGATGTTGATAGTCCCCAGATTGCTATACAAGGAGTTGGAATTATCAGATTTCAACTAGATCTTGGAGATATCCTGGAAATACATGGAGTATTATTTGTACCTGCGATGACAGTGAGCAAACTCTCAGTTTCATCCTTTGAGGATGATGGCTATGGGATGATGATCAAGTCTGGTCATATCTTCCTGTATCGAAGAGATGAACCAATTGGTACTACCATCTTATTGGGAGATCGCAGGGACAGATTATATGTCCTGAGAGGACATATCATACGACTAGGAGCAAGAGCAAGAGGATGGCTATCAGAGTCAGAGGATGAGGATGTTGCTGCATTTGATAGAGACGAGGAGAGTGACTCCCTCCTGAGTACTAGCAGAAGACTCAGCTAGTCAAGTGATGGTGCACTTGAGCAGGTTGATGAGACTCAGGTCAAGTCTTAGGCTTTAGAGTTTCATTTCGAGATAGAGCATCTGTTTTCTAGATTGATTCCAGAGCAGGAGGGAGCTGTTGCAGGAATCAGAGATGGAGATAGTGCTGCAGACCTTCCTCGTTAGGAGGGAGTGTTGAAAAGTTAACTCTGAAGGGTCCTCCCATGTTTTTGGTGTGGGTGTGATGAGAGGACTAGAAATTTTTGTCCTTATGTATTTATGTAACAAAGTGACCTTTATGTAAATAAAGTGAATGTGTTTTTATACTTAAGAAAAGTGGGTCTCACTTAAAAAATGTATTTAATAATTAAAGTGTTTAATTATTAAAAAGTAAGATAAGTTGTAGACTTTTGATTTTGTAATTTAACATCAACCCTAGATTAGGTAGTTGATAAAGGTAGTTACAAAAGTTAAGTATAAAACAAAGAGAGAGGACAAATGAAGAAGACACTCACCACTAATGAGGAGAGAGAGAGATTGAAGACCAAAGGAGAGAGAGAAAACCCTTGGCACAATTTCTAATGCAAGTGGGGCAGCATTTAATGCAGAAAGTATAGCAGAATTAATGACAATCTGAAGCAGTTCGTACAGCCACGTGTGGGCACATTTCTCGAGGCAGAAAGTATAGAAAAAGACTGACAGGTCGTACAAAATTTATTGCTGGATGTGGAAAGAATTTCGAGGCAACAAAAAGTACAGATCAGTACATCCACACGTGTGACAGATCCGTACGGACCGTACCCGCACGTGTGAAGGTACAACATGTCATACTGTATTGCTGGCACATTTTTCGAGGTATTTTGCTGTTGATGTGGTTTTGGAAATTTTGCCTGTATGGTTCAGAAGATAAATTTTTTTGAGTTGTTGGAAAATTTCTGAGATTTTCTACTTTAATAAAAAATTTCTTTCTAGGGTTTTCCCCAAGCAATGTGGTTTTGTCCGATCATTAGACCAAAATTATTGTTTTCATCTGCTTAAAGAATGTTTCAGTATTTGACAGAAATTTTGAAGTACATTTCAGCAATGTGGTTTTACTTTCCAAAATTTACGTTAAAACCCTAGTTTTTGAAAATGTTTGACAGAATGTGTAAATGAGCAGTTTGATTTTCCTAAGTCAGATTTTCTTCACCTTGGACATGTCAATGTTCTTCTTACCACCCTTTTTTTTCTTTGCCTCACCCTTGCTCTTCCCTGCTAAGGCTAGGGCTTCTTCATCCACAATCTGTGGGGCATTGTTGGATGAACCTGAACCTTGACCCATGTGGGTCTCCTCCTGCAAAAAATCATCCCACAGTCTCTGCCAGTCAGGAAGCTTCTCCCTAGCCACCACACCTTTAAAAAGGTGTCATATGGCTTAGAAAAGCCATTGAGAGCTATTCGAACTTGCTCCTCATCCTCAATCTTAGAGCCAACTGCTCCAAGCTTGTCTCTGATCTGTGTGAGCCTTGTGAGATAAGGCACCACTCCACCCTTGGCCATCCTGGTACTGCGTAACCTCTCTTGCAGCACCATCTTCTAGTTTTCGTTCTTGCTCTGGTAAAGTCCTTCCAAAGCCTTCCACATATCCAATGCGGTCTTCTTCCTGGAAAGGTGAGGGACTATGTGGTCCTTCACCCCATCCAAGATGATCAACATAGCTCTGGAATCTAACTTCTTCCACCTTGCCTAATTTGCCGGATCTGTGGGCACAACCCTCGTGGAGTCAATGTGCTCCTTTGCATCACTGACATTCAACATCCTCATGATTCTTTCTTTCCAAGTAGGAAAGTTTTGAGCCCTAGGAGTCTATCCTCAACTCTCAACTGTACGACCATAGTGAAGTGTACCTATCAAACCCTAGATATGAACTCTAGGTTTGTGTCTTCAATAGATCTACCCCCGATCTATCAATACTGTTGCAGTTTCTCAGATTTCGCTCAACATAGCTCTGATACCATGTAAATTTCCTCCTAAATTCAAACTTGAGCTACACAATATATTTTAATTTTTACTGATAACCACACGAGTTTCTTTACTAATAATGTAGCGGAAAATAAATAATGAGAATAATCACATCAATATAGACACAATATTTTTGGGTATGGAAACCCCTGGATAAAACCCAAGATGGGAAACCCGGTGCATTAGTCAGATACGAAATTTTATTATTAGGACATGAAACAATTACAATCCAGTAGATGAATTCACCCAACCTGGAAAAATAGAACCTTTGCAAATCACCAGGCAAATCTAGCAAATTGGTACGTCCCCCTGTGGAGCTGTATGGCTTGTTGCGTCAGCAATACGACCCTCTGCATCAGTTGTACATAATTCGTATGGCTGCTGTACGACTGCTGCTGCTGTACGGTCTTTGCCGATTTGTACGACCTCCCTCTACGTGAATGTGTACGGCCCTATGCTCTACCTGATCTGTCGGCAAATCCTCCGGGTGAGTGCTCCTCTCTCTTTTTTGCAAACTTCTTCCTCCAACTTTCCTGTTTGTCTCTATGTGTGTGTCCTCTCCACCAAATCTTCTTTTAACTCAATGGCCAAGTGAAAACCCTAATCCTCACTATGGATCAATGGATGAGATCCTTCGGTGAGATCAATGGCCAAGATTAGATTAGCCATCACTTAAATTATTTTCACTCTTCACTTTATAAAAGTGACTCCATTAAGTCAATTACTAATTAGATCACTTAATGTACTTTCCTAAATCACATTAATACATTTGGCTTCTTGCTTTATGTCTTCTAGCATGCAAGGACACATGCAATGATAAGAGACCTTCCTTGTTTCCACTTTCCAACAGGTTCACACCAACATTTGCTTGCTTATCTGCTAAGGTGTTGATGGGAAGTGACCTCGACCGCCTGCGTTCAGAGTCACGCAGCTTTGTTACCAAACTGATGCAAATGCGGTAGTGTTGGCCCTGTGGTCGATCGATTGCAGATCAAAGTGCACAACACAACAGGGTGAACACACACAAGTAATGCCAAGGATTATGGCTTCTATTAATATTAGGAATGAAAATTACATATACAAGTACACTTAGTTTCGATGCTTTATCACTTAGTTGAAGCGACTGTTATACACAATATTCACAGTTAACTTTTGAGACTCAGGGACAACAACCAAAATAGCCCCTTCTCTATCTGGAATTCCCCTATTTATAGCCTTCCTGGTTCGGTCAAATCTTCTTTTGGAAGTTCCTTGAGAGTTCTAGGCAGTTTGCATCTTCCCCAGATATCACCTGCAATTGCTTTAGCTCCTCGCGCCATCTGGCCTGCTTCAACTACCACCATTTATTTCCGCAACTACCTCTGCTACAACACTGTTACATATAAAACTCGTTGGTTGCGTTGGTTGTCGTTCGACGACTTTGCTGACATTGTCTATTTTTGTCTTGCTTTGCCTCCTCGTCGGCTCATCCGTCAATCACTTTTCTTTGACACTTACTTGTTGCTTCACTTCTCTTGACTTACCCTTATCTTGATGGGATCCTCTTCCCGTCGGCCATTCGACTGTCTTGTCTTCGACTATACTTGTCACGGATTAGGATGCTGTTGTGCCGCTTAACGTGGAGAAATTGAACTTTGCTTAAGTACTTAACAAAGGAAAGAATTCTTTTTTGCATTTGGCCTATCTTTGACCTCTTGCCTTCCTGGATGTTGTGCATGAATTGAATGACAATTCAGGATTCCCCAAAGACCTGAAAGTCACGGATATTGAGATCTTGCATAAGCTCAATACATTGCATAAGAGCTGACCACTCAACTTGGTATTTCATCCTCCACCCCAAACCCTAAGCGAAGGAAGCTATCTGCTCTCCACCAGGGTAAAAAATGACCCCTCTCGCACTTGCCTCCCCAAAAGGGGGGAAGAGTTAAAGACTAAAACCAGTAGGGGGAAAAAGAAAATGGTAGGGTTAAAATAAATTAAAAAAAAACTTTAAAATTTTTATTAAATAAATGGAAGTTACTAAATGAAATTAATAAAGAGGAATAGAGGTTTTGCAACAATAAAGGAGGAACCTTAATGTAGTAAGAACAATTAGAATTTTTTTTAGGATTTTAAACTCTACTCAGAGAGGATAAGAAAAACTAATGAGAGGAATAAAAAGCCTAAAAAACGAAAAGGAGCGAGGTAAAATTAAAGACACAAGGAAGAGCAAAGGAGAGTAAGAGTAAAAAATCAAGTTATAGCATGTTGAGATGATGGATCAGAGGTTTCCAAGATTGACTTAGATTGTAACTGTCGTCGCGATTAAAATTGTTGGTGTTCTTTTCGATTTCAAGTGCTTCTCTTATAAGGCAGGGGGGGTGGGTGTAATGCGAGGTGCGAGCGAGAAGTTTAGTTTGATCAAAGCAGATAAGGTGTTTAGAATTAAAAGAGTGCTTTGCAATGGCAGATTTCGATAGATGGCTATGATTAGTGTTAATGATGTGCTATTTGAAGCGAGCTTGAATGGACCCGTCGGTCTGTCCAATGTAGGATTTGCCTCAAGAGACAGGATTTTTTTTTGTAAGTAAAAGGCCATCGCATTATATTAATAAACAGAGAGAGTACATCCAAAAAATTATTACAATGCCATAAGTCACCCCTTGGAAGTTTCCCAAACACCCTTCCTCATCACTCGAGCTCAAAGTTCTCATACCCAAAACCCACACAAACCACTGAAACCCGATCTCAAGCATCACCCAACTTTGGGCCTTCTGATACAAAACATGCATTCCCTGAATGACAAAATTTCAAAACAAAGCCATCTTGTGACCTTCTAATACTCGCATACCCATAACTATCGACATTATAGAGAAAAACAAAGATTACCCGAAAGCATAATAACCAGAGAAAGAAGATAACTCAGCTCGCTGTGGGGCCACCCACTTGCTGACTCACAATAGAATATAGGAAAGATCCTGCCCACCACCATGACTGGTGTTGGCCATGTCAGACTTCGGCTCGCCTGGGGAAGGAGAGGGCGGAAACCGAAAGCCCAGACGCAAGATGAGGAAGTCCATTTTGGAGTTCAGACGCTGGATGTCCGCCGAAATGGAGACCTGCGATTGGTCCTGGACATTACCTCCCGAATATGCATTCTTCCTGTCCCATGCTGCTCGTCCAACCAGATTCTTCATTATCCAATATAAAGCCGCCATCTTCTCATAAAGGCTCACTCTCCCAACGGTGTGGCTTGGGTCGAGGATCCATTCCTCAGCCTTTTTGCAATCCTCGCACAGCTTTTGACGATCCAATTCTTGCCAAAGGTGCTTCTTCGTTTCAGCTATGCGTTGCTGAATATCCATAGGAAGTTCCAATTCAAAAATGCGCGACTCCTAGAGAGTCCTTTTCTGCGCCCTGGAAACCTGTTTTGGACCCTCCTCATGGTCGAGGATCCTTTTACCACAACCCTTACTTCCCTCCATGACAATCACACCAACATGATTAAGAAAAATCAAGACTTTCACAAGAGAGGCAGAGGGATGCCGAAACAACAAACTCATATATATCATTCCGTCACCCTGCTTCAAACTAAATAGCAACTTCCTTCCTTGAGTCATCATTTTCGCACGCCTAACCATTATGCAACCTATCCCATCCACTGTCTTGAAATGAATTTTTCCATTCAACCATTTAATAGTTGCACTTCCAACCTTCATGTCGATTCATACCTCAAGCTGTCGACTGAGCAAAATATTAGAAACACGACAGATGGTAATAAAGAGGCACGTGGTCATCACCTAAGGTTACTTATCTTCCCCATGTGGAGCCACGTGCTCGCGTAATCTTTCACTCGCTTGGTGTCTTGTCCCAAATGCCACTTGGCGATTTTCCATGTCCTAGGATAAGAGGACCCTACACCTGTCCCTCTTCGTCATATCAGGAATCATGTCCCAATCCCAAGCTTTTACCGTTCTGCGCGTGTCGAAACCTAAGGTCACCAGCCTGTCCGCCACTTTATTTCATTGGCGTCTGACATGGGAAAACCTGACCACTAACCCGTTAGTCAGGAGGTTTCAAAGGAGTTCTAGTCTGCCTTCTAGGTAGCACGAACCTGCCACCTTGGCGCTCTGGGTCCCACTTTGTAATTTTATCGGCAGGTTGATAAGTAATTGAGAGTCGCCCTCCACTAACACCAACAGGCAGTTGTTCGCTGTAACCCAGTCTAGGCCCTGCAGTAAACCCTCGATTTCCGCCGTGTTGTTGGTCTTCCAACCGACAAAGTTGTAGCCAAAGCCTCTCATGGCTCCTCTGTGGTCTTGGATGATGAATCCGTATCTTGTCGGACCTGGGTTTCCTTTAGAAGCCGTGTCGAAATTGAGTTTGGACAGGTTCTCTGGAGGAGGGAACCACTTATCTAGGCTCTGCAGGATCCTTTGTTGTTTTGCTCGACCAACTTTCAGAGTCGAGGGGCCTAAGAAACCACAGGCATGCAAGATGGGCGTCTCTCTTCCTGTCAAATCCTAATCTACTCCCTCCCATTCTGCCGAGAGAATCATTTCTTTCATTTTATGAGTGATGCACTCATAGACTCTGCTAACCGGATTTGCCTTGCCCCAGAAGGTTCTTGAGTTTCGAGCTCTCTATGTTTCCCAAATGACAAAAAGGGGAAAAAATTCCCACAGGCGGTTAAGGATTCAGCACTGGAAAGGCTTTTTTGGACCACTCTGACAGTGTGCCAACTGGGTTATGCCTTATCCGGTTCGTATGACGGAAGTCTTTTTCCCCAGAATCCCAAAGAGCCGAGGAAAAAATGCAGGAGTCCAGAAGATGTGCTGAAGTCTCCTCCTCCTGTTTGCAGAGGCAATAACGGTATGGTCTGACCATGACTCTTTTCTTTAAGTTTCTCATGTTAAGATTTTTTTCCTTAGCACCAGCCAACAGAAAATTGATATCTTAGGCCATACCTTCGTATCCCACAAATTGCTCCAAATTTGGTCCTCCTGGTCAGTGCCGTTCCTTATCAAGATGTCGTAGGCCTCTTTTAGGGAAAAATATCCTTTCTGAGAATAACCCCACTGTAGTTTGTCATTACCCTTGTTCCACCTGATACTTTTGTTGGCTAGGCTTCCCCCAAGTGGTCAACTTCCTCGTTTGGGCCTAGCTGTTCTAACCAGATTCTGGGAGCCCTAGAGCGGTGGGAATCGATGGCTCGTTGGTACCCCCATAGGTCCTTGACCCTAGAGATTCCTCTGGCTCTGCACTCCTCCTGGATGATCTGTAGCTCCCCCCTCGCCCCAAAGGCGGAAGTTGCTGCCACGAATCCTCCCAAACCCTAGTTGTCTGGTCGATCCTTAACTCTCAAAAACTGTGATCCTGAACCAAACTTCGCCCTTGCCATGCTATGCGCCAAATGTGCAACCCTAGTTTATCTTCAAAAAACTAGATAAGGTCTTAACAGTCCCATCCTTGCGCATATTTAGACTGCCATAATTTGGGCCAAGGTTCTTGGGTGTGGGCAACCCAACGCCACCATAGTTTTGCCCCACCCACCATGCTTGCCTTCTTCGGATTTCGAAGACCCAACCCGCCCTGAGTTTTGGGAGAACAGACTGTTTCCCATTTAACCAAGGCCCACTTCTGTGGTTCCTGGGGGTCGCTCCACAAAAATTTCCTTTGCATATTCCGAAGGTCCTTGAAGATGGCTTTAGGGGCCATCATGGTAGAAAACAAGTATGTTGGCATTGCCTGTAAAACAGATTTTACTAAAACCAGGCGACCAGGTAGGTTTAAAGGTCTCAGTGTCCAATTCACCAGGCGCATTTTCATACTGTCAAGAAGATCTGTCCAAGACCCCTTTTTGGCAATGGAGTTGATAAGAGGGGTACCTAGGTATTTGGACGGAAGGGAGTTTTCCTTAAATCCAAGGATTTGACAGATATTACGTCAAGCAACCCTGGGCGTATTGAAGAAAGAAACTTGCGATTTTTGTTCATTCACCTCTAAACCAGAAGCTTTGCTGAAGAGTTCCAGACACTGTTTAAAACTTCCTGCCTCCTGAATGGAAGGGTGCCCCATTAACATAGTGTCATCAACAAATTGCTAGTGGGTTTGTTTCTCCCCTCATGTGGTCACACTTAACCCTCTTATAGCGTTGCTCTCTCTTAAGGACGCGATTGATCTCCCCAGCCCTTAGATCATGAGAAAAAAAAGAAATGGTGATAGGGGGTCCCCCTATCTAAGGCATCTGGAAGGCTTTATAACTCTTGAAGGCACCCCATTCACAAGGATAGAGAAAAAAGTCAAAGAAATCAAATTTATAACCCAATTAATCCAGTTTCCACTAAAGCCAAAAGCTGCAAGCATTTTCCTAATAAATTGCCAATTAAGTTTATCATAAGCTTTGGCAATGTCCAACTTGATCATCATACCTGGGAGTTTTTTGATTTTTAGGGAATGTAAAATTTCGTGTACTAGAATAATCCCGTCCGAAATTTGTCTTCCTTCCACAATTCTCAACTGCTCCGGGGATACAAGAGCCGATAGAATAGGCTTCAGGCGATTAGCTATGACCTTAGTGATAATTTTGTAGATGACATTACAGAGACTTATAGGTCTAAATTTATCTGGGGTGTCCGCTCCCTCGCACTTGGGGATTAAGGTTAGAAAGGTGCCATTCAACGCTGATAGAATTCGACCCAAAATCCTGCAATCCTCCACTATTCTCCATATATCCATCTTGACCATCTCCCAAAAGTGATGGAAAAAATTGACGGTAAAACCATCTGGACCTGGGCTAGTCCCTTCCTTCATTTGAAAAACAACTTCCTCTATCTCCTTTAGAGTTATGGCCTTCATTAGTAACTGATTTTGGTCATTCGATACCAGGGGCAAGATGACTCTGGTGATAACTTCTATATCGGCATGTTGGTCCATCCTAGGGTCCTTCAGAATATCTGAGAAGTGGGAGTTTAAGATAGCTTCGACATCTTCCCTCATCTCCACCCTTCCCCCCCTAGCGTTGTTGAGCGCAAAAATCTTGTTTTGAAATCTATTCTGGATGACCGAGTGGTGGAAAAACTGTGTGTTTTTCTCGCCTTCTTTAAGCCACCGATTTCTGGATTTTTGGCGCCCACAAGATTTCCTCCTGTTTCTCTCTTTCTTCTAACTTGGATGCCAGCATCCGCTCCTCCTCTTCCAGAGCCATGGAATATTCTTCATTTATCCCAATTACTTGGATCTCTTGGAGACAGTGTTCCAACCGTTTGTTATTTGAGAAGATATTACCAAACTCCTCTCTGTTCTACTGTTGATCTTTGCTTTCAGGGCCTTTAGATTTTGCTGGAAATTGTACATACTATGATCTTGGCCTTCCCTCAATTCCTCCCACTAGGATTTGATCTTTTCTTCGAAATTCGGGTGCTCCAGCCAGAACTGTTGAAAAACAAAACGGTTTCTTAAATTGGGATCCTAGCTCACTCCACATAAGCTTGATTGGCCAGTGGTTTGACCCCATTCCCGGAAGCGTAGCACTATGGATCTCACCGCCCAAGTCAATCATTGATTCCAAGACTAAAAAGCGATCCAATATGGAGGCTATGTGTCGATCCCTCGATCTCTTATTGTTCCAAGTGAACCAACCCTCCCCTGGAATCATATCCATAAGGCCAAGCTACTCTATGGTTTCCTGGAATAAATCACACTCCTCTAGTCTGTGTCTTCCTCCCTTTTTTTCCTCCAAGGAGGTGATCGGGTTAAATTCGCCTCCTACAATCCAGTGGGTGTTGGGCGACCCCTCCCTCAAACGCCTGAGAGAGCCAAGGAACTCCCGCTTGTCCCCTACCCCTTGAGGTCCATAAACATTCGTCATCATCCTTTGAATGGGAAAACCAATTACCCTGAATGCCGCCGTGAGAAAATATCTAGTCCCTTGAAAACCACTCAGGGAAACTCGAGTCGGATCCCAAAGGATACCCAATCCCCCAGAAAAACTTCTAGGATCTATCGCCATACCTTCACATCTTGTCCAAATTCTTCTCCTGAGATCCTAGATCTGATCTGCTTGACACTTTGTTTCTTGCAAAAAGACAATGGCCGGATTTGTCTTCTTAATCTTTTTACTCAGAATTTTGATTTTTCTTGGGTTGTTTAAGCCTCTTACCTTCCAGAAGAGGAGCTTCATTGGGCAAACTTACAAACCCAAGGCAGATTTAATTGTCGGGTATTGTCTTGACTCGACTAGTCTCTTGCCTACTTCTGCAACCCTTTGTTTGTTTGTTTTCCAGCTTGTCTACCTAGCTTGTTCCTTAGATTTCTTCTTCGTATCTTTGTGAGATCCAAAACTGATTACCAATAGATTGGAAGATCCTGCCTTCAGAATAGCTTCTTTGAGAAGGATGACTTATTCCCCGAGGGACATACCCTTTCCCTTTCTTTGCGCAGGCTTTTTCAATCCCTTCCAGATCTAGTTCCCCTAGATCCATGTCTTCTGCCTCCTCCCTCGATTCTCGCCCCATACCTTCACCCCCTTTGTCATCGCCGAGATCTATCTCCATTAAAGGGTTCTGGTCAGGCATCCCATCCGTCGGTTTAGAGACCGAATTATTCGTTCTTTGTTTTTCCAAGATCTCCTCATCATGATTTTCCAATATCTCATAAGTATTTGAGGTAGCAATTTTCTAATGTATCTCTTGATTTTTTCGGTTTTCGGTTGCCTCTCTTTCGGGATGGGACTTTTGTAAACCCTTGGTCTGCATGATCTCCTTCCTTTTTCGGCTTCGTCTTAGGGTCATTCAATGGGCAGTCCCTGAAAAGATGGCCATATTCATGACACCTACGACAACGGAAAGGGATCTGTTCATAGTCTAGGGTTTGCAGCTAGTCCTCATCTTCCCATGTCATCCTGATTGCTTTTGGCAGTTCCTTAGATAGGTCCATGTATGCACAGATCCGAGCATAGGCAGTGTATTGCTGGATCTTTGTTTGCTTAGAAATCTTGATGAATTTCCCCAAGCAGTTTCCCAAGTCTTCCAGTATTTTCGAATCCTAGTATTCACTGGGGAGAGAGTACAGCCTGATCCATACTAGGGCGACTCTCATATCCTCCTGTTATGTGCAGAATTTCTCTTTCCAGGGGCGCAAGAATAAACCTGCAGTATAGTAAAAATCAGGGCCCCCATCCAAAACGCGGTTCCTATCTTCCAAGCTAATAAACCAGATAGTGAAGAACCCTTTGGAACCCAGATGGAGATCAAAATGACCCTTCGGTTTCCAGGTCGAATTGATCCACCATATTAGGGCGTTCTCTGAGGGATGCAATCCTACAAACTTTCCAATTAGGGCATGATCAGACATATACTAGATCCGATCTTTGATCTTCGAGGACCTTAATGTCATGGAAGGAATCAGGGCTGCTTTCGACATGCATTACCTTGGCTTTCTACCCTTCCCTCCTTTACCATGGATCTGACTTTCAACTAGGTTTATTGGGATCTTATCGATTTTCAGTCCCACTGCTTCCGGGGGTTGGGAGGTTGAAACACCCCCCCCTTTGTCCTCCACCATCGTTCGTCAAAACCTCACCCTCCTGCAAAAAACCTCCGTCCAGGCTTTTCCTCCTTCCTATCGCTCCTCTAGTTTTTGTTGCACTGTTGATGTCGCCACAGGAGAAAGGATTACTCGCATTTGTCTATGGTACTTCTATGGGGCTTTAGTACGAAGTGAAATACGCTTTAGTACGAAGTGAAATACGACATTTTAAATATTGGCTTTAAGAGAGAGAGAGAGGGAGCGCACTATAGGAGGGGGAATACACACCAACACAACACATTGATATCCATGTCTATATATGTATGTATAGTGTAGTAGCAGGATTTATTGGCTTTAGTACGAAGTGAGATACAACATTTTAAATATTGGCTTTAAGAGAGAGAGACAATGCACTGTAGGAGGGGGGTACACACCACCACACCACATTGATATCCATGTCTATATATGTATGTATAGTGTAGTAGTAGAACTTATTGGGTATCGCCTCAACTTGTGAGCCCTACCTATTTTGGTGCCTAAATTGAGTAGAGTTGACATGACCATAGTTTTAAAAATCGGAATCAGACTCGGAATCGGTTGAGGGTTAACTTAGACACAGAATTAGAATTGGTAATGAATCGATCATGACTCGACGATTTGAATTTAATGACTCGGTTTACTCAAACATATATAAAATATTTAAATTTCAAAGAAAAAACAATATTTTTAAGTTTCTAATCCATGATTCCAAAGCATTGGAGACAAAATATCCAAAGTCTGCTCATGTATATACTATATAAGAGTGTGTTGAATTTTAGCATTAGCATAAATACTTCAAAAATTTGTAGATCAACTTAAATAACAAATGACAAGTGTAGTAAAAACACATTCATCACATCAACACAATAGACACAAGAGTTTTTCACTGGGGAAACCTTCAAAGGAAAAAAACCCCAAAAAGAATTAGTGGCTCATCTCGTAAATGAGATGACTTAAATTCTTCAAAAATTCCTTAAAAACCAATGAGGTCAACCACAATATCAGAAGATCAAAATTTTCCAATTTTACATCACAATGCCCAATTAGAGCTTTTCTGAAAAATAGGACTTATGCGCTTTTTCTCTCTCCTGCCCCAATTAATTGTAGACTACCCAAAAATCACATATCTGCCCAAAAACTCAGATTCTGCTCGAAAATCACAGATCTGCCCGAAACTCAGATTTTGCCCGAAAATCACAAATCTGCCCGAAGATAAGTAGTCTGCCCGTAAATGGAAGGAAGACTGCCCGTAAAGAAGGTAGCCCGGATCTAAATTGTGGTTGCCTAGATCTGGAGAATGGTTGCTCGGATTTGAAGATTTGAAGGTGGTTGCCCTAGATCTGAACTTGGCTGCTCAGATTTGAGAATAGTTGTCCTAGATCTAAACTTGGTTGCTTAGATCTGGAGAATGGTTGCCTGGATCTGAAGATCTGAAGGTGGCTGCTCTAGATCGGAACTTGGCTGAAGATGAGGGTTTGGTAAAACCCTTAAGACAAAAAAGATAAGAAACCCTAGCTTAGGGTTTGTCTTCAATGGAGGATGATGATGCCCTAGCTAGACTCATCCATGCTAGGGCACTTTCTTCAACCTTGAGTAGCTGTACCTGTGAGTGCAATTGTGTGTAATAATGAATTGACATGATCTTCTTTTATAGCCTTTAGTCACCTGTAAGTGGACCAAAATTAGAAAAGATAAAATAATAATATTTTATTCTTTTTCTAATTTCACTTTTACCTTCTTACCAAAAAGGTCTTTTAAGTATTTTTTACTTTTACCAAAAGTCCTTATTTATCTTTGACTTTCAGCTGTGGTCCTTTTCCTGTGGTCCAAAAGTCCTTATGTATTTTTGACTTTTGACTTTAGCCTTTTTCCAAGTGCCCCTGTAGTCATTACCTGTAGTTTTTTGGATTCCAAAAGTACATGATCATAAACCAAGAGAGTTACTAATGCTTTTATCTCACACTTTGTGTGACACCTGGATTTGGTACTAGGGTAACTTAACCAAGGGTAGCTAATCCTTGGAGAAGTGCACAAAGCCCATAGATCAAGGGTCAGAGTGTCACACATTCCTAGACCCAGTCTAGGGCTTACAGTGCCTTCCAGGTAACAGACCAGGTGCCTCCATTCTCGAAGAGAATGGCTACTAAGAACTAAGCTGAGTCTACCAGTACTAGACTGGTCCACATCGCGGTCCTGGACCAGATGTCTACTATTCAACAGAATGGTCACTCAACACTGGGTTGAGTCTACCCAGGGTAGAGCTAGGTTTATATTATGGTCCCAGACCAGATATCTACCATTCAACACTGGGTTGAGTCTACCCAGGGCAGAGCTGGGTCTATATCATGGTCCCAGACCAGATATCTACCATTCAACGGAAATGTTGAATGGTCACTCAACATTGGGTTGAGTCTTCATCGTGGTCTCGGACCAGGTGGCCTCAGTCTCCTAAGAGAATTGCTCTCGATGCTGCTCAGAAAAATCAACACTCAGCGAGAGAGGCATTCTCTGCCATACCAAGCTTGTCACGTAAGTACACGAACTTTGATGCTGACAGTGGCTTGGTCAAGATATCTGCAATCTGTTCTCATCCGTATGAATGTACTACAACTTCAAAGCACCTCTCTGCACTGGGTCTCTGATGAAATGATACCTCATTTCAATGTGTTTCGATCTATCATGAAATACTGGGTTCTACAAAAGCTTTATGCAATTTTGATTATCGCACTAGATGATCGTTGAGTCAAGCTTTCCCCCGAACAGATCAGATATCAGTTTTATGAGCCAAACTGCTTCCTTGCAGGCATCACTTGCAACAATATACTCTGCCTCAGCTGTACTCTGAGCTATGGAATCCTGCTTCCTGCTGGCCCAAGAGATCATTGCTGATCCCATACTGAAGCAATACCCAGAGGTACTTTTTTCGGTCAACTGCACTGCCAGCCCTATCTAAACTAGTATATTCAGATAACATTACTCCACTGTTGGAAGTAACCTTGAGCCCATAAGTGTTGGACATGCATCGATTCAGAGCATTCTTTGTGTCTGGTCTCGTATGCACGAGGTGCATCTAGGATCCAAAAACGTGTCTATACAGAGTAGAGTTCATACTCTGTGAACTGGTAGCTGAGTCACCCAACTTTGTTAAGTTGATGGTCATGGGTACGCCCATAGACTCGCAATCCTGCATCTCAAATCTTTGGAAGATGTTTCCTGCATGCTTTCCTTGTGTCAGGAAGATGTTGCCTGGCTTTTGCCAGTCTTCTAAGCCAAGGAAGTAATGCCCTAATTCAAGATCTTTCGTCTTGAATTCAGAGGTAAGCTCCCTTTTACCCTATTCTATCAACTGTCCAGCACCTGTAAGGAACAAGTGATCTCCATGTAGAACAAGTATCAAGACATGATTATGAACAACCTCAAAATACAAGTTAGACTTAGCTGTACTTTTGGAAAACCCCAAGTCATGGAGCAATCCATCCATCCTCGCATACCAAACTCTTGGAGCATACAAGGCTTTCTTCACAAAGCCTTCAGGTCGTTCAACATGAGCTTCCACCTCAATCTTACCATCGAGGAAGACTTTCTTTATATCTGTCTGATGTAACTTCCATCCGAATAATGCAACAAGTGAAATGATGGTTCTAAAGGTAGTATACCTGGCAACAGGAGCAATTGTCATTACTGAATTTCCTGTTGGTCTAGGAACAACTTCCCACACATCATTCTTCATGATTGAACTTTGCTCTTCAATCATGGCATCAACCCATACCTGTTAACTTGTTGTTTCTTCGTATGATGGAGGTTTTGTACTGTTAAGCTGACTCATAAGGCTCGAGTACTTCTGTGGTCTTTCTTTGAAAGTCTCGGGAGGAGCTTTAAGCTTCTCGCTTTCTTGGTACCAAGTTGATCTCCTTTTGTAAGAAGAAACTTCAAGTAGTTCTTCTGATGGATTTTCAGTGTCATCTGGTTCCTCTTCCTCCCTCTAAGTTTCTGAAACTGGAAACTCTAGTGGAGGTACTTCATCTTCCTTTGAAAGCTCTTGTGTTTGAAACACAACTTTCTCATGGAAGACCACATCTCTGCTGATTGTCTTCTGTAAGCCTAGAAGTGTTGTGTAGTGAAGGTGTTCAAATCTTCTATGCCACAAATCACATGGATCAACTGCATGAGTGGAATCCTCGGAAAACCTGTAAAGGCCTCCCTCTTGAACCCCAATCTGTACTGCTGAGCTTAGGTCTTCATTCTTTGCCCATAGGAGGACTTTCTTGTCCATGAAGAGGACTCTGTAGCCCTTGTCCTCTAAGCTAGCAACAGATAGAAGATTCTTCTTTAAACCAAGAACATAAAAAACATCATCAATATGAAGAACCATACCCCAGTGAAGTTGAAGTGAAGTTGAGCCAACTCCTTCAATCTTGTAGGTGGAGTCATCTCCAAGTTCTACCTGAGTGGTGAACTTCTTCTTTTTGTAACTGGTAAGTGTTCCATGGTTACCAGTCATGTGCCTGGAGGCACCACTGTCCACCAACCAAGAAGTGGAACAATCTGTGAAAGAACCAGTGAGAGCAGAAATCAAGTAGTACTCTCTTCTAGGCTCTTCATCCTTGTTAGCCTTGAATTTCTTCTTCTTCTTTGGTTCTTCATCTTCTTCTTCCGCTGCTTCTGCAGCATATGCTTGAAACCTTCTCTTGGGTTTCTTCTTGTTCTGCCTGCAGTCTCTAGAAAAATGTCCAAACTCGTGGCAACTATAACATTCCACTTTTGACATGTCAGAAAACTTACCTTGAGGTTTCTTTCCCTTCTTTTGCTAAGGGAAAGGCTTCTTGAGCTTATTTGTCTTTGCTGCAAGTGCAAGGTCACCTTCCTCGGCTACCTTGCCAGAGTTACTTCCTTCTTCTTCTATGCAATCATGCCAAAGCCTTACAAAGGTTGGCTGATTCTCTCGTCCACAGACAGATGCCATGAAAGTTTCCCAAGAGCTTGGGAGACCATCAACCACTCTTTGCACAAAGTCATCATCATCAACAATAATACCAATAGCAATGAGTTGATCTCTTACCTGTGCAATCTTTGTGAAGAAGGAACTAACGCTTTCATCTTTGTTCAGTTTCAAAGTTCGTAGGCTCTTCTTCAACACTGTCTTCTGACTGGGAGCCTTCTTTTCATATAGGTTGACCAAAGCATCAAAGCATTCTTTAGCAGTCTTCAACGATGTGATGTTGGGCATCACTGACTCTCTGACAGAATCATAGATGATTCTTCTAGCCTTACCTTGCTTCCTCTTGTAAGCAAGCCTACCAGCATTTGTTGTTGGCTCTTCAATGACATTAAAAACAATGTCACCCAAGTCAGTTTCATCTAGAATGGCTGTTAGCTTGGCTTTCCGGGAGTTGAAGTTGGCTGAACCATAGAACTTCTCTTCTAGTTTGAAAACATTGGTGGCCATCTTTGCCACTTAGTGTGTAATATCCCGAATACTGATATTTTCTAATTCTATGCAAAATTACCAAAATAGCCGGGCATGCAAACTGCCATGCAAAACTGCGCTATATTATAGCTGAATTTAGGGTTAGGGTTTACAGGATAGAATGTAACACTTACCACTGATAAGCCGACTGAAATGCTCCTGAGAGAATATGCATGCATCAAGAGCCGATCTGGTGATGAGCTGGTGCTTTCTGCCTTTGGTGATGCCCCAACGACACGAACCCGAAATTAGCTAAGGATGACGTTTTCAGTGAAGGTGTCTGTTGAAGCTGAGAATTTGCAGGAGTGGTAGCCTTCCTGTGTCGGAGAGGATGCCTGACACATGCGGAAGTTCTGAACCCTCTAAGCAGGCTAGCGAATTGATCTAGAGTTTTAGCTGCTCACGCCCCCTTGATCCCCAAAGTGCTGAGAATTGCTCTAGATGAGCAAGATAGGATCTGATAATCACCGGGTGCTGGAGGATGACACTGATGATGAGAATGGTGCCGGTATTCTGAAGATAAACTGAGATCTGAGGACCCAACGAATGATTTGGGGTTTTCCAACTAAAACCCCCCCTACGGCTGCACACGTGTCCCTGCAAACAATCTCTGATGGATACTGGATAACTGCAATTGGATGAATAAGTTAAAGAGCGAATGGTGAACCTGGATGGTTTACCCTGGATGAGACTAGGGTAGATATCTCACTGCCCAAACCTCCTTAGCTGAAGATTTCGTCTTCAACCCCAACTACTGTGGCTGCACGGTGTGCTGCTACTCAAGAGCTCCAAAATCAATAATAATCATAAAGTATCTCTTTAGGCTCCCTCATCCTTCTTAAATAGATCCTTATGCGTTTTTAGGGTTCGCATGTCACTTTTAGGGTTTGTGCTTTTACTTTTGCATGCATGTGATTCTAATTTGACGTTGACTTTTAAGCCTAAAGAGAAAAGGCTTTTTTAGCCTACTGTTGACTTTAGTACTGAATGTGTGTCCCGAGTTGTTCTAAGTACCAAATGTCCTCAGTCAATCCCCTCTTATGCAGTACCTGCTCGAACCTATGGGGATTAAGTAGGTTAGCGGGTGTTTTGTTGCCTAATCGGACGAGGACATTACAGTCCTCCCCGCTTGAGATTGCTTGTCCTCAAGCAACTGCAAACTGGGATGCTGCAATACCTGTTCTCCTTCCCATGTGGCATCCTCCGGAGGTAATTCTTTCCATTGGACCAAGTATTCTCTAATCACTTGGTTTCGGAGTCTTCTTTCTCGAGTATGTACGATTCGATCTGGAGTTAGTACCAATAGTCCCTCATCATCTAAGGGAGGTAACTCTGTTGATGGAGCAATGTGTTGTCCAATGGTCTTTTTCAGGTTGGAGACATGGAATACATTGTGAATTTTTCTCTCCTGTGGCAGTTCTAGTTCATACGCCACCTCTCCCACCTTTCTGATAACTCTGTAGGGTCCGTAGAAGCGAGTTTTAACTTTTCTGCTCCTTTCTTCTTAAGTGAAGATTGTCTGTAGGGTTGGAGATGTAAGTATACCGGATCTCCTATCTCAAAGCTTTGCTCAACCCTGTGCCTGTCTACATACAACTTCTGCTGATTTTGGGCTGTCTGTAAGTTCTTTTTCAGGATTTTAAGGATATCCTGACTATCCTGTAACCAATCCTTTTTGCCTTAGGAGCCCTGTTGTCTCCGAATGCTACATCTGCAAAGTCCAAGGCATCATAGCCATATAATGCCTTAAAAGGTGTAATCCTAATAGACATGTGGTAGGTAGTATTGTAGCAGTATTCTCCTAAGTGTAGCCATTTAATCCAGGTTCGCTGTTGTCCTGCTGCATTGTTCCTCAGATACCCTTCAATCCACTTGTTGACAATCTCGGTCTGTCCGTCACTCTGGGGATGATAACTCGTGCTGGTAGCAAGCTCGGTTCCCACAAACTTGAATAGCTCCTGCCAGAAGGCACCTATGAATCTACTGTCCCGATCACTGAAAATGGTCTTGGGTAGCCCATGTAACCTGAAGACCTCTCTGAAAAATAACTCAGCTACCTGGGCTGCGGAGTAATCGGATGTGACAGAAAAGAAATGTGCGAATTTGGTTAGTCGATCAACCACGACATATAAGCAATCTTGCCCTTGGGCCTTGGGAAATCCTGTAATGAAGTCCATGGAGATACTTTCCCACTTCTGTTCCGGAATTGGTAGTTGCTAAAGCAACCCTGTTGGATGGATGTGCTCAATCTTGTTCTGCTGACAAATGCTACATTCCCGCACGTGCTGCATAACCTCCCCCTTGAGGCCCTTCCATGAGAACCTTTCTCGGATCTACCTGTAGGTCTTTAAGAAACCCTGATGTCCTGATAGTGGAGAGTCATGTGTCGCCTGTATGATTTTCTTTCTTAAAGCTGATTCTGGGACGAGGTATATCCTGCTCTTGTAATAGATGATGTCATCGATAATTCTGTACCTGTCATCCTGAACCTGCCCATCCAATAATTCACAAGCGAAT
Organism: Pseudotsuga menziesii; assembly: GCA_001517045.1. NCBI lineage: Eukaryota > Viridiplantae > Streptophyta > Pinopsida > Pinales > Pinaceae > Pseudotsuga > Pseudotsuga menziesii. The sequence goes on along the minus strand of LPNX011095617.1, from coordinate 167,710 downwards.
TAATTTTTGGAGTACTCTACTAAGAGAAGAGCTCTCCAATCTGTAGATATACTCATGAGAGATAATGAAGCGGGTCGTCTGGATAATGCATCAGCTACTATATTGTTCTTACCCTTTACATACTCTATCTCGAAATCGTAGGCTTGTACTTTGCTGACCCATTTCTGTTGGCGTTCATTCAGCTCCTTCTGCTCCAAGAAGTACTTGAGGCTGTTATGATCTGTCTTGATTTTGAACTTGCTGCCCATCAGGTATTGTTTGAATTTCGTGAGAGCATGTAAGATGGCTAGCATCTCCTTGTCATATATGGAGTAGTGGCGCTCATAGTTCTTCAGTTTCCTGCTCTCAAATGCAATAGGGATCAGGTTTTGCATCAATACTGCTCCTAGCCCTTCCCCTGAGGCATCACATTCTACTACAAATGGCTGTGAGAAGTCAGGTAATGCTAAGACCGGGCAAAAAGAACTCATGATGACTTTCATCTCCTCGAAAGTTTTTTGTGCTAATTCTGTCCAGGTGAAGGCTCCCTTCTTTGTGAGATCTGTGAGGGGTGCAGTGAATTGGGCGAACCCCTTAACATACCTCCGGTAATATGTGCAAAGGCCTAAGAAACCTCTCAATTCTGTCACTGTTTTTGGCGTGGACCAATCCTTGATAGCTCGGATTTTCTCCATATCAACCTGTACCCCTTCTGCACTGATTCTGTGCCCTAGATACAACATTCCCTTCATGCCAAATTCACACTTGGACATCTTTGCGTAAAGCGAGTGTTCTTCTAGAATGTTCAATACTTTGTCTAGATGTTTTAGATGCTCCTCCCATGTTTTGCTATAAATCAAGATGTCATCAAAGAATACTAGCAAAAACTTACATAACTGAGCTCTGAAAGTATGGTTCATGCATGACTGAAAAGTGGCTGGAGCATTGGTAAGTCCAAAAGGCATGACTAGGAATTCATAGTGACCATAGTGACAACGAAAAGCTGTTTTAGAAATGTCTTGATCCCTTACTTGGATCTGATGGTACCCCGAGCAAAGATCAATCTTTGAAAAGTATTTGGCGCCTCGCAGCTCGTCCATGAGTTAATCAATCCTAGGGATGGGATACCTGTTTTTGATGGTCTTTTTGTTGAGTACTCTGTAATTGATGTACATTCGCAGTGTGCCATTCTTTTTCTTGACTAAGACCACTGAGATGTAAAGGGGCTAGAGCTGGGCCGAATGTATCCAAGCTCCAGTAATTCCTTGATCGTCTTCTCGATCTCGTCCTTATATCTTTTGGGATTCCAATAAGGAGTGGTGATGACTGCCTGTGTCCCCTCCTCTAGCTCAATGATGTGTTCAAAGCCCCTGTCTGGTGGTCTACCTACTGGAAGGTCCTGAAATACCTTTTCTTGTTTCTGTAATACAGCCATAATGTCATCTGGGTGTTGTGTGTTGTTCTTTGGAGGTTTCCTAAAGGTGACCAAACATTCTGCAGCCCATTCTATGTCATCCTGTTTGAGTACTGCCTCCATTCTCTGTGAAGAGACCGGTTTTGGGGGATAAGTGTTCATGCCCCTCAAAACTACCCGTTTTCCATCTGACCCTTGGAATTCCATTTCCATTGCTCGGTAGTCTATGGTATATTTCCCTATTGAATAAAGCCATTAAACGCCCAATACTACATGTGTATCTGCCACATCCACTACATAAAATGAATCTGTCATCTGGTAGTTGCCTAATGTGACATTCAGTTTTGGAATCCAATAGTTGCATTCCATGCTAGAGTTTCCGCCTACTGCTACAGTAAATCCCTCAAACTTCTCTGTCGGAATACCTCTCTTAGCTACCCAAGCTGCATCAATGAAATTGTGGGTTGCTCCCCCATCAACCAATACTTCCACTCTGTTAAACGCCCAATACTACATGTGTATCTGCCACATCCACTACATAAAATGAATCTGTCATCTGGTAGTTGCCTAATGTGACATTCAGTTTTGGAATCCAATAGTTGCATTCCATGCTAGAGTTTCCGCCTACTGCTACAGTAAATCCCTCAAACTTCTCTGTTGGAATACCTCTCTTAGCTACCCAAGCTGCATCAATGAAATTGTGGGTTGCTCCCCCATCAACCAATACTTCCACTCTGTGGCCCTGTACTACTCCTTTGACCCAGAGAGTATGGAATCTAGGTACTCCAGATAACGTAGCAATAACTCCCTCTGGTGTATCATCCTGGAGTGACTCTTCCTCTGCTGCCCATAATTCTTTTGTCGCCTCTTGCTCATAGTCTTCCTTGTCACTGTCCGAAAATACCTCGATGTAGTGAGCCTTGGCCTTTCCTGCGCACTCGTGTCCTGGAACCCATGGTTTTTGACAAGTAAAACATAATTTCTTACGCCCCAAGTCTTTCCTAATGTCCTCATCTAACCATGTTTTCTTTAGAAAATCCTGCTGGAAAGGTTTCTTGTCCTTGTCCCTAACTAGAAAGTTGGTTTTGAGAGGAAACATGTTCTTCGGGACTGAGTCTTGGAGATCTCTGGCTCGGCTAATGGCATCCTGTAGAGTGGGGGGTTTGTAGGCTTTCACCCATCCCCGTAGTGGCTCTGTTAGGGCCTCAGTAAACAACATTGTCAACCTGCTCTCTGACACATCTATTACCAGCTATCCTCTGGAATTCTGAGATGAAGGCCTCGATGCTACCTGTCTGTTTGAGTTGAGCCAACTCTTTGAAATGTATTTCTGGATCTTTCCTGTCGAACCGCTCCATGAGTTTTTGAGTGAACTAACTATAGGAATGGATGGTGTTGTGACCTAATGTCACCAATCCGTGGTACCACCACTCATGAGCCTCTCCGTCTAGGTGGAGTGTAGCCAATTTAATGGCATCTGTTTCTATCATGGAATTGAGTTGGAAATAGTTATCCAACTTTTGAACCCATATCCTCGCTGAGCCTCCGCGAGTCCCATCAAAGTTTGGGATGGTCAACCTGCCCAAGGTTTTCTGCAACTCATAGTTATGATTGAATCCGTTGTTGAAATTCTTGGGCCTGTTCCTACTCTTCATGTTGCAAAGATCCGAAAAAGACATGGCTGCATGAAACTCATCCCCTAAGTCCCTGTATTCGTGCAAGTAAGCCCTAAAGGGTGCGCTAGGCTCTACCTGCATGACTGGACCTCCTATTGCATCTGCCAAGAAGTGAGGCATAGTAGGCCTGTTGGAAGGTCTGGTATATATGTGGGGTGTATTTTGTATATTGGTGTATACAACCTTTCCATTGTTGCTTGTAGACCCTCTATCTACCGGTGAAGGAGGTGTACTGTTGTTACCTGGTTCTGGTTTCGTCGATAATCTGTTGATTGCATTAAGTACATCTTTATGCTTTTTGGCTAAGTCTTGCAATGCAGATACTAGGTTGCGAAACTCCATCCTGTCCTCATCTTCTCCCGTTCATTTTCCCCTGTCAGAGTGTATACTTGTTGGGTCCATGTCTGAGTTGGTATCTTCTAGTTGGATATCCTCAAAGTCCTCTGTGTACCTACTCCTTTTCCTATAGGTTATAAAAGTGTCCTCTTTTGTATTCATCTACTTCTCATGTTCAAGCCCATAGCTGGCAAGGAACATGCTCTGATACCATTGTAATATCCCAAATACTGATATTTTCTAATTTTATGCAAAATTACTGAAATAACCGGGCATGGAAACTACCATGCAAAAATGTCCTATATTATAGTTGAATTTAGGGTTAGGGTTTGCAGGATAGAATGTAACACTTACCATTGATAAGCCGGCTGAAATGCTCCTGAGAGAATATGCATGCATCAAGAGCCGATCTGGTGATGAACTGGTGCTTTCTGGCTCCGGTGATGCCCCAATAGCACGTGCCCAAAATCAGCCTAGGGTGACGTTTTCAGTGAAGGAGGTGTCTGTTGAAGTTGAGAATTTGCAGGAGTGGTAGCCTTCCCGTATCGGAGAGGATGCCTGACACATGCAGAAGTTCTGAACCCTCTAAGCAGGCTAGCGAATTGATCTGGAGGTTTAGCTGCTCACGCCCCCCCGATCCCCAAATTGTTGAGAACTGCTCCGGATGAGCAAGACAGGATTTGATAATCACCGGGTGCTTGAGGATGATACTGATGATGAGAATGGTGTGGGTATTTTGAAGATAAACTGAGATCTGAGCACCCAGCGAATGATTTGGGGTTTTCCAGCTAAAAACCCCCCTACGATTACACACGTGTCCTTGCAAACAATCTCTGATGGATACTGGATAATTGCAACTGGATGAATAAGTTGAAGAGCGAATGGTGAACCTGGATGGTTTACCCAGGATGAGACTAGGGCAGATATCTCACTGTCGAAACCCGGTTAGCTGAAGACGTTGTCTTCAACCCCAACTGTTGTGGTCGCACACTGTACTGCTACTCAAGAGCTCCAAAATCAATAATAATCATAAAGTATCTCTTTAGGTTCCCTCATCCTTCTTAAATAGATCCTTATGCGTTTTTAGGGTTCGCATGTCACTTTTAGGGTTTGTGCTTTTACTTTTGCATGCATGCTATTCTAATTTGACGCTGACTTTTAAGCCTAAAGAGAAAAGGCTTCTTTTAGCCTATTGTTGACTTTAGTACTGAATGTGTGTTCCGAGTTGTTCTAAGTACCAAATGTCCTCAGTTAATCCCCTCTTATGCGGTACCCGTTCGAACCTATATGGGGATTAGGTAGGTTAGCGGGTGTTTTGTTGCCTAATCGGATGAGGACATTACATAGTCAAATGTAAGATCTGCAAATCCTATCCCAAGATCTAGTAAAAACAACAACAATGTCACTTTACTATGTTTTTACATGCTAAGCTCTGATACCATGTTGAATTTTAGCATTAGCATAAATACTTAAAAATTTTGCAGATCAACTTAAATAACAAATGACAAGCGCAGTAAAAACTCATTCATCACATCAACACAATAGACACAAGAGTTTTTCACTGGAGAAACCTTCAAAGGACAAAACCCCCAAAATGAATTAGTGGCTCATCTCGTAAATGAGATGACTTACATTCTTAAAAAATTCTTCAAAAACCAATGAGGTCAACCACAGTATCAGAAGATCAAAATTTTCCAATTTTACATCACAATGCCCGATTAGGGCTTTTCTGAAAAATAGGGCTTATGCTCTTTTTGTCTCTCCTGCCCCAATTAATTGCAGACTGCCCAAAATTCACAGATTTGCCCAAAACTCAGATTTTGCCCGAAACTCAGATTCTGCCCAAAAATCACAGATCTGCCCGAAGATAAGAAGTCTACTTGGAAATGGAAGGAAGACTGCTCGTAAAGAAGGTGGCTGCCTGGATCTGGAGAATGGTTGCTCGGATCTGAAGATCTGAAGGTGGTTGCCCTAGATCTGAACTTGGCTGCCCAGATCTGAGGATGGTTGTCCTAGATCTGAACTTGGTTGCCCGAATCTGGAGAATGGTTGCCTGGAACTGAAGATCTGAAGGTGGCTGCCCAAATCTGAAGATGGCTGCCCTAGATCTGAACTTGGCTGAAGATGAGGGCTTGGTAAAACCCTTAAGACAAAAAAGATAAGAAACCCTAGCTTAGGGTTTGTCTTCAGTGGAGGATGATGATGCCCTAGCTAGACTCATCCATGCTAGGGCACAATCACATAATCTTCTTTCTTCAACCTTGAGCAGCTGTACCTGTGAGAGCAAGTGTGTGTAATAATGAATTGACTTGATCTTCTTTTATAGCATTTAGTCACCTGTAAGTGGACCAAAATTAGAAAAGATAAAATAATAATATTTTATTCTTTTTCTAATTTCACTTTTACCTTCTTACCGAAAAGGTCTTTTAAGTATTTTTTACTTTTACCAAAAGTCCTTATTTATCTTTGACTTTCACCTGTGGTCCAAAAGTCCTTATGTATTTTTGACTTTTGACTTTAGCCTTTTTCCAAGTGCCCCTGTAGTCATTACCTGTGGTCTTTTTCATTCCAAAAGTACATCATCATAAACCAAGAGAGTTACTAATGCCTTTATCTCACACTCTGTATGACACCTAGATTTGGTACTAGGGTAACTTAACCAAGGGTAGCTAATCCTTGGAGAAGTGTCACACATCCCTAGACCCAGTCTAGGGCTTACAGTGCCTTCCTGGTAATAGACCAGGTGCTTCCATTCTCCAAGAGAATGGCTACTCAAAACTAAGCGGAGTCTACCAGTACTAGACTGGTCCACATCGCGGTCTCGGACCAGATGTCTACCATTCAACAGAATGGTCACTCAACACTGGGTTGAGTCTACCCAGGGCAGAGCTGGGTCTATATCATGGTCCTAGACCAGATATCTACCATTCAACAGAATGGTCATTCAACATTGGGTTGAGTCTACCCAGGGCAGAGTTGGGTCTATATCATGGTCCCAGACCAGATATCTACCATTCAACAGAATGGTCACTCAACATTAGGTTGAGTCTTCACTGTGGTCCTGAACAAGGTTGCCCCATTCTCCTAAGAGAATGGCTCTCGACGCTGCTTAGAGAAATCAACAGAGTGAATATATTAAAATGGCACAAAGTATACTGTGCAATACATATCTACTTCTAGGAGACTGGGACTGGAACAAAATACATAATCTATGAAGCCTATAGGCTATATGGCTTGTAGAGTCCAATAAACAACATCCTATGACTCCAACTCCAAGGCTCAAGCTTGTTGACACTTGATTGTGGACAGTGGGACACTTGACAATTGACTGTCCCCACGATTGGCCCTCACTATTTGCTAATTGCTGGTTGCTGCAGCGCTGCTCCAAGCCTCGAACTCACGAATGGATTGAGAATATGAAATAGGTGTAGGGAAATAGAGGGCCAGTGTCATTAAATAGATTTAGGCCCTAGGGTGATTAGGAAAAAATAGAAAAGAAAACAAAACTGTTGAGTATTTTCATGTCCTCGGTCTCCACTTGACGGTGATGGAAAATCGACCGATTTTTTACATGATTCGAACGATCTGATTGGTTCGGTACTGAATTGGTCACCCAAACTGATTTGATGGCTGATTCAGATTGGTTTGGGGTTTGCTCGGTGAATTGACTGATTCCAATTCAGATTTTACCAATTTTTAAAACTATGGACATGACTTGACAAAAAACTCGCCTTTGATGAGTCGAACTCACTCATGAGCACTGGTGAGTCAAACTTTGACTTGTGTGTAATCTGCAAGTTTTTGATCACCAATTGTTAAGAGTGGTGTAATTTTCACCTATGGATATGATAGACTTAATTATTAAATTTTAATGTATATGGCTAAGGCCAACTTATGTTCATTTATTGTAATACTAAGGTGTGGTTAAGGTTGGTTTGGTTAATCTATTGTGGGCCCATAACCACTCTTGAGCTGGGTTCCCTACTTCATGAATTGTGTATAAATACACATTCAAGTAAATCATCACGGTGAGCTATTGCTCTCTCTAAAAGTGCTTAAGACTACAAACATCATATACGCATGTGCTCTCTTGCTTTCTTTTTGTGATATTTGTGTTGGGCTATCTCTCAATATCACTCTTATGGTCTCTTTCTTTAGTGCACTAACTCACTATTTATTAAGCCATTTTCTCCATTTTATTTCAAGTTTCAGGCTTTGTTGGTGGTTCCATTCGATTCTTGCGTTTTGTTGTGATCTCAATCTATGTCACAAGGTTCGGGTTCGAGTTCGAGTTCGGGTTCCGCGACCTTTAAGTTTGATTCGGCTTCGAATTTTTTGATGAGGTTTGTATGAGGTTCAACATTAGGTTCGTCAATATAAATATATTCAAATTTGAAATATTTTATAAAATAAACCTACCCAATAAATTTTATATTCTACAAATAATAAATAACAGTTAATACATTTACAATTTACTATACATATATTAAAACATTTAATATTTAATATAACAAATTATGTAATATAATGCATAATATAAATAAATAAATAAACATTTACTATTTACTATCACTTTAAGTCTAAAAAAAACCTATGCATTCAATATATATATATATATATATTAATCCATTGAATAACGTTTAAAAAAATTATATCTACTATGGATTTAGAATAATCGTCGACAACATTGGCACAAATTTCAAACAAATTTTTGGCACTTGTTCATCGAAGACCTGTTCGCAACCTCAACACCGATTCCTCGAAGACCTGTCCGCAACCTCAACACCGGTTCCTTGAAGACTAGTTTGCAACCTTAGCATGGGTTTCTCGAAGACCCGTTCGTAGCCTTGGCATTGATCCTTGAAGAGTTATCGGAAAACTTGTCCGTAGGCTTGACACTGGTTCCTCAAAGAGTTATCGGAAGACCAGTATGGAGCCTTGATAGTGGTATTGAACCAGTGTCCCGACGAGGATGACAAAAAAACCTTGAAAAATGTTTGGCTTTGAGGTTTGCCGAATCCAAACGAACTTAATTTTTTTTTTGAAGTTCGACGAATTTCAAATTAGATGGTTAAGGTTTGTCGAACCCTGTGACATATATCTCAATAGGCTTTCAGGCAGGTGTGAATTTCCCACTACTCATTTTTTTGCTGGTTAGTGTTCTTCTTGGCTGTTCAAGCTGGTATTTTTTAAGTATCAAATATCACATGTGGAAGAACACATAACTTGAGGAGCATTAGGCCTATCTTTTTATGGTGTTATTATTTGTTGGAGAAGGATGCCTTGTTTAGGGCCTTTTTTATGGTGTTATCATTTGTTGGAGAAGGTGCCTTGTTTAAGGCTATTTTTGAACCTATTTTATCTATTTTTTGGACATAAGATAAGATAATTTTATAAATGTCCGACTGATGACCTTAAAAGTAGGTAAATGGGACTGTCGATTACAAAGCAGGAGAGCTTTTGTATGGGATTGAAGTTTCAAGGGTTTTTTGTTGGATAGATCCATAAGTTTGGCCTCTCCACAAAGATGAATGCGACCTTTCTTCACTGAAATCGACCCTCTTGAGACAACGGTTTCCACAAAACAACACAAGCCAAATCGCCCGTTACAAATGACGCCTCCAATGCAAATCAAGTTCGATCCTCAAGAATTGGCGTCTCCGTGGCTCGTGGCAATGAGAGAGGAAACCCCTACGAAGATCCACTTGCCACAAATCGATCTTTGGAAGAATTAGACCTTAACACTGAAGAATTGGTTCAAGCAATGAAGAATTAGGTCCAAATAGAAGATTGCCCAAAACCAATAACTATGCCCCCATAGATGATAAATCACCAAATAAGCCCAAATGGAAATTCTAATTGAATTCCCCTCTTCGTCTAGCTAGGGTGGACATCTCGCCACCGAAGCTAAATCCCAATGGATGGATGGAGTTTGCCAACCCCAAACGAAAACTTTGGTTCACCAGACACATCTCCAAGAGATCAAATCAAATCAACATGATGTCCAGGTGAGGCGTTGCCTTTCGTTATATTCTTTCATTGGAGCTCCATACCATGGGCAATACCATGGATCACCCAATACCATCTAAAACACTCACGACCTTCTTTTATTAAAGTGACTTTTTCACTAGTCACTATATGAGTTAGTGACATTGATAATTAATGAATCTCCTTGGATTAGGTTGACGCAAACCCCCCAAGGCCGTCTCCTCTTGCTGAGCGAGGAAATCCAAAAATGGGGACATTACATAATTCTCCTTACTAGTTTTATCCAACGTAAACCCTAAGTTGAATTGTTGTAGCTTTTTTTACCAACTAAAATCCTAGGTTGACTTCCTTGTATAGAATTAACATTTTGCTAAATTTATCCAGCTTTAAATCCTAATCCGATTTCTTTAGCCTTAATTTGCAGTTGAGTTAATTTCAACCGTAATCGACCTCTTTATCCTTAATTTTCATGAAAGATATTTTTAGATACCATATCCTTCAAAGGGATATTCGATGGATTAGTTTATTTCTGATAGGTTTTGATTTGAGTTATCCCTCTTAGATATGCATGCAAACTTCAATATGTCTTCGTGGGGATATTTTGGAGGTTGTCTTTGGCACAATTTAGGAATCTAATACTTAAAAATATCTCCCATGATGTATTGGACTATCCTCAATGGCTGGTGGTCAAAATCTTATTATGGGTAGAAAAAACGACTTATATAATGCAAATTTTTAAACAACATAGTAATTGCAGTCTAGAGGAATCAACGCTTAACTACATGGAGTTTGAGTTCAACATGTGAGTGGTGGCCTGAAATAGTGAACAACGATTTGTTGGAGAAATATAGTGCATTCATGGAAGATCATTGTTTTGATTGAGGTCAAATCTGGCAGTTTGGGGATCTGTTCTATCATTAGTATTTGAAAACAACAGTTACCTGTCACAGTTATACTTCCATAAACTATAAAATTCCTGTGTTTGCTCGAGGAACTTGTGCAACTTCAGAAGTTATTCTTATTATACTTCCTACGGGAAATTATACTGATATAACTACTCATGTAAAACCTAAACACATTCAATGTAAACCCTGGGGAAAGATTGGAAAAGAAAAAGAATAAAAATAAATTTAATTTGTATTTCCCCAAGGTAGGTTGGCCCAAGTTAGACTGGCAAGTCGGCCCTAGTGATTTTCCACTTGGAAAATCAGTATAAATAGGAGGCGCCCCTCATTATTACACACATTCACAACAACACACTCAGCAGAAAGGTGCGCTACTGCAGTCTAGGAGAGTATATTTCCGGGGTTATATCTACGAGAGATATTTCTCTCTCTCTCTCTCTCTTCTTCTCTTTGTTCTCAGAAGTTATTATCTCTATACGAAAATTTGCTGGGTTTTTCCCGATTGGGTTTCCTAGGACAAATTGGTGTTATTTGTTTCTGTGCTTTGTCTTTCTTCTAGAGATCCTTTTGTTTTTTTCAAATAAGATATACTGCTATAATCTTGTAAAACTAACATGGTATCAGAGCAGTTCTAGAAGAGGCCATTGCCGAAAGCTAGGGTTTGACCTTCCAAGGCCTTCCCTCATCTCTTTAGCAGGAAAAGAGCTCTGGAAACTTCGCTCTAGGGGAAGCGCATCTTCTGGTGAAAGAAAATCCAAATTCCGAGAAGTTTCAATTTTGACCTAATTCTGCTGTTGCAAAAATTAGGGTTTCAATTTTCGTGCTAATCAAGCCACTACCTTGGCTCAATTTCACCTCTCCTTAACTCGCCTTGACAAGGCACATCTCTCTGTGAGGTTAGCTTCTTCAAATTCAAAATTTCATTTTTGACCTAACTCTTGCTAGGGTTTTTGGTTTAGATCTGTAGATAAGATGATTGGATTGAAGGCTGAAGGTCGTCTTGATGGGGCTACCAACTTCATATCCTGGAAGCCTAGGGTTCTCATTCTAGAAGAACATGATCTCTTAAAATTTGTCATTGAGAAAGTTCCAAAACCAGAAACGGAAGAAGCCAAGTCCCAGTGGAGGAAGGGTGATGCGAAAGCAAGAAGGATTCCGGTGGATTCATTCAAAGATCACTTGGTTCCACAAATCTCAGAAAAGATGACAGCTAGAAAGATGTTCAAAACCTTAAAGAATTTATTTGAACACAGTAGCATCAATGTGATTCTCACATTGAGGAACAAACTGTCAAATATGAAGACAACTAAGTCCAAAAACATTGCCTCATATTTCATGAGGATCACGGAACTGCGGGACAAGCCAAGGTCCAGTGGAGACAACCTTGAAGAAAAGGAGTTTGTCATGACCACCTTGAATGGTCTTCCACCATCTTGGGAGTCTTTCATCCAAACCATAAGTGGTCGAACCAAGTTGCCAAAGTTTGACAAGTTATGGGCAGACTGCACTCAGGAAGAAACCAAGGTTGTAGCAAGACAAAGACTCCATGGTTGAGGAGAATCAAGCCTTCATCACTCATGCCAAGAAAGGAACGGGAAAAGGGAGGAAGTTTCACAAACATAAGCACCAAGCTAGAAGACCAAGTTCTTCTCCAGATCATAAGGAAAAGAAGAAGAACCTATCACGCATACAATGCTACAAGTGTAAGAAATATGGTCACTATGCAAGCCAGTGTAACAGTTCAAGCAAGATGAAGCATGAAGCTTCAACAACTGATGTGGAAGATGGTCATCATCACAAGAAACAAAGAAATGAAGATCATACATAATTCTTCTTCATATCTGCTTTATCAGGTACGGTTCCCACCAATAGTGATACATGGCTCATAGATAGTGGGGTTTCCAAGCATGTGACTGGTTATAAAGAAAACCTTTCAGAAATGGTTGAGAAAGAATCCCATCTCCGTGTTGTACTTGGAGATGATGCCAATTACACTGTGAAAGGATTTAGATCTACCTCTCTTCAGTTAGAATCAAATTACTTGTTACATCTGAATGATGCGCTTTATGTACTTGTTATAAAAACAAACTTTGTCTCCATCTCCGCTTTAGAAGACAAGGGATATACAGTGACATTTGCAGATGGAAATGTGCTAGCATGGCACAAAGATTCTAGCATGAACACAACAAAAGTGATCGGTATAAGGGAGGAAAGCCTGTATCATCTGATAACTCTACCAGCTCAAGCATTAGTCCATGATTCCACTAACATCAATGAGCTATGGCACATAAGACTAGCTTATCTAAACTATCAAGCTCTTCCAGCTTTAAGGAACACGGTGATAGGTCTACCAATGTTCCATGTAGACCATGATGATGTATGTAGAGGATGTGCACTTGGTAAGAATACCAAGGGTTCATTTTCCGGAAAGTGAAAACAGATCCAAGGGAATATTTTATCTAATCCACTCTGACTTGTGTGGACCCAGGACAGTAACCTCACTGGGTGGTTACAACGACTATGTAACATTTATTGATGACCATTCGCGAAAGACGTGGATATACTTCCTCAAGACCAAGGAATCCGAGGAAGTACTCAGTAAATTCAAAGAAGTCAAAGCACAAGTCGAGAATCTGTTAGGAAGAAAGATTAAGGTCTTGAGATCAGATAATGGTGGAGAATATACCTCTACAGAGCTTAATGATTTTTGCAAAGAAGCAGGAATTAAGAGGGAGCTTACAGTTCCCTACAACCCTCAACAAAATGGGGTTGCAGAAAGGAAGAACCGAACAATTGTGGAGGCAGCCAAAGCCATGATGCATGACCAGAGTCTACAAATGTTCTTGTGGGTAGAAGCATCTAAGACAACTGTTTATGTTCAAAACAGATGCCCTCATAAAATCTTGAAGAATATGACTTCGGAAGAAGCCTTCACAGGAGTGAAGCCAGAAGTAGCCACCTTCGTATCTTTGGCTGTCCAGTCTACATTCATGTGCCCAAGGATAATAGTACAAAGTTAGAACCTTCAGGCAAGAAGGGAACATTCGTGGGATACAGTGAGTCTTCAAAGGCTTACAGAATATACATCCCATGATTGAGGCAAATCGAAGTCAGTCGGGATGTGACCTTTGAAGAAGAGATGGCTATCCGAAAAGGGAGAGGATCTAATATGGAGATCAATGACGATGAAGAGATGAGATCATCTCCCCATTTAGAAATTAAGAGGGAGTCTGAAGAAAGGAATGAACCGATCAGTTCCATTGATCCCGTTAAGCCAGATGATGCTCCCATAGATATGGCAGTAAGCTAGAAAAGACCTAGATGGGCACAATAGACATTGCAGGATGCAGAAGGGCACAAAGCTCCACATGGAATCCACTGGGAAAGCAAAAGACCTCAGAGGTTCTTGAGTTATGTAGCCTTGATGAGTCACATCATTGACTTAGAACCTACCACATACGAAGAAGCATCCAGCCACCAAGTTTGGAAGGATGCCATGACAGAGGAGTTACAACCCATCACGTAGAATGACGTATAGGAGGTTGTATCAAGACCTGAGGGGAAGTCAGTAGTGACCTCTAAATGGCTTTTCAAGATTAAACATAGAGTAGATGGTAGCGTGGAGAAACATAAGGCCAGATTTGCTGCTAGAGGATTCTCTTAGAAAGAGGGAATTCACTATGACGAAACATTTGCTCCTGTGGCTCGATATACTTCCATTAGAACCATCATTGCTATTGCTTCAACTATGGGATCGAAGCTGCATCAGATGGATGTAAAGACCGCCTTCCTCAATGGTATTATCGAGGAAGAAGTTTACATTGAACAACCAGAAGGGTTTATTGTCCATAAGAAAGATTCTCACGTATGTAAATTGAGAAAGGCATTATACGGGCTCAAGCAAGCACCTTGTGCTTGGTATGGACGGATAGACAGATACCTGGTAAACTTGGGATTCACCAAAAGCGATGCTGATCCCAATCTTTACTACAAGATTGAGGATAATGAGCCACTAATTTTGGTCTTATACATGGACGACTTATTTCTCACAGGAAATGAGAAACAAATTGGATGGTGTAAGAAGAAGATTGCCTCTGAGTTTGAAATAAAGGACCTCGGATTGCTGCATTACTTCTTGGGATTAGAAGTATGGCAGAGGCAGGAGGAAATTTTCCTAAGTAAAGGAAAATACACCATTGATATTTTGAAGAGATTTGGAATGTTGGACTGCAAGTCCATGGCTACTTCAATGGATGCAAACTTCAAGAAGCTGAAGGAGTCCGCTTCAAATTCTGGTATGATTGATCCCACCATGTATCGTCAATTTATTGGCTCTCTGATGTATCTGACCAACACCAGACCAGATATTTGATTTGCTGTGAACACCCTTAGCCAGTTTATGAGTGATCCGAGGCAAATTCACCGGGTTCCTGCAAAACATGTTCTCATATACTTATGCGGCACTGTGCTATATGGTCTAAGATATGCTTCAGGATGTGATACTGTACTGCAAGGATTATCTGACTCAAATTGGGCTAGGTGTGTTGCAGATAGGAAGAGTACTTTCGGATGTTGCTTCAGTTTGGGTTCTGCAGTAATCTCCTGGTGTAGCAGGAAGTTGACCTTAGTAGCACTTAGCACCGCATAGGCTGAGTATATGGCTGCCAGTATAGCAGCTTGAGCAACAGTATGGCTTCGAAAACTCCTTGCAGGATTGTTTGGTCCGATTCCAGGACCAACTGTAATTCACTGTGATAATCAAAGTTGTATACAGATGTCAGTGAATCCTGTATTTCATGATAAAACGAAGCATATAGAGATCCAATATCACTACATTTGTGATGTGGTGTAGAAAGGTGCGGTCGAGTTACAATATGTTCCGACAGATGACCAGACTGCAGATATTCTTACCAAGCCTCTTCTTAGAACAAAGTTTGAATACTTTCGTAGAAGACTTGGAGTAGAAGAAAATGAATCCCTCATGGAGAGGGAAAGTTGAGACTGATATCTATGATGCCTTCACACATGTTCCGCTACTTGTTCTAGATCTCAGCCAAGTATGGGAGAAATCCCATCGGCATTGTGAGACAGGCTGGTAGTAGATAGCCGTGTGCAGAGTTGACCACTATATGTTCCAAATTCTCAATCTGGTGCTTAGGAGGAATCCCACCAGCTCTTGAGATGAACAAGTTATAAATGGTCGTGCACACAGGTGGCTTCTGCTTGCCCAGCTTCTTAGCCAAGTATGGGAGAAACCCCATTGACATCTTAAGTCGGGTAGGACATAGATGGTCGTGTGCATTGATGGCCACTACATGTTCAGATTTTCTATCTGGTGGTCTTTGGAGTATTCCCACCAGCTCTTGAGAAGAACAAGTTGTAGATGGTCGTGTACACTGGTGACCTCTATTAGTCCAGATTCTCAACTTGGTGTAGGAGAATTCCCACCATCTCTTGAGATGAACTTATAGTAGATGGCCGTGTGAAGCATGTCCAGGTTCTCAGGTAGAGACGGGCATATAGCACTTTGATGATTCCTGTCGATGGACAAAGACATGTTGACGACCTTCAGGACGTATAGAGATGATCGACACATATGAGATGTACAGAAGAAACCCAGATGTTCATGATGCCGATGATGACCATATCTGAAGAATACCTTTCTCATTGAGAGGGAGTGTTGGAACTTGTGCAACTTCAGAAGTTATTCTTATTATACCTCCTACAAGAGATTATATTGATGTAACTACTCATGTAAAACCTAAACACATTCAATGTAAACCCTGGGGAAAGATCAAAAAAGAAAAAAGAATAAAAATAAATTTAATTTGTATTTCCCCAAGGTAGGTCGGGCCCAGTGATTTTCCCCTTGGAAATTCAGTATAAATAGGAGGCACCCTCCTCATTATTACACACATTCACAGCAACACACTCAGCAGAAAGGTGCGCTACTGCAGTCTAGGAGAACATATTTCTGGGGTTATATCTGCAAGAGATATTTTCTCTCTCTCTTCTTCTCTTTGTTCTCAGAAGTTATTATCTCTAAGAGCACCTGAGTGGGCCTAACATGTGTTATTTCCTTGGAGGTCACAGGTTCAAAACCGGTGGGGGGTAGGGTTGTTCATTAGCCCATTGTGACAAGGCTCGAAGGGCAGCGGCCCTTGGGATAGAGGCTCACCCCGGTGGGTTTTGGGACTTCTCGGCCCCTGCTGAGTCACAAGTTACTGGTATGTCTGGCTTGCGGGCTGTTGGATATACTCTTGGGAGGTTGCTGTTCCCATGGTCTAAAAAAAAAAAGTTATTATCTCTAGACGAAGGTTTGCTGGGTTTTTCCGGATTGGGTTTCCCAGGATAAATTCTTGTGTTATTTGTTTCTGTCCTTTGTCTTTCTTCTAGAGATCCTTTTGTTTATTTGCAAATAAGATATACTGCTATAATCTTGTAAAACTAACACGAGTGTTGGGTGATAATAGGAGTATCATGGCATCTTTTATTTATTCTTCAGCAATTTTATTCAGTCAGGGAGTTCGCTGTGCATTAGGAAGCAGAGGGTTTGGTTTATACCACAAACAACACCATTGTAGGGCACTATTTATAGCCAGTTTGACAGGTATATTTGGAAAAATCAAACTCTCACAAGCGTATTCTCCTATAGAACAAATGTTTGATGAGTCCAAAGCTGGTGAAATTTGTGTTATTCTTAGCCAGCAGCTGAGTTAGAGGAAGAGATGCACTGTACTGGCCTGTAAGTGAGTGGATTTAGGAGCAGAATTCTATTTACAGAAGGAAATCGTATGTAAGGATGAGTGTGTACTCCATGCAGACTTGTAACATCACTTATCGTCTTTTCCTTCTATCTTAGGTTCAGGCTTTTCATATCTTCATTCTTATGTTCTATAAGGACTAGGGGGAAATCATGATGCAGGGTTAGACAACTTTCATGGGCATAATTGCAGCAGAAGACTTCCATCATCCTCTGACCTTCTGGATCCTGTGAATTGCTTCCATCACTACGCACCATTAGACCTATTGCAGCATGTCATATGTTTGTCATTATGATGTGGTTTGATCTCTTGAATGACATACTGATTGTGTTTGACTATGCTGTGTCTGTGGCTTCTGGAATTTGTTGGTTGAATAGTTGTTTATGTTGGAATATAATCCGTCAGGATTATACGTTAGTGTAAATAATAGGAAGATGAAAAGACTCTCGGATGTGTGATCCCAAGAGTCATTGTAAATGTATAAATAAATGCTTTGGCTATGAAATAAATTGAATTTGGGAGTTATTTACCCAACAGTGGTATCAGAGCACCACCTGTGACCTGCCATAACTCCTGCTGTTAAGTTTCAGTCCTGGCAGCCTGTATGCTTGCCAGTGCATTGCCAGACCTACATTCTGCCTTCTACTAATTTATTTTAGGCTGCCTGCCCCGTTAGTATTTCTCTGCGTTTGTCAGTCTACATCCTAGCGTTTCTCCTGCCAACCTGCATACATTCATTGTGTGCGTTACAAGTCCAGGCCTGCGTTGTGCATTGAGAGCTGTGCTCAGCTTGTGGTGTGTGGGCGTTCTCCTTTGAAGTGTGTGAGCATCCTCCAGTTCGTGAAAATTGCGTGGATACCTGCCTTCTCTTTGTGTGGAGGTAGAACGATTTCTGGCCATATTAGATGTAACCCTAATTGGATTGCATAATACCTAACCCTAATTCTGCATAGCCGCTTCATTTTTTCCGTTTTAAAATGATCTCATTCTGATATATGTAAAGAGTCTGCGAGTTCCATATTTGATACCATAATAATATTGTGTGCATTGTGGGCTGCACATTCTGAGTGTGAGCGACATTCTATGGGTGAACTCCTCGTGATATTAATTGTTGAAGACTGCGTTGAACTGCTGCGTGAAGGCACTCTGTTGAAGACTGCGTTGAACTGCTGCGTGAAGGCACTCTTTTGAAGGTGCTCTTAGTCAGTCACATGGAGGAATATACATTTTGAAGACTGCGTTGACAAGAAGCTGTGATGAGTCTTGATCCTGCAAGTTCGTTGAAGAACTATGATTGGAGTTTGAAGGCTCATTCCTTTTCATTTGTGTGAAGGAGAGAATCGATGCTCTCCCCCATCACTAAGATTCTTGTTGGAACGTGTGAAGAATATTGAAAGTGATTTATGAAACTCATGCTCTCATACATTCACGCGGAGGTAAACTTTTTTTGTTGGTTGAAATGGACCGTGACTGCAAAATATATTGTGACTGATATATATTGAAGACTCTTGCTATATTGTGACTGATATATATCATACATTGAAGAATCTTGTGGAAGATATATGTTGTTTTGTTGGTGTTGATTGCATTGAGACTGCTCGTGCAATTGGGAATATTGCCACTGTGCAATTATTCTGCTGCTGCAACTAGAAGTACTGCATCAAGCTGCTGGAGTTATGACCTGCCTTGAAGAATAAAGTCTATGTGAAACAATTGCATAGAGTAAACCTGCTCTGAAGATAATCAAAATCCTTGTTGAAAACCCAAGCTTTTACTCAGTCACATGAAGGTTGCGATTTTGAATCTCGCCTTGGAGTTATTCACATCCACGTGAAGATTGTAGTTGAGAACTGGTGTATTCAACTACGTGGAGCTACGTGGAGCTGCCTGCGTGGAACTGCCTGCGTCTTGAGTCCATCCAGACCTGGCGTTGTTTTCGTTTGGGTGTGAATGTATTGTTGTGACTGGCGACCAAGTTAGAGACTGCTTGTGTCACCAACTTTGTTGTTGCAATCAAACTGTGAAGTATACTGCTGCAACCTGCACATTCCACTGCAACCTGCACTATTCTGCTACAAGACTTTTTTGTAACTGTTGAACAAATTGTAAATGTATTCTTAAAATCTCATAAGAAATATAGATATTGAAATGATATAGAGTTGCAAAATTAAATATAGAGCAGCTGCAAGATTGTTTTGATAGGGTTGATAGGCTGCAGAATCATATTGTAATTTGTAAAGGAGCAGGAATTTAAACCTGCATCCCATATCTTTTTCCAAGTATTCTGTAAGTTGCAAGTTCCAGATTGAAGATGCACAATTTTGCATCTATTGTTGGTGATGTCCTCACTGGCAAGGAAACATATCCAAAATGGTCTAGAAAGATCAAGAAATCAAGCGAGCCTGTTGAAGAATCCCTTTACTCTGTTCAGAAAACAAAGAATCGGTCCAAAGACCCTTCCAAGGGAGATTGCAGCAAGAGAGGCAGAGGAAGAAGAAACTTCAGAGGCAGAGGGGGCAGAAACAACTCCAGCAAAAGATCAGATTTGCAGTGCAAGCGTTGTGGAAAGACTGGACACACATCAGATCAGTGTTGGGCTTCATGGGACTCCATCAAAGACAGACATAACCAGAAGAAAGATGACAATAAAAACCAAGATGCTAGTAAATCTTCTGATTCTGCCCATTGTATTGTTGCACATTGTAATCTTGGAATTAATGAAATGACTTCACTTTCATCTTACAAAGATTGTTGGCTGCTTGATACTGGTGCAACATCACACATGACTTTTAGAAAAGACTGTTTTGAAGAACTTAATGAAACAATAAATGGCATAGTGTACTTTGCAGATAAGTCAAGTCTTAAACCAAAGGGAATGGGCACCATTCGACTGAAGATGCCTGGATTCCTTGATTTCTTGTTGAAGAATGTTCTTTATCTTCCAGAGTTGCAGAGAAGCCCGTTGCCCTTGGTGGAGATTCGACAGCAAGGCCATTCCATCCACATGTTTGATGGAATCGTAGAAATAAGAAAGTCCTCTGACAACCAAGTCATCATGACTGGATACGAAGATGAGAAGCTGCTGAAGCTAAAGGGTTCATTTGCAAGAGTTCAGAACTATGCCTACCTTTCTGAGCATGGAGAAGGTAATTTGTCATCAAGTTTATTGTGGCATGCAAGATTTGGTCATTTGAATTATAACAGTGTTCGTTTGTTGAGAAAGAATGGTGTATTTGGTTTGCCCACCATTCCCAAAGAGAAGAACAAATGTGATGCATGTATATTAGGGAAACACAGTAAGCTGCCATTCCATGAATCTAATTTCAGAGCAAGTAGGAAATTAGAATTAGTGCATTCTGATTTATGTGGCCCAATGCCAACTCCTTCTGCTCATGGGAATAAGTATTTTATGACCTTTGTCGATGACTACTCAAGAATGTGCTGGATTTACTGTTTAAAGACAAAAGCAGAAGCATTTCAAACATTCAAAGACTTTCATGCATTGATAGAAAAACAAGCACAATCAAAAATTGGTACACTTCGTACTGATAATGGGAAAGAATACACTTCAAATGCTTTTGAAGATAATCTTCGCCAACATGGAATTGCACATCAGACTACAGTTCCCTACAATCCTCAACAAAACGGTGTAGCAGAAAGAATGAACAGAACCATAATGAATATGGTTTGCTCAATGATGTTTTTCAAGAATGTAAAACTAATGTTTTGGGGTGATGCAGTAAAATGTGCAGCCTATTTGAGAAACAGAAGTCCCTCAAATGCTCTTGATAACAAGACTCCACATGAAATGTGGTTTGGCCATCTCCCTTCAGTCAGGCATCTTAGAGTTTTTGGTTCCACCTGTTATGCCTTGATTCCAAAGGAGCAAAGAAGCAAGCTTGGTGCTCGAAGCAGAAAATGTATTTTCCTGGGGTACGAAGAATACTCGAAGGCATACCGTCTGTATGATGAGGTAAACAAAAAGTTTGTTATTTCCAGAGATATCATTTTTCTTGAAACTAATAAAAATGACCAGTCCATTGAGAGACAGCTTGATCATTTGGAAAAATATCCTCATCCAAAGAAATATTCTGAAAATGAATATGAAATTCCAAACCTTGAAGGGGGGATTCCTATTCTGGATCAACCTTTGGAATTTCCATATGAAGCACCAACTCCCCCGCATGAAGAAGTTCCTGCTACTTCACCTGATCAAGAGATTCAACTGGATGATGTGATTGAGAGAATTGGAAGACTCTCAATCAATGATGAAGCACCACCAGTTGATCAACCCGGACCATCACGGAAGATTCCTAAATGGGCCACAAAGACACTTGAAAGTGTCCATCCGGATGAAGTTGGAAAGACGGGAACGAGAAGTTCAAAAAGACATGAAGATGGAGGAGAAGCAGATAATTCAGGTGATGACATGGATGTATCATTTGATTGTGAATTTAATTTATCTGCTAACTTTGAACCAACTTCCTTTAAAAAAGCTTCTACTCGAGTTGAGTGGAAAGAAGCTATGCAGAATGAGTATGATGCACTCATGAAGAATGGAACTTGGAAGCTGGTTGACCCTCCAGTTGGAACCAAACCAATTGGCTGCAAGTGGGTGTACAAGAACAAATACAAATCAGATGGCTCACTTGACAAGCACAAAGCGAGGCTTGTAGCAAAAGGCTATGCACAGAAGGAAGGAATTGACTATGAAGAAACGTTCTCTCCTACAGCAAAATGGGCTACCATCCGTACCTTACTCTCTTTAGCTGCTCAGAATGGGTGGAAAGTTCATCAGATGGATGTGAAGACTGCTTTCTTGAATGGAGACTTGAAAGAGAATGTCTTCATGTCTCAGCCAGAAGGCTTTGTTGTGAAAGGAAAAGAACAAAATGTATGCAAGCTTCTCAAATCCTTGTATGGCCTAAAACAAGGGCCTCGTGCATGGTATGAAAAATTAACCGAGCATCTTTTGAAGTTAAATTTCGAACATTTTGATCTTGATGATGCAACACTGTTTATAAAGAAAGTTGGAAGATCTGTTGTGTATCTTGTGGTGTACGTAGATGACCTTTTGATGACAGGGAACAATGAGAGCTATATAGCATCCATAAAGAAAGATTTGAAAAAAATCTTTGAAATGACAGATATGGGACATCTCCACTATTACTTAGGAATTGAAGTCACTCAACATCCTAAGTACACATTCCTATCTCAGAAAAATTATGT
>LPNX011095617.1:130484-145085 GCA_001517045.1 Pseudotsuga menziesii | reverse complement strand
AGTTTGAAAGATTCAGAAACATGCTCGGACTTACTAACACCCCTTCGGATTAAGGGGGGGATTGTTGGAATATAATCCGTCAGGATTATACGTTAGTGTAAATAATGGGAAGATGAAAAGACTCTCGGATGTGTGATCCCAAGAGTCATTGTAAATGTATAAATAAATGCTTTGGCTATGAAATAAATTGAATTCGGGAGTTATTTACCCAACAGTTTAGTTGTATTGCAGTGATTTTGTTTGCTTCCTTTGTACAC
The DNA here is from genome assembly GCA_001517045.1 of Pseudotsuga menziesii. Lineage (NCBI taxonomy): Eukaryota > Viridiplantae > Streptophyta > Pinopsida > Pinales > Pinaceae > Pseudotsuga > Pseudotsuga menziesii. The sequence goes on along the minus strand of LPNX011095617.1, from coordinate 144,828 downwards.
ACTTTGATTTCCTATTTGCACGTTCATTTTATTTCATGCTTTCATTAACTAATGCAATTGGCTTAGAAATCTGATATCAACCATCTTGAGTTTGACTAAGAATTTACTCTTGCTCTTCACTGCTTTTGGGCATTTCAAGGGTGAGTTTTGTGTGATGATCAATTGAATTTTTACACAGATTAGTTTGTCTGATAACATCATTCAACCCCTAGAGAGACCCCATTGAGACTGGAAAAGCACCAGTCCAAATGGAGAGACAACTGACTATGATAGGATTGGTTGTCTAGAGTTGTTATGCAGATCTGCTGGTGCGGATCCACATGATAACATGTATGAAAGGTCAGTCACCTAGAAAGGGCGATGGTTACTACAATGGGACATATGGATGGAAGAGCAAGAAGGAATATGTATGTGTGTATGTTTATTTTTTTATCTGTACTCTTAGGTCTTTCATCTTATTCATAGGTTGAGTAGAAGTTTTGGAAGATTTTTATGGTAACCATAGTATTGTTTTTAGACTAAGAATTGCACTAGTTTAAGTTGTTTATATAATTTGATTGCTTGAATGGATCTGATTTTGGAAATGGAAGAAAATCTTATTAGTTGAATGTTAACGGCCTAGGAAGAAAATTGGGGACATTCCAGAGGAGCGAAGGCATCATTTATTTTACTTGTTAAAGCCAAAGTAAGTTGGTGGCTGGCCATTTTATTTTCCCATATGACATGAACTTTTGCAGCAATATATTAGAACAATACCTTGAAGTATAGAAATATTATATTAACAATGAGCATCAAATTAAGATTATTGCATAGCAAAATCCATCCTCCATGCATCAATTATCCAAACTTCTTTTTGGCATAGAGGCATGCTTGTGATCCTTAAATTGAAGATTGTGAATGTGTAGCTAAAGATGTTTGTCTTATTTTGATGTGATTGGAATCATGGCATAGACACATATCAAGATTCTGGGAGATAGCTGGGATGCGCTATAAAGATACAAGTACAAACACCGATAGTGAGGCTGCTATGCCACTTCACATGGAAAACAAACCTCTGCTACCTGAGTACTGGAGTGGGAAGATCAATGGAGGTATTGTTGGTGTGAAGTATATTTTTTCATATGTCAAATGCTCTTATAACAGATGTTGTTGTGTGCATCCCACTTGTCTTAAGCTTTGAGTAGAAGCTGGGTAAGTTCTATTTCTAACAATTTCTCATATGCTTGGACATGGTTAATATCCAATTGTCAAAGTGCCTTGGCCGATTGGTTGGATGAGCAGGTTTAAAAAGGTAATCACACTGCACAATCTTTTCTGAATGCCTATTTCAGTGTTTATTTCTTAAATGCATACGTGAATTATTAGATAGAATTCAAATCAATCTATGAAAAGGTAATTTTTGCATATGCACTTTGTCATCCTTGGTGTGTAAATGTTAAAGAGACCTAATGAATTTATGCGGCAGGCATTTTTCCATGGTAATGATGGGTGCATATATGGTCGAGTTCTTCCAGGTACAGTTGAAGTTGTTCTATGTATTAAATGTTTTCCTTATTAAATGTAGTGCTATAACCACTGTACCATACCAAAGGTTAGGTAGCGACTATGTTTTTAATCTTTAAATGGTTTAGATTTTGTCAGGAGACTCCATGGTCACATTTAATTGTTACTAAACTCAGAAACCACTATATATCTCTTGGTTTTGCATTTTTATCAACTTCCTAAAGTATACTTTTAAAACATTCTGTGTTTAGTTGCTACTTGTCTGGTACATTGATGTCCTTACTCTCATAGGTAAGGGATGTTCACATGTTTTTTGATGCATTCTCATCTTTGTACCTATTATCTTGTGACATCCTTGGTCACCTAATCTTGTCTCATTCACTGGTCACATCCATTGCATAATGGTTCATTCCTTACATTGCCTAACTATTATGCTTGGTCGTTTGCACAGAACCTAACCTATTCTTTATCTTCCTTATCCGTTGATATCCAACATACTTTCTGACATAACATCCTTAACTTAAATATTTTATATTATCCATATCTCATTCAATTGTTCTTTTTATACCCCAATGTAGTTTTCTCATTTTTTGATTTACCTCCTTATCCTCATGCTTATTGGTCTCTTTCTTCCATGATCTGTGCACTTAATTTGATACTACCTCTCTTTTCTTTGCTCTTCCAATGAACCATTAAAGAATTGCGCAAAAACAAAAAGGTGACTCTTGGATATGAAAGGCCTTATTTCCATATCCCTTTTTTGAATTTTTGGATCTAAAACAGCCTAACCCTTTTTCTATGCACCATTGGATTTTAAACTCTTTTTGAGCCATGTTTGTTTGACCCAGGTTATTTTCCTATAGGCTATGTGTTACCCCTCAGAATGCATCTGCATTTTTTTGGGTACCCTTTTCAGAGATGACTGATACATAAACAATCTAGTTCCGCTATGGCCCTATTATTCTAAGCTTTATTGTTTTTGAAGACGAAGGTGGGGGCATTGGGGGGGCTTTGAACTTGCGCATGCATGGAGTTCAATTTTGTTTTCTTCTTGCCAGCCGATAGAAGTTCCACGTTATTTGAAACCGTGTGAATTGTCATCTTCGATGTGGGTGGAGTTCTGCATTCTCTGTTATTTACAGCGTTCACTGATATGGCCCGTAGGTTCCTGTGGAAACCGAGTTGTGGGGCATCTATGGATTTTATGGTGACCATTTGTTGGCACCCGAGTCGTGAATTTGAAGCAGCCATCATCACCACCTGTTTTGGCGCAGTTACACATCAACCTTTTTACTTGGCAGCCGATATTGAAAATTTTGGCGAGTCATGCCCGGTTAAGCCACCAGAGAGTGTCAGTTCCTTGCGTTGGGTGTTAGAGCAGCTAAATGTCGCTTCATGTGAACCCACGTATCAACTCCGTCTGTTAGTCATTGATAAAAACAAAAATTTATCTAACAGTTGCCCGATATAAAATCATCTGTAGGCCGCTGTATAGGAAGGCCACGACTGATGGATTCCATGTGGAAATAGCCACTCAACTTTTTTTTGTTCTGATTACATTTTGGTTGCCCACTATGGGCTGGAGCTTTTAGTTTAGTGGGATCTCCCTCAATAAAGTGTTAGTTACACTTTAGTTTTGTAATTAGTTTTGTAATGGTCCTTTTAGATTTTAGTGGAGAGAAAAGTGGATCTCAAATCCACTGTCTTTATTATTTTATTGCCTTTATTTTATTTGATGAGAATGGCTTGTTGAGCCTATAAAGGGCCAGCCTTTTCTTTTGTAATGCATGGAAAAAACTGGGAGGATTTTTCCCTAGGTTTAATAGAAAAATATCTTTTTGGGTTTTTATGATTGTTCAGTCGAGTACCCTCTATGGTGTGTGGCATTACCTTGTATTATTGAGCGTTAGTTGCTAGCTGCTTTTTCTCTCTATGTCTGCGTCTGGGGACTATAAACAGATGCTCCCATCCTATTGGAAGGTGGAAATCCTAGCAGTTGCTAGCCTTTTCCTTGTGTGAGCGTGCATGCACGGGTTCGATGCTTACACTTTATCAAGCTTGATTGTGTAGCATCTCCTTTGTTTGCATAGCGCATCTTCTGCGTTTAGGAAGAAGAAGATCCAGTAGCTGCCCTTTGACACAAGGCCCTCGTGGGTTCTCCCTTGACTCCATTTCTCCCTTTAGGTATACCGACACTGGTCCATTAGTGGGGTTTGGTCCTTCCCTCCTTCCGTCAACCATTCAAATGCTCCTATGCTACAACCATTTCACTAAGGCAGCCTCTTCCAATCACCTGGTCCGCCATTGTTTCCTGCCTTAGTGATCTTGACACCAGGGACGCCCCCCTTGAGTTGGAGAAGAGCCAACCTGAAGCGAGGAAGAAAGGAGCGTGGTGACAGTGGCTGCTCTTTTTGCAGTTGCCATCGAGCCAATGTGCTTAATTTTGGGCTTTGACACACGCACACGGGTTAGGAGCGGCAACACTATGCATTATTAGTATATAAATATAATAAAGGTAATATTTAGTACTTGGGAGTTTTTGTAATGTTTTTTACCATTATGATACCGTTCTATTTTTAATTTCAATTTTATTTATTTTTGTTACTTATTTTTAAATTTTAATTTGTTTTACTTTTATAAATTTTTTCTTGAGGAAATAATATCAGCCCGCGCACACACCTTAAGCAAAGAATGGGGGTGTTGGTACCAAGCCAATGGTCACGGAACACTCACCCTTCAGTGGAATTTGCAGATGAAGGTGGCTTGACCGCTAGTTGCAGAAACGGATGGTAACACCAAACGACTGGATGAGATTTGATTTTGAGACCTTTGTGGACTTCACACTCAAAGGAGCAACTTGCTGTTTATTTTTTAGCACACTCTCTATTCATGACAGACTTGCAGAAATTCTATCTAGGATTCAAGAAATGTTATCTGTAGTAGGTTTCCCTGAGAAATTGCTGCTCCTTGGTTTGCAAGGGAAGAAATCTCTTCTTTTGCCTTGACCTTGACTCTCCAAACTTGTCTCTTGGATGTGTGCTTCACTGGATGAAGCCTCCAACACTTGGCTTCCCAATGTCAAGTTAACTTTCAAAGTTGGCAAAAATTCCTGCTGCTGCATGGGTTGCTTGGAATCATTTTCTTGTTCATGTTCTTCCTTTTGATGACAACTTGCATCTTCCAATAGGTAGTCACTTGATGGCCTTTCATAGCACACAGGAAAGTTGCATCAAAGTGCCAACAATTGTCAACCTTGTGGCCTTTCTTCTTGTAGCGGAAACAAACTAGAGAAGCCTTGCAATACCTCTTCGGTTTATGTATCTGCTTGCTGACTTGTTTGTTTTGTCCTTTAAGAATTAGTGCAGTTTTGGATGGTACAAACATCCCTTGTCTTCCCTCATTTAAGCTGCTACAACCATGTTGGAGTAATGGTTCGTTGCCCACTCCATCTTTTGTTGCCTTTTCTTTGGTTTCTCTTGCTTTGAAAAAGGTTATCGTGGTGGATTTAGATTAAGCAAAGCTTTTAAGAGATCAGCTGCATTCACTAACTTGCTCATGTCCATTGAAACCCAGGCCTTCATGTTAGACCCTATGTTTGGCTACAATGGGGTTTACAATCCCTTGGGTTCTCTTTCCTACCCCTTTCCCATCGTAGACAATTTGTATTATTAGCTTGGAACCTATGTCTCTGGTTTGTTTTTCAAAATTATGAAAGGGATTTTTCAAAATAGATTGAGAAAGGTCCTTGGAGGGTGATCTTACCATGTTCGTCTCATTCACAGTACTGGCTTCTATAGTAGCAATTGAAGGTGCATATGCTTCCTTGGTCTCTTGTACAACTACCTGTAAATTGGCCAATGCTTCCTCCTCCATTACCATTTCTTGGTGTAACTGAGTCATCATTTAAATGAGTCTTTGTTCTTGTTTTTCATCTAGTTGAATTACTCTCTCACAATTGCAAGAGTTGAACTTTTCTCCTATTCCAGTTTGCCATAACAATGATGAGAGTGTCTCAGCATTGAACAAAGTGTTCTTTTTATAAAGGTAACAATTTTGCAGAAATCTCAAGGTCCTTATCTAGCTTTACTCTTCTCTCCTTCAAGTGCCAATTCTGTTGGATCTACGCATTGATGGCCGTTGGGTCTTCCAACCTTTCACTTTTCAATACTTTGCCATATTGGGTCTGCTTTCTCCTCAAAGTGCTGGCAGCTTCTTGAAGGTCATGTATTCAACCATTTTGATACCAATATGAACTGTACACCTATGGCTCATCTGTCTCATCATAACATGTGGAAATAAATTTCAATTATTTTCAATTACTCTATTAATGTTTAGTTATAGCTTCTTGTTGCTTGCTTGCTGTTCATTAACAAGCATCTGTGTTACCACTTAAATCGACAGCCCACTTTGTTGACAATGGCATACCCTATGCTTCTAGCATGTCAATGAAAACGATATCCATTATTAACTCAATATTAGGGTGTATTGCAAGACTGACCTAGACATCTTTGACTAATCTGCAAACTTTAATCTTGCGAGAATCCATAACACAAATGTTTCGATATGGTCTTGAAACTTTCAACCCCAACTTATACATTATAGGCAAGGGCATTACGTTTGTTGAGGCGCCCAAATCCAACATACAATTATGCAAGATCAAAATCACCAATCATAAATGATATAAAGAAGGGTTGATTTCTTGGATTCTTGTTCTCCGCAGGATTCATATTCTGAAGGATTATGGGCAGGTCTTCAATTTCCTGGACGCCACATGGGTTTTGCACTGTACCTTCCAATCCCGGTGATTCGACTATTTGACTTCTCATTGAGGGGATTTTACCAACTCAACCAATGGTATGGTGCTCTTCAAGGCATTTACCTGACCTGAAACATCATAATTGAGATTTTAACAATATTCAAACCACTTGAAAACTTACCTCCATTTACCTGGGTTTGTGTAAGAACTTTGTCTTTGAGAACTTCGGGGGCTTGTGATCGGCTTGCTTATGGGATATCCTTCTTTTTCTTTTGATAGGTAATGCCTTTCGATCTATTCTCATACAGTTTCTTAATCTCCTCTTGGGAAGGCATTTCTTCCAAGAACTTTATAGCTTTATCAACTTCGATGGATTTTCATTTTACTTCCTTGATATTCTCGTCAGATAAATTGAATTGTTGCCTATATTGAAATAAATTGTTACATACCTCGCAATCACCTTCTTTGGTTGCATGTTGTTCTTGATTCATTCCAGATAGTAGGCACATGTATTTTCATCATGAAAGGTCCGACAAGCCCTGCAATTATAGGGAAAATCACTCACCATATTTGCCGGTTCCAAAGATGTAGGAGGCTTTGCATTTTGTGGAGGTCCCTTGTTGAAGTTCTTCAAAGAAAACCTGGGTTGCTGATTTTTTTCCAATTGTATAATCCTGTTTTTCAATTGACGTATTTTGCTAAGTCAAATGGACTCTTAACTTGAATTCCTCAAATGGAGATTGACAGAATCGCGAGCATTTTCAGAATTTTATGTAGATTTTGCCTTTCCCTCAACCCTAGCCCTTGTTGAAATTTAAGGTTAGGTATACTTCAATGCATAAACAGAATAAGATTAGATTCAGAATAGTACTTATTTCAATAAATTTGATCCGCAATAAGATTAAGCCTAATTTTCATCTCTTTCAACTTTAACGCTCTGCTGGTCACTTTGTTAAGGTTGATCCAACTTTAACACTCTGCTGGTCACTGCGTTAAAGTTGTTCCTTGAGAGAATTTACCAATAGTAAATAAAATAAATAATGTACAGAAGATAACAATACTAAAGAATCATAACCATTAATTGAATCAGCCTTATACTCAGATACTTTTATGTTTGATCTTGTCAGTGAAGGGACAAGTCAATCTGGGTAAACATGTTACATACCTTGAGAGAGAAAGTTCAGGTAGAAGTAAATAGACCTCAGATTCTTTAATCAATTAGCAGCTCAGTCATACTTAGCACAGTCACGCTAAGCAAAGATACACAATCATACAAAGAAGTGACGCACACAGTCAGAGATAAGCTTCACACTGGGTAGTGACCCATAGTCATACTGAGTAAGGACAAACCATTCACGCTGCAAGGGAGTGCAGCCACTTTGCTGCAGCAAGAGGGAAAATCACGATGCTAGGGAAAGCAACGATAAGCCACGAGATAGCAACAAAGAAGACCAAAATGCAGTTATGTTGAAGTAACACGCAAACTGTGGAGAATGCTGGAAGGATCACACAGATGAGCATCGAAGGAGCTGCAGGGTATCCCAGTCACGCAGGAGATGGTGTAAAAACACGCAGACCATGGAGAATGCTGGAAGGATCATAGACGTGAGTAGTGAAGGAGCCACAGGGTATCCCAGTCACGTAGGAGATGGTGTAACACGTAGACCATAGAGAATGCTGGAAGGATCACACACGTGATCAGTGAAGGAGCCACAGGGTAACCCAACCACGTGGGAGATGGTGTAACACGTAGAGAGTAGCGCAGGTGATCCCAGTCACGCAGGAGATAGATCACACGGGGAGCTAGCCCAGTCACGCAGGAGCTGCGCAGAGTAGAACAATCGCGAGAAAGAGAGACGTGCGAGACAAGCATAACAATCACACATAGGAAGAAATCAAGCGGACAATTACGATGGAGGAAGCAGAAGGATCACATAGATGCAGTCACCGTGGAGGATGCAGAAGGATCACGCAAACACAATCATCGTGGATGATGGAAAGATCATGCAGACATTCACCGTGGAGGAACACACAGACATGGGTGAAGGAGTCAGCTATAGTCGAGCGCTAAGGTAAGAGATGGTTACAAAGTTTGTATATTAAGTGATACCCCTTTTCTTTATATATAGGTTAGGGTGTTTAAATAACACAACGTGAGTCAAACACTTAGGTTTACTTAGGAACAAGATAAAATGAAGTGGTCCAAAACTAAAACAATAAAATAAATGGTTCAAGGATTATAAAATAAAACCATAAGGTGAAATGGTGTAACAATAAGAAAATGGTCAAAAGATAAAATAATAAAAGGTCCAATGGTTTTATAATAAAACCATAAAGTAAAGTAAATGGTCAAAATATTTTTTTAATAATAAAAACCATAAAGTAAAAGGTCCAACCTAAGAATAAAATAACTTAGGTTAGTGTACCAACAATAATAAGGGTACACAAACAAAAGAATGCTAGGATCAAACAACCCACATACCCACAAGATCAAGGTGGACCAACATTTACTTTTTATCTATAGGACCAACAAGACCAAGGACTTTAATCTTTTCTCTCTCTTAAGGTACAATGTTTTATATATATTTTGTCATCACTGTATAAGGGAAAGATCCAAATTGGATGGTACAATCCTTTGGTCCTCAATATTGCTCCTAAGGGTTAGGTGCTAGGGACATTGTCAAGGGGTGGCCAGTCCCTTGAGAAGCAACCTAGCAATAACAGATTAGGAGAGGGGACATCATTATCTTCCATTCTTAAAGAATGGCTTTCAACCCTAGGCTGAGTTTTAGTCCCAAATTGAATCATGTTGATCAACCCTTGGACCCTGACCGAGTCCTCCATTCTCTTGGAGAATGGTCCTCAGTACTAAGCTGAGCTTCAGTCCCAGACTGAAAGTTGATCAACTTACCTACATGACTTACTTGGACATCGTGTCCTTGGTCCTAGACCAGAATATGTCTCTGCCTTTACCTACAGGATCTACTTGGACATCTCGTCCCTGGTCCAAGACTAGAATACCCTAGAGGCACATAGGGGCCTCAGCCAAATGCTAGGGGCTTTGCCATGGAATCAACCTGCTTGGTCCCAGATCAAGAACCCAGGAGACTACTGGGGGCCCTAGGGTACCTTCTAAGGTCTTACTTTGCCCTAGTTAAATGACTAGGGTACCATGCTCAATGAGAATGGGTCTTGTAGCTGCACTAACTTTAACAGCCCTTGGCTGTTGTAACATGTCAGGCTTAGCTGATGCTTTCCAACTTTCATCCAAATTCCTTACTTTTTGCTTAGCACCCTGCAAGTCTTGAGGCTTATTCAAATTGAGGTAATAAAGAAATTCCCCTTGAAAGGCATTCATATAATACATTAGTGTTAAAAATTATACCAAGGCAAGTGTCTTTTCCACTTCGGATGCCTAGGAGTGGAAAAGTGTTTAATGTGGTCCCTAGTCACTCTATAAAAGCGAGATGTACTTTATGTGAGATAAAGTCACTTTATAAAGTGTGTTTGTGGTTTTAATTAAAAAAATGACTTCATGATTTTTTGATTAAAAGTGACCACATGTATTTTAATTAAAAATGTAACTTTATGAAAAATAAAGTGGAGCTAATATTTAAGTGCCTCGTTATGTATTTAAATGGATGAGTGCATTAAAATTCATTTAATAAGTTAATAATGAGCATTTATTATTAACCCTAGATCTCATTGGTTCAATATCTAATCTTGACCATTGGATCTCAAGTGGTGGTTACCATGAACAAAAAGGGGATACTAGGGGAGAATAGACATCATTATTTTCTATGAGATTTGGAGAAGAGAAGCAAGAGAGGAGAGGTTGAGAAGACAGAGAGAAGAAGAAAAATCCTTGCACGAATTCCAAGGCTGAGTAACAAGCATGAGTTTCAAGATTGAGGGCATGTTTTCCTAGAAAATTTGTGCAGTAGCAGAGCATGAATTCCCAGGCAGAAAGTTGCTATAACAGGCACGTTTTCCGAGGCAGTTTGTACAGCATTAATTAGTCTGTACAGGCACGAATTTCCAGTCAGAAGTTTATTGTAGAAGGGCATGAATCCCAAAGAGTTAAAGGCTGTAGCAGAGCATGAATTTCAAGGAAGAGATTTTCTGAAACAATGGCACAAATTTCTATGTAAAGGTCTGACAATGGCAAGAAAATTGAGCAGTAAGGTACAGTCTGTTTTGACAGTCTGTGCAACTTGTGTAGGGCACAATTTTTGAGGTAGTGCTGCACAGAAAACGAGGAAAAGATTAGCATAGTTTTCGAGGCAGATTTCAGACTTCCTGGGTTGAGATATGTTTGTATTTTAATTTTAATGCTGAAGTATACTGCTGTAAATAATTTCTCTGAAGAAAATTAAAACTCTCTCTCTCTCTCATCAGGTTTTCCCTTAGGGTTTTTCTTGAGCCAATTTGGCTAAAATTCTGAGTTTTTAAATTTTGTGTGGCTGATTTAAATTTCTGTGTTTTCAAAAGTATGTAAAATTTTCTAGTGTTTCAAGTTAAAATTAAAAAATAAAACTTCATTTGCAGTAGTCACACTGAATGGGGTTTGGGCATGAAGTTGGGCATTAAACTTCATGTTCTGAAATGAAAGGCAATGACCAAAGGAAGGGACGTAACCAGCCTCTAAGGCTGTTGTGCAACAGGCCGTGAGGTGGAAAGAGAAGGAGGAGTGGGCCCGAAGCTTGGGGAAGGAGGGAAAGGTGAGGCCAAGGTATCAAGAAGGTGAGGCCGAGCTCCAAAAGAGGAGGGACGAGCGTTGCTGCAGCCCAAGTAGCAAACCCGATGGTTAAAGGAGGGTGGCTGAGGGTGTAAATTAATTGGCCGAGGGGTGAGAAAAGGGAAGAAAAGGAGGGGCGGGCACGAAGCTTGGGGAAGGAGGGAAAGGTGAGGCCAAGGTATCAAGAAGGTGAGGCCGAGCTCCAAAAGAGGAGGGACGAGGGTTGCTGCAGCCCTAGCAGCAAACGTGATGGTTAAAGGAGGGTGGTCGAGGGTGTAAATTAATTGGCCGAGGGGTGAGAAAAGGGAAGAAAAGGAGGGCAAGGAAGAAGGAAAGGAAAGCGAGGGAGGAAAAGAGGAGAAAGGGGAGACGCTAGAGCAAATTAGGTCTAACTAGGGCTGGTTTAGGTTTATGTAGGCCTAGCTAAGTTAAAAAAACAACCCTAAACTAACCTAAAACTAACCCTAAACTAGGTTTTGTAAAAGTGAGAGGGATTTGGGACTTAGAGGGGAAAACCTTAGCAAAACCCTACCCTATCCTACCTCTAGAGAAGATTAGCCTAGGTTTACAACTAGCCCTAAAGTCCTAAGGTTCTAACCCTAGAAGGACTCCTAGAAGGACGTACTTTTACAACCTAGGTGACTAAGAATTGACGAAGGATCAAGCCAAGACAAATGCAACCCTAAAGGCTACCATTCAATCCATAAACATAATCATTCATCAATAATTAACAAAGAGAAATCGAAATAAGTCATGGATACCTCCTCGTGGACGTGTTTAACCAAGAAATAACAACATCACCTTTGCAACAGGGTTGAACCAAAGAGAACTTTAAGAATTCATCATCAAACCCAGAAAAATGTCTTCCTCAAGAGGAGGCGCCTCACTTCAAAGAGCCCTAGTTGGGTAGAATAAGTGCATAGGGTTTTATCCCAATTGTCTTGTGTTAAAATGAAGTGAGGAGAGGTTTATTTTTAGTCTCTCACACTCACTTTTACAAAATATCCAGGCCTACATGCCTTAAAAAGTCAATTTGAAATTATAAAATGTCAACTGAAAATTATAACATAAAATAATATAAAAATAACCTAAAGTAGGCTTATAGTAGGCTACTTGGGGTATTTTCCCCCTAGGTGCCAAAAACTGCTAAAATGAGCGAATGAATCACTTCGAACGAAAGGCTGGGGTGAGCTGGAGGGAGCGCGTTATGCCCCATCTAACCCCAAAAGTATTGTAAAATCTCTCAACACCCTCCTCAAAGCAGTAAGAAGGCCTGGTACGAAAGATCACATCCTCTGAGGAAGGAGACCAAGGAGAGAGATTTCCCGCTTGTTGAAGGTCCAAGAGGGTGTCTAAGGTGCTTGTGAAGGCAGACAAAAGTCTTGTAGCTGAAGCAAAAGTCACCAAAGCAAGCAAACAATGTGTGGGGTCATGTGACCCAGTGATCAACCCCTAGGAGCCTCGAATACCAACCCTGGGGTTAGAAACCCCAACAAAGGGCAGTCAACAGTAGCATTAAGCCATAGTACTCCTAAAGGAAGGACCAAAAGGCCCGACCATGACCACCACTGCCGAATGACCCCCTCCTGGTCGAAAAAATGGCCTCTCTCTCTCCCTAGGGCACATTTGAAGGTGCGTTGGGTACAAATGCAGCGTTACAATGGGTCCAACTTCGGGACGAGTGCTCTTCTCGGGAGTGCTCGAAATATCCAAAGGGATTATAAGGGATTAAAAGCATCTTGAGGCAAACACTTTTGTTTTGCCTTGTTCACAAAATAAGGGAAACAAGCTAAGAACAATAAAGACTAACTAAATGATGAAGGGACATCAGATGCAATGCAAAGTAATAGTAATATGCCTAGCTGAAATGCAACTACTCTACCTACCCTAAACATGGTTATAACAAAGGGTTAACTGTAATCATACCACCAATGCTGCCATTTGAGTAAACAATTCATATTTGATATCTTACCTTTGTCTTTGGATGCAATCCATGATAATACCTCATCGATGATATGTTGAGTACACACCAAGATATTTATCTGTGTAAGGAAAGGAAACTACACCATTCTAAAAACTTGGAAGACTTGAAAATGATGCCATGGAGAGGGGTTGCTTTGACAAGCTTTGTTGATCCATGTTTCTATTGGACTTATGTATGTGACACCTCCATCATACATCGACATCAAGAATTTTTTTGCGTGAAACTTGTCATCAGATTCTAAGCTCGAGAGGAAATTAGTAAAGCAGGTCTTTGCGAATCCTCATATATCAGCCACAACATGTTCCTGCATTCACTTAAGCATTTCTTTGGATATATATGTATATTGCTCGCCTTTTTTACAATCATGTTAGTAACCCCAATAATCTTTGAAAATTTGAAATTGTTAGCTATATAATTCATACCTTCATGCTACAAACGAAAGGATAAATAATAAATACTATGAAACTGAGGAATGAAAATCATACCTGTCCACATGCTTGTCTTGATCTTGTTAAAATGGATCATTAATGAATTACCAAAATAGGATGGAGAGGGCTAAATAACTTCTTCAATACTTGTTGCAAGACGGTGCTGGAAGTGCTGATATGAGTACATGATCGACTGGAGGGTAGTGGGAACTTCATTAATGTTAGGGAAGGCTTCTTTCCCATACATGTATGAGGGAGTGGATCCACTATGGTGCGGAAAGGTCTTGAAGAATCATATACTGGTGGATCGAGGAACTCCTAGTAATTGTTGTCTTCTATATTCTTGTAACTTTCTTGTAAGAGAGCTAGAACGTCATAAGAGACTGCCACTTGAGGACATGGAGAATTCACCATTTCTTTGTATTCTTTAGTTTCTTCAACTAGGGATTCTTGGTCTTCATTTTTTGGAAGCTCTTCATCTTCAGACATAATGGCCATAATGTCGATGACCAAGTCTTCAACAATAGCCTGTTCAAGCAAACCTTCCGAATGTTGATCTTGATCTTTTTCATCAATGCTCTTTTGAGGCCTGTTCATCCTTGACAATGTCCAATATTTCCTCCTTAACGTTAGGATCCCACCGATCGCAGAATGCTTCAATCAGTTGTCGATAGGAGGATATCCCCTTAGGAGGGAGTCCATCATACCAAGCATTCACATCCTGGTTCCCTCCTAGACCGATGGACATTACAAATAATTGTATCATGGTATCCTCGGCCTTAATGCCCCATGCCACAAGAACTTCTTTGATGTTCGTAACGTGTGTTGTAACTATATCTTCATCCTTGTGGAACGTAAGAATAGATATGAGAAAACGGTGCTTGTCAAACCTATTCGGGTATCCTGGAATGTTTGAGAAGTCAAATGGATCGAGC
>LPNX011095617.1:108295-130166 GCA_001517045.1 Pseudotsuga menziesii | reverse complement strand
TGAAATTCTATTGGTTCTTGAATTCCAACTCACAAAAACTTATTTTGGCACGTTTTCTTATAAGGCCCATTTTAGACCCCAAATTTCCTCTAATGCCATATCGTTCCCCCGAGAATGTTTGTTTTGATCTTCTTTATCTTTTCTTCATTGGAGTCGCCAGAAGAGACTTGCCAAGTTAGCTCAGCAAATCTTACCAAAGTACCAAAAGCAAAGATGTACTTGCGATAATGGTAATAGTCTGAGTTCTTTGTGGAGTCCCCAGCTAAGCCTGCATGTTAGTTCTTTCTTAAAAAATAGATGCAATCATATAAACAAGGACTCAAGACTTACCAACAATGTTGTTTTTTCCTGGATAAGTCACCTCAACAATTTGAGGTCCCCAACAACAACGTCAAAATGGTACCGCATGAACTTGTAGGGCTAGTCATCGGCAGACATACAAGGAAGAGAGTGACCACTGTCACGTTAACCACTCTTCCCAAACTGATTTGGAAGTCGAAATCTCCTAGGGAAGAGCCCTAATGTAACTTTGCAAGGACACTAAACGCCAGATAATGTCTTCTTTGAAGATTGGTAGTGACCAGTTCCTTATCGAAGTCGAATCAAGAAAATAAAAGATATACTGTGAGTTGTGTAGATGCGGTTAGTACATCCACTTTAATAATGCATTGATTAGGATAAGCAAGTAACCAATTTTAGTCTTAGTTATGCATATACCATGAGTGTGGCGTGTCCTTCATTTCATTTAGCCAATTAGTTCTAATGTGTAACAAGTGTGATACACAAGTATTAGCCAAATTACAAGTATTTATAATCATCAAACATCTGAACCAATCATACAATGACACTTGTACAACAACATTAGCAGAGATACATCAGCATATCATCCAAAATACAACAATATGACATGAATTATATGATAAGTCAGTCATGAAGACATCAACAACCATCCATTATATGTTCACTTATCAGTTCCAAACATTGTATAAGCAGCATGAATAAGGTCAAACAAAGTGTAAGTTATCACTAGCAGCTAGATAATAACATTTCAGAGTTCAAGCAATGATCACATTTTAAACAAAGTATGCATAAAGTGTTGTTGACAGTCCAATTGATTCAAAACAAGAAGTAATGTAACCATTTTAACCAACACTTATTTGCTTGTGTGCAGGTGTTGAAGGACTAATATAGAGGGAAGGAACAACAAACCTTATATAAGGAGGGCTACCATTGTAAGGGCAGCTAGGGCTTGGACAAGGCCTTGAAACAGGCAAACAAAGGTTTGCTATAGACCTTTAGTCAGGGCCATAGGCTGAAAAAAGGAGAGAAAGAATGAGCCGTGGGGTGAAGGGAGGAGAGGAGGGATAAGGAGAAGGAAAGGGAAGAAAGGCAATGACCAAAGGAAGGGACGTAACCAACCTCTAAGGTTGTTGTGCAACAGGCCGTGAGGCGGAAAGAGATCGAGGAGCAGGCCCGAAGCTTGGAGAAGGAGGGAAAGGTCAGGTCAAGGTACTAAGGAGGTGAGTCCGAGCTACAAAAGAGGAGGGTCGAGGGTTGTTGCAGCCCTAGTAGCAGATTCAATGGTTAAAGGAGGGTGGCCGAGGGTGTAAATCAATGGGCCCAGGGGTGAGAAAAGGGAAGAAAAGGAGGGCGAGGAAGAAGAAAAGGAACGTGAGGGAGGAAAAGAGGAGAAAGCGGAGACACTAGGGCGAATTAGGTCTAACTAGGGCTGGTTTAGGTTTATGCAGCCCTAGCTAAGTTAAAACAACATCCCTAAACTAACCCTAAACTAGGTTTTGGAAAAGAGAGAGATTTGGGACTGAGGGGAAAACCCTAGAAAAACCCTACCCTAACCTTGGGCTTCTAAGTAGTGATTAACCTACCTCTAGAGAAGATTAGCCTAGGTTTACAACTAGCCCTAAAGTCCTAAGGTTCTAAACCTAGAAGGACTCCTGGAAGGACATACTTCTACAACCTAGGTGACTAAGAATTGATGAAGGATCAAGCCAAGACAAATGCAACCCTAATGGCTACCATTCCATCCATAAACACAATCATTCATCAATTATTAACAAAGAGAAATCAAGATAAGTCATGGATACCTTCTTATGCACGTGTTTAACCAACAAATCACAACATCACCTTTGCAAGAGCGTTGAAGTGAAGAAAAATTCAAGAATTCATTATCAAACCCAGAAACATGTCTTCGTCAAGAAGAGGCGACTCACTTCTAAGAGCCCTAGTTAGGTAGAATAAATGCATAGTGTTTTATCCCAATTGTCTTGTGTTAAAATGAAGAGAGGAGAGGTTTATTTATAGCATCTCCCACTCACTTTTACAAAATATCCAGGCCTATATGCCTTAAATAGTCAATTTGAAATTATAAAATGTCAACTTAAAATTATAACATGAAATAATATAAAAATACCCTAAAGTAGGCTACCTAGAGTATTTCCCCCCTAGGTGCCAAAAACTGCTAAAATGGGCGAATCACTCCGAATGAAAGGCTGGGGTGAGCTGGAGTGAGGGTGTTATGCCCCATCTAACCTCGAAAGTACTGTAAAATCCTTCAACGCCCTCCTCAAAGCAGCAAGAATGCCTGGTATGAAAGATCATGTCCTCTGAGGAAGGAGACCAAGGAGAGAGAGCGCTAGCTTGCTGAAGGGCCAGGAGGATGTTTAAGGTGGTTGTGAAGGGATACTAAGTCTCATAGCTGAAGCAAAAGTCACTAGAGAAAGCAAACAAGGTGTGGGGTCATGTGACCTAGTGATCAACCCCTAGGAGTCTTGGACACCACTCTCGGGGTTAACAACCCCAACAAAGGGCAATCAGTAGTGCCATTAAGCCATAGTACTTCTAAAGGAAGGACTAAAGGGCCCAACCACGACCACCACTACTGAATGACCTCCTCCTGGTCGAAAAAATGGCCTCTCTCTCCTTGGGGCACATCTGAAGGTGCAGTGGGTACAGGTGTAGCGTAACAACAAAGAAGATGAAGAAAATGTGGCATTGGCGGCTAAAGGAAAGAAGAAGTCGTCCAAGAAGGGTCCCAAAGGTGGGACCAAGCAGCAGGGTGGTGAGCAGAATAAAGACATAGCAAAGCAAAGTGCTTTGCTTGCTAGAAGTTTGGACACAAGTGCTTTGCTTGCCAAAAGTTTGGACACTATGCCGGACAGTGTTCGAACAAGAAGAAGAAGAAACAACAAATGACAGCTTTAACAAAGATCGATGAGTATACAACACTGTTCGAGAGAGAGTTCTCTCTATGCTAGTCACATAGAGAGAGCATCGATTACCAGTATTGATGTGGAGGATTAGAGGGAGTATTCCTTCCTTGTTGGCCATTCCTTGAGTGCGACCACCACTTCATCGTCTTGGTACGTTGACAATGGGGTTTCGAGCCATATGACAGGCGCATGAGATATGTTTTCCAAGTTGATTAAGACTGGCTTTAACTTGGAGGTGTTGTTGGGTGATGACATTATTGTCAAAGCAGTTGGGTGAGGAACTGTTAGCTTTTAGAGGGAGTCCATGGATCCCATGACATTGAGGGATGTCTTGTATATCCCTGGGCTGAAGAAGAACCTTGTGTCAGTTTCCACTATGGAGGATAAAGGATTTAGAGTGTATGTCCTGGATGGGAAAGTATACATTTTTACCAAGGGATCAGGTCCATCTGCCTCATTTGTGATTAGAGTTAGATGTGGGAAATTATACAAGTTAATATTTCATCCACATAATGCTTTGGCATACAACAACAACAACAATGATTTATGTGAGCTGTGGCATAGGAGGATGGCCCACTTACATCATTCTGCGTTGAGGATGTTAAGAGATATGACGACGGGGTTACCTGAGTTCAACAAGGAGCAGAGTGGTGTGTGCGGAGGGTGTGCTTTGGGAAAGTACACCAAGATTGCTTTTCTGAGCAGTGATAGTAGGTCAACAAGAGTACTTGAGTTGATTCATTCTGATTTTTGTGGTCTTATGTCATCTGCTTCATTGATAGGTTTTGAGTACTATGTCATTTTTATTGATAACTTCTCTAGGAATACTTGGATCTACTTCCAAAAAAACAAGAAATCAGAAGAAGTCTTGAAGAGGTTCCAAGAGTTCAAAGCTTGTGGAGAACCAGACAGGGAAGAACATTTAGGTGCTCAGGTCAGACAATGGGGGTGAGTATACCTCTAATGTGTTTGATGAGTTTTGCTGATAAGAGGGTATTAGAAGTATTGGACATATCGAGCACACTAAGAGGGGGGGGGGGTGAACAGTGTGTATAACTTTTGTTACTTTTTCAACAATAACAATCATCAATAGCTTATTCAATATTATGTTGTTATCATTATATCAACAATTATAGCTCACGATCACTTATCATCTTATCATCATCACATAAGAAGCATAACAAAACACAGTACACAAGATTTTTACGTGGAAACCCAAGTCCTGGGGGAAAAACCACGTAAGCCTTATAATAATAGTTTTCTAGCAACAACTAGGAGGCAACAACCCCCTTGTTACAATGACTTCAATTCTCCAGCTACAACTGAAAGGAGGCTACAACCCCCTGATTTACAGGTTGCGACCTGAAGGAAGCCCTAACTCCCTAGATTTCCTTGCCCAGTCCTGCCACCCTAATATGAAGATACAAACTGCTGAATCACAACTGCACTGATCTGGTGGACCTGCTAACCAACACCTGTACTACACTGCACCACACTGCTCAACCTGCACCACACTACACACCAACTGTCATTGCTGACCACTTCTGATCAACTATCACTGCTGACCATTGCACATCAATTGTCACTGTTCATCATCTGAGCACTTCTCATCAACTGACCACTGCACCATACCTATACCAATAACCTGTACCAACAACTCGTGCAAAACATTCTGTCTAATCAATCTGTTGCTCACATCATTCGACGTAGTCAATCTGAGTCTAACCAACTGCTCACCAAAATTAGTCCACCTGAGTCAAACCAACTGCTCATATGAGTCATCCAGTGTGAGTTGGACCAACTACACATAAGGGAACCTGTGCCAATCCTACTCAACTGAACCAACTTGTACCAAGTTGTTTATGTACCTTTTCAAAGATCAGAAGATGAAGAAACAATATACAAACCAAAAGAAACTCTAGATCATGTCATCAGATAGCACTCGCAACAAGCTTTCCAATGAGCCAAGAATTTTGTAATTCTGGTTCCGCATGAGAAAGTTATGCCAATTTTAGTGATTCTCTTCAATCCTCAAAGATGCCCAATCATTTCTGCTCCATATAGTTTTACACTTTTCTCCAAGAGTTGTGAAATACCAAAGAGAGAATTGATTGATGAACAAATGAAATGTTTGATATTCTATTTATATAGGTCTTGGAGGATTTATTCACATGTTTGGCCGGCTTGAAGTAGTTTTAATTAAAAATTAATTGAATTCTTTTAGCAGGGCGACTTACTTGTAAAGGGGCAAATTAATACATTAACTTTAAAATTTTAAAACTCATAAACAGTAAGAAGTTAGAAGACACTCCACATATCAATGGAAATGGCTTGACGATGACTATCTACCTATGATGATGGGCTTATTTGCAATTACTTGGTCTTTTGCCCTTCTTTTCATCAATTTGTGCAGGACATCATAAATTGACTTGATAACTTTATGAGTGTTTCTTCAGGTATTTATAAGGGTTTTAAGGCCATGCACA
Organism: Pseudotsuga menziesii; assembly: GCA_001517045.1. Lineage (NCBI taxonomy): Eukaryota > Viridiplantae > Streptophyta > Pinopsida > Pinales > Pinaceae > Pseudotsuga > Pseudotsuga menziesii. Next base: position 124,453 of record LPNX011095617.1, on the reverse strand, counting down.
AGGGATTCATTATCATATGACTTCATCATCATTAAGCAAGAGGGATTCTTTGAGGGCTATGTGGGTTCTATCATCATAAGTCACCATCAAGGATATCAAAGACATACTACCTGTTACCTACTAAGTCATACTTAGTCAGTATTATCAAGTGAGTTGGGTGATGAGAACATACACTTGTTCACCTTTCAGAATTCAGAAGTCATTCAGGCTTTGTCTGGGAACTTTTTGTTATTTTTTTGTAAACACATGTTCATACCCCCTTGGGGAAATTGTAAAAAATGTCCTAGCATTTAATTTTTTATAAAAGGCTCGGCTTCCCGGACTTGAGCATCAAGTCGACTAGCCCAGAGTGTTTTTTCCCTTGGTTATTATTGGTTGTTGAACAAACGACTAATAATTTCTGAGTTTTTCACTCACACCTCCAAAGTTGGGGTAGTCGTCTTGGTGTTTCGTCCTTAGGAGGTTATTAGAGCCTTCGTGTCGGTGTTTTTCAACATGCTAGGCATTGATTTTGAGTCGTATGGACATGTGCTAGCCCCCCCCTAGAATTTCGTCAGTTTCTGAGAAAATAATTTTTTTTCGCAAAATTAGGCCAGTTTTTAATGGTTTAATTAGAAAATTCCAAAATGTAATAAAAGTCAGATACGGAGTCCGTTTCTGACGTGGGGACACTCGTTTTCACACCCGGAGCGCCCACTTTACCTCAGGGACCACTTTCCACATCAGTCGGGAAATCGAAACACCCCGTGAGGCATTATTCAGCTAAAAATGAATCAGAAGAGCATTTTAATGCTAAATTTCGACAAATTGGCACCATGGTCAAAGTTTGAAAAAGGTGAAAAATTAAAATAATAGTTAAAGGGGTGACATGGCATGGGTCCCCATGAAACTTACGACCCTCTTCAACTTAAGTGGGTATTAAATCATTGTTTTAAAACTTTGGTTTATATTTTAAAAGCTCACGTGCATGGAAATTGAAGCGAGACTCACGCTAGCATTTGAAAGGTGAGTTGAGAGTAAGTAGTTGACCCCCCCTTTATTCATATAATCAAAGCATGCCAAACTTTGGTTATGACATGAGGGTGACGTCATGGGTTTTCTTCATGTGAAGAAAGGCTCACGTGAGGTTGGAACTTGGAAGTGGGGGTCCACCCCTTTCAACGTTTCAAGTTTTGATTTGTGGGTTACGTATGGTATAAGTTACTTTGGGTTAGCGCTTGTATGAAATGATGGGTGACGTCAACCAAATCTTTCACCTACCTTGGAGCTCACGCGTGAAGGAGAGGATTGACGCCAATATGGTGGGTAGATCTTTGTGGATGGTTGTTTGGGTGTGATCGGCATTGAGTGAGTGTGTTGGCAGTTCCCCTGTAGTTCAACTTCTGATTAACTCAGTTAAGCTCATTGTAACTCTGAATGCATCTTCAGTGTTGGTATCCCCCAGGGGCTTGGCTCTGGCTATAAATAAAGCAGCCTTTCTCTCTTCCAAGCTAGTTAGAGTTGGATGAAGGGGCTTGCTAGTTGTAATTGATATAGTATTTTGTGATTTTGCTGCAATAAAGAAAGTTTTGGAGGCTAATGGTTTGGTGCAATTGTGTGTGGGCCATTATTGTTTGATCGTCATGAGGTAATCTGTGTTGTTTCAAATTTTTGCATCTTGAATTATGAATCTTGTTCAACAAAGATTGCTCCCAATCATTGGAAATAGAGGGCTATAAATAATTTTACTTGTTTCTTCTATTTTGAATACATGTACTTAGAGATCTAGATCTGACATGTTTATAAGTTATTACACATGTAGTTTTAGCTTTGATTTATGTGTAATCACTAGATCTCATGGGTTTGCAAGTCTTTGAGTGATTTACAGGTTGCTTGGTTGGGAAGAATTGTGGATCTAGTTTGACTCCACATTACTTTCGACATCTCTAAACGACAAAGTCCCTCGACATCCCACTACGAAGCCTTTTGGTTAGCTCTTTGTGGCAACAAGCCTTTACTCTCCATATCTCTTCCTCCCTCTAAATTTAAAATTTTCCCTGGTTACTTGGTTCGTTGTCTTCAGATCTAGTTGCAAGAGTAATATTTTACATAGATCTGAGTTCTAATCTAGATCTAAGTTTCTTTTAAAAGCTATATTTTAATTAGATCTAGCCATTAAAGTCTTTTCTTGCAAGTTTTGTCGAAAAATAGTATTTTACTATTTTTTGTATCTTGCAAAGTCTAAAGATCTTTTTTCGATGTTTTCAATTTTAGATCTAGTATAAAGTGCATATCATATTTGTTGCCCAAAAGGCCAAGCCAAGATCCCAAGGAAAGCTTGCTTTCCTTGGTTCTTTTTTGCTCTTATTTCTTACTTTTTTAACTTAGAATATTTTGGGTATTTTTTGTGTTGTCCAAAGACACTTCTAAAGTGTTTTTGGGCACTTTTTACTAAACTTTGCTTGCTGGTTTTTAGCAAGTTTGTTAAAAAAGAAGAGGATACGCTGCCCAAAAACCAATTTGTGGGCCATCCGGAGCTTCCAGGAGGCTTCCCCCTTAGTTGGGCTTCTTTTCCTTATATTTTGTAAGCCTTTGGATCCCAGATAACAAGGACCAAAGAGCATTTCTGCTGAAGCATTGTAACCAATTAATAAAAACAAGTTCAAGTAGGCTCTTTCGAGCCCACTCCCCAACCCCCAGGGGGGATTCTGCGTTTTTGTGATTTTTTGCTTTTTATTTATTTTTATTTTTTATTCTTTTCAGTTTTTTCTAGTTTAATTGTTTTTCGTAGCATTGTATGCTTTGAATCATAAGCATTTTAATATCTTTTACAAATTCAAAGTAATCACACTACTTACCCCACAACTTCTTGATTGAGCCGAAAGGGGAAAGAGATGCATGGCAGGACTAATTAGATAATCTGTGAGTTGTGTTTTGATATTTTTCTATCATCTAAAATTAACCCCTCCTTGCTTTCCCGTTTGTGGTCCACTTGGACCGAAAGAGATTCCTGGAGGTTTTCCTTTTTTAACAAAGAACACATCTTAAAATCCTTAAAATTTTTCAAGGCTCTGTTGTGTATGCTCTGCACTGGCTGCGGTTTGTCTGATTAGTCGGCTGCATCAAAAGCAGCGTGGGTGACTAGAATAACTAGATCTCACATCTTTCAATAAACCTCTCCAAGCGAAAATCCAACACCTCGATTGAAGCAGTTGTGGTGGCAAATTACCCAAAGGAAGCAGGAACAATTGGACACTGACCTCGAGGCATAGTTAGGCTACACCCTTGCAGTGTAGTGTTGAACATTGTCTCAGAGACTCCAACCAACCTACATATTCCTTGCGGGTAGCCATATCGGTTAAGGGTTTTGGACATACTCCCTGTACCCTCAGGTATATTGGGAGTTCCCTTCCCCCCTAAGTAATCAACTCATCTTACATTAACTTAAAATTGGACCAAGAGCACTTGCAACATCCTTTTAGCATTTTCAACAACAATTTCATTTGTGGACTCTGTTATTGGCACTGGTCTATTTTTGATATTATCATATGTTTCCGCATTCTTACTTATCAAGTATTAATTTTTATGCTGTTGTGGTGTAATAAATCTTGCAAATATCTTATGTTAAATTCATTTATCAACTCCTAAATAACTTATTTCATCACCATAAACACTAAAGCCTCAAAGCCTTAGCAATTAATAGGGTCTACCCCCCTTGGCTTCGTTAGGAGTTGGCCTAAACGGAGGAGTCAAGAACAAGGTGACAGCCTTGACTTGAGACTTGCCCCCAAGGACACACCGAGTGGATTGAAGATTTCTGCCACGTCCCCCCCAGGTGTGTGAAAGGCGGCAACACTACCATGTCCAAGGGCTCCATGACCACATCAAGATCATCATCATGACTATTATCATCAAGAATACAAGGACATCATCATTATAATGAAGCAATACCATGTCCATCAAGTGGTCCACGTGCCATGTGTGTGGGTTCAAAAACTTTTACAACCAAGTGCAATGGGCTTCAAGCTCCACAAAGGGCATCATCAAGCATGTAGTCATCATCAACCATGTATCGGCTCCAAGGACTATCAAACCACATATTTTGTGGGTTTCAAGAACTTCTTCAAAGGTAAGGTTACCATATATCATCATGGCATCAATATCAAGCAAAGTCTTCATCATGTATTTCTTGAAGCATGTCATCATCAACAAGGGCTTGTTTAAGTTATCAAAGGCTTCATCAACATGCAAGGGTTCCATGTAATATTAGCAAGGTTTCATCAACATTCTTGTGGGCTTATGGACCAAACTATCATATGTGAAGGTACATGTAGGATATCAACATCATCAAACAAAGAGACCATAACAAGTACAAGCATGACAAGCAACATAGAGACAACAAAAGGCAACCAGGAGCAAGGGATACAACACATGACTCAAATGGGACAAAGATACAATTGAGGGGCACTTAACCAAGTCATTGGGTAACCAAGACTTTTTCCATTGTCCCAAGGCCTCCAAGGGCTTCAATCTTGGGCTTGGACAAATTCAAAAGGGCTCCTTTGACACAGACAACCGCAAACAATACAAACCAAACACTAAGGGGCTCCACAAAGGGCACCAAGACAACCACAAACCCTCACGGGGAACTGTTGGCATCAATGCCAACTTTAATCAACAAGGAGGCAGTTGATTGTTACATATACTCCACAACGGAATGTAGTTGCTGAAAGGAAGAGCAAGGCTATAGTGGGAGCATCCAGAACGATGGTCCATGATTAGAGTATTCCTTTCTTTCTACGGGATGAAGCCTGTAGTACTGTTGTGTATGTTCATAACAGGAGTCCACACTGGGCCTTGAGGTGTAAAACACCTGAGGAGATGTTCACTGGGAAGAAGCCTGAGATTGCCCACTTCCGCATATTTTGAGGCCTGACATATTCTCATTTCCCTTTTGAGAAGAGGACAAAGTTGGACACCACTGCAGAGAAGGGCATCTTTGTTCGATATGATGAGACTTTGAATACTTTTTGTATATACTGTCCAGCTTAGTGGAATTTTGAGGAGGGAGGTGAGATTTGAGGAGCCGACCTTCAAGAGGTTTCGAGAGTCAGAGCAAGAGGAGTAGCAGGCTCTTGCATCACAAGTGAGCACATCTCAGAGTCCAATTGTTTAGGGTCACAAGTTTTAGGAGTGGCTGCTTCACAGGTTTCAGGATCTTCAGGTTCAGGGACTCAGTCTACAAAGACTCTTGGTACAACTACAAGTTCACAGGTCACTGGCACAGCCGCACAGGTTCATGGGTCGTAGGCACACACATCACTTTCATGTGATTCAGATTTCCTTGGTTTTGGTTCACCAGTCACAAGATTGCAGACCTCAGGTGCTACTTCTTCAGGTAGATAGGTATTAGATGAGGATGTATAGGACGAGGGCTCTCCACAGGAAGCTACTTCCAAGAAGAGAAAGCCAAGTTGGCATAAAGAACTTGTGAAGGAGGCTATGGAGTCTGTGGGGAAATCCAAGAGGGAGGTCAGAGAGAGTAAAGCACCAGAGAGATTTTCCAGCTACATGGCTATGGTGACTAGTCTTCGTGAGTCGGAGCCTTCCACTTTCGAGGAGGCAACTGCACATTAGGTATGGAGAGATTCCATGGTGGAAAAGTACAATTCCATCATGAAGAATGATGTGTGGGAGGTGGTTCTGAGACCGGAATGGAAGTCAGTTGTGACTTCCAAGTGGCTCTACAAAATCAAGCATGTCATCGATGGTAGCATCAAGAAGTATAAGGCTCAATTTGTGGCACGTGGCTTCCCACAAATAGAGGGAGTAGATTATGATGAGAAGTTTGTGCTTGTGGCTAGGTACTCCTATATTAGATCAATGATCTCTATTGCTGTAGAGGTTGGAGCATTCATCAGATGGACGTGAAGACAACATTTATGAATTTGAGATACATGGGAGGAGGTGTACATGGAGCAACCATAGGGATTTGAGATACATGGGAGAGAGTCCCATGTGTGTAGGTTGAAGAATGCCCTTTACGGGCTGAAGCAAACTCCGAGAGCTTGGTATTCCAGGATCAATGCATATCTATAGGAGTTGGGGTTCTAGAAAAGTGAGGCAGATCCAAAACTTTACGACATTGTGGTTGATGAAGATCCACCACTTATTTTGGTGTTGTATGTAGATGACTTGATCATTATAGGTACAGAGAGACTCGTTGCAGAGTGCAAGAAAGATTTTGCATTGGAGCTTGAGATGAAGGACATTGGGTTGATGCATTACTATTTGGGTCTAGAGGTGTGGCAGAAGTCTGGGCACATCTTCCTTGAACAAGGGGAAGTATGTTATGGATATTTTGGAGTGATTTCAGATGCAGGATTGTAGACTGATGATTACACCCATGATCGCCAATTGGAAGAAGCTTCATGCTTTTGAGGGAGAGTTGGTGGATTCGACAGTATATAGTTAGCTCATTGGTTCGTTGATGTATTTGGTTAACAAAGAGCCGAATATTTGTTTTGTAACGAACACTCTGAGCCAGTTTATGGTGGAGCCTCGGAGAGTTCATTGGATTGTTGCAAAACATGTGTTGAGATACTTGCGTGGTATAGTAGATTTTGGTTTGGACTAAAGGAGAGGAGATAGAGTTAGTTTGGTTGGCTATATAGATTTTGATTGGGCAAGTGGTGTGACGGATCAGAAGAGTACATCCGGGTGTTGTGTCAGTCTGGGCTCAGCAGCAGTGTCTTGGTTCTGTCGAAAACAAAAGTCAGTTGCATTGAGTTCTGCAGAGGCAAAATATATGGCAGCCAATTAAGCCAGTTTTGAGGTCATATGGCTTCGCAAGTTGTTGGTTGGGGTATTTGGTCAAGAGTAGAGACCAACAATGATTTACTGTGATAATTAAAGTAGCATCAAACTTTTGAAGAATCTAGTTTTTCATGACAGGTCAAAACACATTGAGATCGAGTACCACTTCATTTGTGACTATGTCTAGGGAGGTGTAGTGGAGTTGCAGTACATTCCTATTGAGGAACAGGTGGCAGATCTTCTGACGAAGGCTTTGGCAAGTGGAAAGTTTAATCATTTTAGCGACAAGTTGGGGGTTGTGAGAAACACTTTCCTTGGTAAGAGGGAGTGTTAAAAATTGTATCAAAGCAAGTGTCTTTTCAACTTCGGATGCCTAGGAGTGGAAAAGTGTCTAATGTAGTCCCTAGTCACTTTAAAAAAGCGAGATGTACTTTATGTGAGATAAAGTCACTTTATAAAGTTTGTTTGTGGTTTTAATTAAAAAAATGACTGCACGACTTTTTAATTAAAAGTGACCTCATGTATTTTAATTAAAAAGGTGAGTCTATGAGAAATAAAGCGGAGTTAATATTTAAGTGTCTCCTTACGTATTTAAATGGATGGGTGCATTAAAATTCATTTAATGAGTTAATAATGAACATTTATTATTAGCCCTAGATCATATTGGTTCAAGATCTAATCTTGACCATTGGATCTCAAGTGGTGGTTACCATAAACAAAAAGTTGAAACTAGGGGAGAATAGGCATCAATATTTTCCATGAGATTTGAAGAAGAGAAGCAAGAGAGAACTCGAGAAGGCAGAGAAAGAAGAAGAAAACCCTTGCACAAATTCAAATGCTGAGTAACAGGCATGAGTTCCAAGATTGAGGGCATGTTTTCCTAGAAAATTTGTACAGCAGCAGAGCATGAATTCCCAGGCAGAAAGTTGCTGCAACAGGCACACTTTCCAAGGCAGTTCATACAGTATTAATTAGTCTGTACAAACACGAATTTCCAGGCAGAAATTTACATAGAAGGGCATGAATCCCAAGGAGTTAAAGGCTGTAGTAGAGCATGAATTTTGAGGAAGAAATTCTTTGAAATAGTGGCACAAATTTCTATGTAAAAGTTAGACAGTGGCACAAAAATTGAGCACTAAGGTACAGCCTGATTTGACTGTCCGTACAGCCTGTCTAGGTCATGATTTTTGAGGTAGTGCTGTACAGAAAATGAGGAAAAGATTAGCACAGTTTTCGAGGCAGATTTCAGACTTCCTGGGTTGAGATAAGTTTGTGTTTTTGGTCAAGAGTTGAGACCAACAATGATTTACTGTGATAATCAAAGTAGCATCAAACTTTTGGAGAATCTAGTTTTTCATGACAGGTCAAAACACATTGAGATCGAGTACCACTTCATTTGTGACTATGTCTAGAGAGGTGCAGTGGAGTTGCGGTACATTCCTATTGAGGAGTAGGTGGCAGATCTCCTGATGAAGGCCTTGGCAAGTGGCAAGTTTAATCATTTTAGGGACAAGTTGGGGGTTGTGAGAAACACTTTCCTTGGTAAGAGGGAGTGTTAAAAATTGTACCAAAGCAAGTGTCATTTCAACTTTGGATGCCTAGGAGTGGAGAAGCGTCTAATGTGGTCCCTAGTCACTTTATAAAAGCGAGATGTACTTTATGTGAGATAAAGTCACTTTATAAAGTTTGTTTGTGGTTTTAATTAAAAAAATGACTGCACGACTTTTTAATTAAAAGTGACCTCATGTATTTTAATTAAAAAGGTGAGTCTATGAGAAATAAAGCGGAGTTAATATTTAAGTGTCTCCTTACTTATTTAAATGGATGGGTGCATTAAAATTCATTTAATGAGTTAATAATGAACATTTATTATTAGCCCTAGATCATATTGGTTCAAGATCTATTCTTGACCGTTGGATCTCAAGTGGTGGTTACCATAAACAAAAAAGTTGAAACTAGGGAAGAATAGGCATCATTATTTTCCATGAGATTTGAAGAAGAGAAGCAAGAGAGAACTCGAGAAGGCAGAGAAAGAAGAAGAAAACCCTTGCACAAATTCAAATGCTGAGTAACAGGCATGAGTTCCAAGATTGAGGGCATGTTTTCCTAGAAGATTTGTACAGCAGCAGAGCATGAATTCCCAGGCGGAAAGTTGCTGCAACAGGCACGCTTTCCAAGGCAGTTCATACAATATTAATTAGTCTGTACAAACACAAATTTCCAGGCAGAAATTTACTATAGAAGGGCATGAATCCCAAGGAGTTAAAGGCTGTAGTAGAGCACGAGTTTCGAGGAAGAAATTCTTTGAAATAGTGGCACAAATTTCTATGTAAAAGTTAGACAGTGGCACAAAAATTGAGCACTAAGGTACAGCCTGATTTGACTGTCCGTACAGCCTGTCTAGGTCATGATTTTTGAGGTAGTGCTGTACAGAAATGAGTAAAAGATTAGCACAGTTTTCGAGTTAGATTTCAGACTTCCTGGATTGAGATAAGTTTGTGTTTAAGATTTTAATGCTGAAGTATACTGCTGTAACTAATTTCTCTGAAGAAAAATAAAACACACACACTCTCTCTCTCTCATCAGGTTTTCCCTTGGGGGTTTTTCCTGAGCCAATTTGGCTAAAATTCTGAGTTTTTAAATTTTATGTGCGCAGCTGATTTAAATTTTTGTGTATTCAGAAGTGTGTAAAATTTCCTAGTGTTTCAAGTTTAAAAATAAAATTTCATTTGCAGCAGTCACACTGAATGGGGTTTGGGCATTAAACTTCATGTTTTGAAACGAACTTGAAACCGGGTTGGGGAATCCAAAATTTTTACAATTAGAATCATTGGTTTAGTTGGTCAGTGTGTTTGAGGGATACCTTGCACAATCTCATCAAACCTATGATCAAATTCATCAATAGTTTCATTTTCGTTCCTCCTTATGTTAGTAAGAGCATGTAACGATATCTTTTGCTCGCATTTGTTACAAATAGTATCTTTCAATCCTTGGAAAGTTGAAATCCTATTATTAGGCAATCCAATCAACCATTTCCTAGCTTCCTTTTGCAAACTTAATGCAAAACATTTAAACATTACATCAAGGTGATGAACATCCGTAATGTCCCCAATTTTGTGTTCTCAACTTCTCTTGCTCTGCTAGCGGAGATGACTTTTAGAGCGTGTCCCACTTGATCAGGGGGATTACTTATTTATTTAATGTCAGTTGGACGAAAAGCAACACTAAAAGGTGATGTTGAGTAATTAACTTAAACAGAGGGTTATAAAGTGACTTAGGGAAATATTATATGATTACTTCATAAAGTCACTTTATAATTATTTAATGGGGTTCTAAAAGTGACTTTGGCTTTATAAAACCCTTTAATTTGAAGTTGAGTGGAAAAAAGGTAAATTGGCGAGAAAAAGCTAAAAGTGGCCAAAGGGGGAAAAATGAGTTTGAAAGAGGAAATCGACCTCATTCCCATTCATTCATTAATTATTTTTGAAAAGTGATTTTGGAGAGCTTTTATAGCTTGTTGCTCTTGAGACGAAAACCTCAAGGGTGAAATAGTTTCGGTGGTGAGACAAATCCACCCTAGCTATTGTTGGAAAGAAATCACTTAGATTTCTTATGTGATCTTATTAAAGTCGAAGTACTATTGATTCCCAAGAAGATTTATTGCCATTTGCTGAGTTTGAGAAGGAATTTGCAGTTAGTTGGTGTTGAGTATGGAAGTCATTGGCATTATTGGAGACCGTAAGAGTTGAAAGATGTTATTGCTGCTGTTAGTTAGCTGGAAGGAAGACTCAGACACGCCATACACATTCTTTGCAGCCCCCTGTTACTTGCTGGACCGAACATTCTATTCACACAGGCTGTACCTTAGTTGCTGGGCCATACTTCATGTTTTGAGCTGGATATTCTGGGCTTTATTATTTACTGTTCATGCTAAGTTTGATCACCTACAGGTTGTATTGTACCATTCTGGGCATCATTAATGCATTCCTCTTGCTGGGCTGATCATCTACAGGCCTTGCAGTCCTTGATAGGCATCCTATACTTTTTTGTGAAGTGGTATTTACTGTGGAGAGGGGTCGTATTATTCTGGGCAGTCTCTATTGTCTTGGGAACTGGGTTTTCTCACTGTCGCAGCTGATATACATTACCAACACTGTGCAGATCGTTGGAACAGCCAATAAAGGGCTGAGTACTGTCATTTAATACCATTATTTGCTGCATTTACTAGTAGGGACAGTCTAGATCAATTATGGGAAGCATATTTCTCCTTCAGAAACTATATACATCAAGTGCTGGGCACATTCTATCTATACTCGGATTGTATTGCTGCTTGAAGGGACGTTCTGGGTTGAAGACAACTTATCTATATTGATTACATTGTAATATTGCCAAGCTAATGCTCTGGTCAGCTTATTGTTTCATTTATTCTATTGCAGTTCATGCTTATTTTGTCATATATATATATATATATATCATAGAAGAAAACATCGCCAAAAAATCGTCGATGTCTCGAAAAATCGCGAGATTTTCGGAACGACGATTTTTTTTGGCGAAAAAATCACAAGTTTAGGAAAAAATCGGACCACGTGATGTTACAAAAAAATCGCGCCACGATATAAAAACAATGTTCCCCCAAGGTTTCGGGACGGCAGGACGCGGGTTCAGGGAGACGCACATTCGGGACGTGTGGAGACCACCCCCAAATTTTAGAGAAATTCAGCGGGGACGGCGGGACGCGATGGTCATACAAATTTTAAAAATATTAAAAATATGAAAAATATAAATCCCAACAATAACAAACATTCATCATTCTGGAATCTGCAACCATGCAATGTAAATGCAAAATTCAAAGTTCAAACACATTACAGGATTCATCAAGATTATCATTATATTAATAATAATTTATAAATCTATTATGTATCAATATGAGTCTATGACTAACATGCACATCATATTTGATAATCTTCAGATTTGACTTTTAAATTTTAAAGTTTTAAGTGATTTAAAATGAATCAATGATACTAGAATCTAGATAGTATGATACTGCACATCAAACAAAATGAATCAATGATACTAGAATCTAGATAGTATGATACTGCACATCAACAAAATAATTAAAGTTTTAATTTTTAATTTGAAACAGACATTGCAAATTGCAATAAATTTAAAATGACTAAACTAGTAAACACTGAACAATAAACAATAACACTAAAGGTCAAAGACATTAAAATACTAAATACTAAAATAGTAAATACTAAATTAAGATTGCTCAAAAATAGGAAAGAGTCAAAGACTTAGTCATTGGTATGAATAATAACTATAGTCTATAAATAGAGTCCAAGCTATAATGAATTATTTAAAGTTTTTATTTTTAGTTTTTGATTTTTTTTTAATGTTTAAAAACTTTATAAATAATTTAACTTTATAAATAATATATAAATATTAAATAATATCAGTTATATAATATAAGTATAATAAGTTTATAAAATTTATAATTTTAATGAATTATTTAAATTTTTTTAACTTTTTTTTTTAAATTAAGAAAAAAAATTAAAAAAAATCAAAAATATACTTAGGAAGTCTCGACAAAGTTTCGGAGTTTCGGGGGGGGGGCGCCCACAAGTTTCGGAGTTTCGGGGCGGGATGCCAGGAAGTCCCCCCAAGTTTCGCCACCCACCGAAACGTTTCGGCTTGCGTCCCCCCACGTCTCGCCAAAACGGGGATGTCCCGAAACGTTTCGGGTGGAGTTTCGGAGTCCCCAGGACGCCCGAAACGCCGAAACGCGTCCCCGACCCTTCGGGACGCGTCCCCGTGTAACACTGAAAAATACTGAGATGCTATAAAATAAGAGAAATCAATGCATGTACTTACCAGTATATAGATCAAATAAATAAGCTGCTGCTGGGAGCCCGGATGATGTGCACTAGGGTTACAATACCCCTCTGATGATGATGGAGGCAGCATGCGGATGTTCTGAACCCTGTAGGTAGGAAAACGACTTGCTTTATCTCTAATCACAGTGACACACTGTAAGGGTGAAACCCTCTGGCCGGATGAATAATCAACCTCCCGGAATAACTGCTGAATGTAACCTGATGATGAACTAGTGCTAAACCTGTATGATCCAATCTGATGATGAACTAGGGCAGATAGATTTTGCTGCCGAAATACACCAGTTAGCTGAGCATGCACTCAACCCCAACTTAGCTCGCCGAGATCTCCAATTCGACTCCACAAATTAATTATCGCATCAGTCTCTTCTCCATTCACTTTATCTTTCTTTTATGACTTTCAACTGCAAAAACCCTAACTTTTGACCTAATTAGGTCAGTTTAACTTCTAATTTGCAGTTGACTTACATGCATGCGCATGGAGACTTAATCGGGTGCATGCATGCTCAAATGTCATGCATGCAGGTGTCCTTTGGCTCTGGTGGCCCTCTTCGACCCAATGGTGATATAATATTGATGCTCTAGATCTTCTGTAGATGGCATCAGTCTTCAGCTGATTCCCTGACTATCAGTACCCGCTCAAACCCACAGGAATCACATAGGTTAGCAGCTTGGTCCTCAATGCCTAGGCGACATTACACAATCATATGGCTCTGCTGCACAACCGACCTCTTCTCTGCACATCAATCTCTGCTCATCACTCTGTTGGTCAACATTGCTCATCAATCTCTGGTTAATCCGCTCATCACTGCTGATCAACATTGCTGCTCATCACAACTGATTATCACTGTTGCTCAACTCTGCTGCTTATCACTGCTGCTCATCACAATATACTGATAAGTCATTTCATTGCCATACACTGCTTATGTACATCATTGTACACCTCATCATACACAATTACAAAACAATAATTATGCTTTGCTTTCACTGAACATAAGGTATGCATCATTATGCATCATCATCATAGGTATGCATCATCGTCATAGGGTATGCATTATCATCATCTCAGTGTGCACCGTTTATACATCATCATCATCAAGTATACATCATAGTGCATAGGAGAGCATCATCACACTATGGTATGCATGTACATCATATTGTATAGGAGTGCATCAACATCATTTTCACACGCATTATCATCATAAAGTGTATCTTATCATAGCATAAAGGTATGCAACATCATCATCATAGCCTCCATAACGACTCCAAATATATATATACCAATATAGAGGCTCACATACTAAGATCAAATATGAACTCTATCCATGAGAGACATGTGCTATCACAAGATAAACCCAGAAGAATGAACCATACCTTTCCAAATATCACAAGATGAAGAAACAATAGACAAACCAAAAGAAACTCTAGATCATGTCATCACATAGCCCTCGTAGCAAGCTTTCCAATGAGCCAAGAACTTTGTAATTCTGATTCCGTATGAGAATGTTATGCCAATTTTAGTGAAGATGGCCAAAAATTTCTCTATAAAAACGAGCTGCTCCTTTGCTGCTGCGAAAAAAAACCTCTGACCAATCTCCACGAATTCACTTCTCTACTTACATCATTGATTGTTTTTGGATGTCTTTATATACTCATTAAAGTGGAGATGTTTCATGTTGGCTGACTTGTCTTCAAATGTAAGAGTGGTAAGAATTTTAATTTTTAATTAAAAATTGTAATTTGACTTTTAATTGTCACACAAACTTCTTACCACTTCAATGGTCAAACCTTACCAAAGAATTGCATGTATTTTCTTTTCCATATGATAGGGTGTCCAACACATAAGACATATGTATGACCAATGACTTGAAACATCTTACCACTTCAATGGTCAAACCTTACCAAAGAATTGCATGTATTTTATTTTCCATATAATAGGGTGTCCACCACATAAGACATATGTATGACCAAGGAATTCAAACTTCTTACCACTTCAATGGTCAACCTTATGTATTTTTATTATTTTTCTTACCACCTCAATGGTCAACCTTATTATTTTTATTATTTTTCTTTTAAAACATCCTTCAAAGTCAACCACATGATTTAAAATTCATGGGAGTGTGTCCTCCACATCTTCACAGGGTTGCATCAAGCTATTAGGGATTTTAATGGCATGCCATGTGCAAGATGCCATCATGGGCTTCAATCTTGTCACTAAATGGACCATCATCAAGCCAATATGTGTGTGGGTGCCTTAAGCACATCAAGTGCAAGCAATGGGCATTAAGGTCTTCACAAGGTTCCATGACTTCATGAAGTCACCAAAGACCACATCATCATGCCATCTAACCATGTCAAGTGCAAGTAGTGGGATCGATGACCTTTGTAAGGGTATCAGGGTCTTCATCAGGGATTCCATGGGCTTCTTCATCATATCAGGGGTTCCATACCCTGTCAAGGACTATACAAGGTCATCATCATCATATAAGAGCTCCATGACTCCAATAAGGGTTGCAAGGTCATTACACCATCAAGTGTGGGTCCAAGGTATTCATCAAGACTTATTCAACACACAAGAGGCTTCATAGCCTTCTTCAACCACCTCAACCACACTAGGAGACCCTCAAGGGTCAAGATCCATCATGACATCATCTATGGGGTAGCTGGGTCTTCTCATGGGGTACTATGATACCATCAGAGCATGAATGACCATAGAATGGATCATTAATGCTTCTCCAACCCATCTAGGGGTTCTCCATCGTCCATCAAGGTTTCAAGACCATCTCTAGGGTCTTCAGAACCATCAACAGGGTCTTCAACATCTTTAACAAGGTGGTGGTTCCAATATCCATCCTTGTGGGTACAAGGACCTTGTCAACTGGGTACAAGGTGCTTCAAGGCACAAACTCACTCTGTAAGGCGTCCAAAACTCAAACCCACTTTGTAAGGGGTCCAAGGAACTGCAAGTGGGACTTGGTGGCATCAATGACAATCTGTGGGGCCACTGCAAGTCCATGTCGGCATCAATGACAATTTCATCAACACTTCAATCATCCACAAAAGACAAGAAATCCCATAAATATTTTCTCTATTATTCTTCAAGAGCCAATGGTGCCCAATTTCCTGATCGGATACATTGAGGGGGGTCTCTCCTTTATATAGCTTTTGAGAGACACAAACCCTAACTTACTTTTTCATCCAACGGTTGAGATTATAACATCATCAACGATGGAGACTGCTTTCACATGGATCAATACATGGATCAAGATGACTAAGTCAAGAGGGGGGCGAATTACCTCATAATGCCCAGTTTTACAACATGATAAATCAATATTTTTGCAAGTTTGACACTTAGAGGACATGGGGGGGTCATTAGGGGGTTCCCCCATACATAATTTTAAAAATACAACTTGATTTATACACTTTTATTTTGGCCATTTTGTCCAATTTCACCCTATGGGGGATGTTCTCT
>LPNX011095617.1:80392-105836 GCA_001517045.1 Pseudotsuga menziesii | reverse complement strand
GTCCTGATCTGATTCCCTAGCTATCAATAACCGCTCGAACCCATCGGAATCACATAGGTTAGCGGTATGGGCCTCAGGGCCTAAAAGGAAGAGGACATTACATTCTCCCTATGAGAGCCCAAAAAAAAATCTGGAACATTAAACTGGATGAAACTGGTGTAGATATGTCTGGAGAGCCATAATAAATCATCTAGAAGCATTCCCTTGCCATTTCCTTGATCACACAATTCAAATCGATTTTCTAAGTGATTTTCCTAGTTCATTTTTTAATGGTACATCCTCTGAAAATAATAAAAATCATCATAACTTCATTCAGGCTGAGAATTGGGGCAAACTGACTGCACTGGATGATCTGGAGACATAGAAGAATGGTATAAGTGACTACTTATACCCCCTGGAACACTGCAATGCTCTAGGAGAACCAAACATACTAGCGTCTGTAATAAAATTTGATCATTTGACCAATTATAAAGTGATAATAATCATTTTTCAGGAGAACCGGGGCCAAATTCTCAAAACTGAAACCACAGTATTGATCATAGGCATGTCTGGAACAAATATAGACCTTATTTTTTTTAGAGTCACTGCTTAGGGAACCGTGCTTGTCATGGTCAACTGGGTTGACCAGGTCAAAGTACCCAAACTGAAGGTGAGATACTGCATCAGTATGATCCTGTAAGCATCTAGAGTAAGTAATGCTGCAATGGTGTATATCAAAAGCAAGCTTAAATCAATGTTATTCATAATCATGGTGACAATAATAATAGTGATAAAATATACCTATGCTTCTGAAGAATCTCAGAACTTTCTGGAAGTCTGCTTGCTCATGCCATAATTGCAAAGTGTAAAAAATGTGCTATTGCTTGGTGAGGACGGAAAACAAAGGCTAAGGCAAAGGGTAATGACTTTTGACCAATTTTGACTCTGTGATCTCTCCGAATGATGACAAATACACACAACCACAATGACATATGCATGACAGATAAACAATAGGGAATAGTGGTTGTCTCACAAGTGGATGAGATGATTTGAAAAAGGGTCCATTCAACTTTAACAACATGTCTACGACTCACATCCAAGCTAAGAATCAAGCTCTGTGATGATCTTTTCTAGAACCCTTGCGTTGAGTACACAAGAAACTGTAGTGAAGAGATCTTATGGGACACTTAGAATTAGTTGTCCCTTACTCCATCTCACATCAAAACCTGCAGGCTCCGTGAGGAATTAATCATTACATTTTGGATAAGATGCCCAACAGTCTTTAGATTTTGCACTTGTTTATCCACTGCTTTATTTAGGCCTTTCATAATTTCATTTCATAGTCCTCTTTGAGTTGTGTCTAAAGACACAGTTTGCAACATTATTTATGGGCTTGCATTTCATAATATATAGCATATGACGCATAATGCATGTAATGATGATAGACATATTGCTTCAAGTTTTAGCTGACAACTCTTCAAGAAACTAGGGGGAATATCCACAATTAGGACCAAACATCGGGGGCAAACGACCACAGACGTCAAGGATTCAAAACCCAACCCGCCTAAGCTCAAGAACCAACACCAGCGGGTTCTCCTCGCCCAGAAGGATCAAGGCATTGACAATTTTTGTTGCACAACTTAGAGCCGAGACATAGAACAACATGGGATCCATCATGCTTGGAGGTCAAAGTGGGGAAAATATATTCAATCTCACAGGTCTCAAACAGTTTAAGTCATGGGATAAAATCAATGGATGATACTGAATGGATGGGGACAAGTGATACAAGGAACCAACCTAGCACTAAGGTTTACTATTTGTACGAGCATGGCATGAGCAACAGTCTTCACATTAAGTTCCTTGATTAGTCATAACACAAGTTCAAGCATTAGTGCATATAAGCATAGGTCACCATAATCATCCTAACATGACAAGCATAGGTGTTTGACATACATCATAGAGCAAAATCAAACCAAAGAGGAATATACCTGATCTCACCATATATACCTGTCTCCAACTGATAAGGCCCCTCTGCAACTGTGTATTGCATTTGATCTGCTAATTTGCTAAAATGAACTAGGTCATCATTGAAATAATCTCAATGGACAAGGAGATCGCAGTCTTGGCAAGGAAACACTCTGTATTTGCTGCAAAACAAAGGCTCTGAATGGCTCATGCTACAAAAATGATCCGTGCTGTATCCTCACCAATAAGTCTGGCTCATAGGAAAATAAAAAATCTAAATGTTGCATCATGGTAGCCCAACTACAATATATGTGATAACAGTACTCTGAAAAAATATTTCAAATGCTAAGCAAGATAGACTTTTCAATCATAGACAAGAACATCCCACAAAGAAAATCCAAGAATTTTTGCAAAAATCTCTTTATTCAAATATCCAGAGCCAAGAGTGCAAAATTTTTTATGGGATACAATGAGGGGGGTCTCTCCTTTATAAAGCTTTTGAGAGATGCAAACCCTAACTTACTTTTTCATCCAAC
Source organism: Pseudotsuga menziesii (assembly GCA_001517045.1). NCBI lineage: Eukaryota > Viridiplantae > Streptophyta > Pinopsida > Pinales > Pinaceae > Pseudotsuga > Pseudotsuga menziesii. The sequence continues at coordinate 103,356 of LPNX011095617.1, read as the reverse complement.
GATTAAGATTATAATATCAACAACGGTGGAGATTACTTTTACATGGATCAATACATGGATCAAGATGACTAAGTCAATAGGGGGGCGAATTACGTCATAAAGCCCATTTTTACAACATGATATATCATTATTTTTGCATGTTTGACACTTAGAGGACATGGGGGGGTCATTAGGGGGTACCCCCATACATATTTCTAAAGATACAACTTGATTTATACACTTTTCTTTTGGCCATTTTGTCCAATTTCGCCCTACGGGTGACGTTCTCTCTATGAGAACCCAAAAAATAATCAGATACATCAAACTGGATGAAGCTGGTGTAGATATGTTTGGAGAGCAATAATAAATCATCTAGAAGCATTCCCTTGCCATTTCCTTGACCACACAAGCCAAATCGATTTCCTCAGTGATTTTCCTAGTTCATTTTTAATGGTACATCCTTTGAAAATAATAAAAATCATCATAACTTCATTCAGGCTGAGAATTGGGGCAAACTGACTGCATTGGGTGATTTGGGGACGTAGAAGAATGCTATAAGTGACTACTCATACCCCATGGAACACTGCAATGCTCTAGGAGAACCAAACATATTGCCATCTGTAATAAAATTTGATCATTTGGCCAATTATAAAGTGATAATAATCACTTTTTAGGAGAACTGGGGCCAAACTCTCAAAACTGAAACCGCAGTATTGGTCCTGGGCATTTCTGGAACAAATATAGACCATGTTGTTTTTTGAGTCACTTCCTTGGGAACCGTGCTTGACTTGGTCAAGTGGGTTGACTAGGTCAAAGTACTCAAACTAAAGGTGAGATACTGCATCACTGTGGTCTTGGAAGCATCCAGGGTAAGAAATGCTCCAATGGTGTATATCAAAACCAAGCTTAAATCAATGTTATTCATAATCATGGTGACAATAATAATAATAATGATAAAATTTACCTGTGCTTCTGAAGAAGCTCAAAACTTTCTGGAAGTCTGCATGCCATACTTACAAAGTGTAAACAATGTGCTATTGTTGGGTGAGGATGGAAAACAAAGGCTAAGGCAAAGGGTAATGACTTTTGACCAATTTTGACTCTTTGATCTCTCCGAATGATGACAAATACACACAACCACAATGACATATGCATGACAGATAAAAAATAGGGAATGGTGGGGTCTCACAAGTGGATGAGCTGATCTGAAAAGGGTCAACAACATGTCTACGGCTCACATCCAAGCTAAGAATCAAGCTCCGTGATGATATTTTCTTGGACTCTTGCGTTGAGTACACAAGAAATTGTACTGAAGAGATCTTGGGGGACACTTATAATTAGTTGTCCCTTACTCCATCTCACATAAAAAACTGCGGGCTCCGTGAGGAATTAATCATTACATTCTGCATAAGATGGCCAACAGTCTTTAGATTTTTTATTTGTTTATCCACTGCTTTATTTAGGCCTTTCATAATTTCATTTTATGGCCCTCTTTGAGTTGTGTCTAAAGACACAGTTTGCAACTTTATTTATGGGCTTGCATTTCATAATATATAACATATGACACATAATGCATGTAATGATGGTAGACATATTGCTTCAAGTTTTAGCTGAAAACTCTTCAGGAAACTAGGGGGAATATCCACAGACAGGACCAAACATCAGGGGCAATCGACGAGAGAGGTCAAGGCTTCAAAACTCAACTTGCCTAAGCTTAGGAACCAACACCACTGGGTTCTCCTAGCCCAGAAGGATCAAGACGTCGACAAGTTTTGTTGCACAACTCAGAGCTGAGACACAAAACAACATGGGATCCATCATGCTTGGAGGTCAAAGTGGGGAAATGATCTTCAATCTCACAGGTCTCAAACAGTCTAAAGACACAGTTTGCAACTTTATTTATGGGCTTGCATTTCATAATATATAACATATGACACATAATGCATGTAATGATGGTAGACATATTGCTTCAAGTTTTAGCTGAAAACTCTTCAGGAAACTAGGGGGAATATCCACAGACAGGACCAAACATCAGGGGCAATCGACGAGAGAGGTCAAGGCTTCAAAACTCAACTTGCCTAAGCTTAGGAACCAACACCACTCGGTTCTCCTAGCCCAGAAGGATCAAGACGTCGACAAGTTTTGTTGCACAACTCAGAGCTGAGACACAAAACAACATGGGATCCATCATGCTTGGAGGTCAAAGTGGGGAAACGATCTTCAATCTCACAGGTCTCAAACAGTCTAAGTCATGGGCTAAAATTAATGGATGATACTGAATGGATGGGAACAAGTGATTCATGGAACCAACCTAGTACTAAGGTTTACTATTTGTATGAGCATGGCATGAGCAACGACCTTCACATCAGGTTCCTTGATTAGTCATAACACAAGTTCAAGCATTAGTACATATAAGCATAGGTCACCATAATCATCCTAACATGACAAGCATAGGTGTTTGACATACATCATAGAGAAAAATCAAACCAAAGAGGCATATACCTGATCTCACCATATATACCCGTCTCCAACTGATAAGGCCCCTCTGCAACTGTGTGTACCGCATCTGATATGCTAATTTGTTGAAATGAACTAGGTCATCATTGAACTCATCTTAATGGACAAGGAGATCTCAGTCCTGGCAAGGAAATACTCTTCATTTGCTGTCGAACAAAGGCTCTAAATGGCTCATGCTACAAAAATGATCTATGTTGTATCCCCATAAATAAGTCTGGCTCATAGGAAAAGAGAAAATCTAAATGCTGCATCATGGTATCCCAACTACAATATATGTGATTACATTACCCTAGGGTTTTATCCATGAAAATTAGATCTTGGGGTAAAAGGTGTAATTAGATGAAATTAGGCACTCAAATGAGTTACTAGGTGTTAGATAGAATGGTTGAAAGTGACTCTAGCAATACCTAGACTGTATGTACTGATGCATCTAGGGAAGGATTGGGTGCTGTACTTTCCCAATATGGAAGAGTGATTGCATATGCTTCTAGGAAATTAAGATTCCATGAAGGAAACTATGCAACTCATGACCTAGAGTTGGCAACAATAGTTCATACTTTGAGGCTATGCATTAGAGGAAATTTGGGGTCTAAAATGGGCCTTATAAGAAAATGTGCCAACAATAAATTTTGTGAGTTGGAATTCAAGAACCAATAGAATTTCAATAAAATGAGCCAACAATAATGGTTGAATTGACATATTTGTCATAAAAGAAAACTACTTTTTTTGTTCGTATTTTCAACATATCTCCCTGTTTTTTTACTCAAATTTCAAGCGGGAGAGCTTGTTGGATGAGGAATTTAATTCTGCATCCATCAAGTATCCACACTCCATATTTTTGATAGACCCCGCTACCCAAAAAACAAGAAATACCTGAAAAACGTGATGATGATGTCATCATCACGTTTTTTTAGGTATTTCTTGTTTTTTGGGTAGCGGGGTCTGTTAAAAGTATGTAGTGTGGGTACTCATTGGATGTGGAATTAAATTACGCATCCAACGAGCTTTCTTGCTTAGAATTTGATAAAAGCACAAAGAGATATGTCGAAAATACGAACACAACAAGTAGTTTTTTTCATTCTTCCTCCAAAATTAATAACTATTATTTTATTATTTTCCTTAGGAGGCCCATTTTAGACCTCAAATTTTCTCTAATGGAAGCATTACCATGTAGGTAAAAAATTTGAGTTTAAATTGACCATAGTGGTTTGCAACATATCTTCTCGCAAAAGGATTTGAATGTAAGACAAAGGCGTTGGTCAGAGCTTCTAAGCGAGTATGACTTCGATATCACTTACATTAAAGGAACTCTAAATAGAGTGGTTGATGCACTTAGTCAAAGGCCTCGTATTTTCTCTATAATTCCTATAAAGTGGATTTAAGAGAATGCATCGTAAATGCTCAAAGAAATGATAGTTGGTGTTTAGAGGTGAAAGCCATGTTAAGCAGAAGACAAGAGTGGAAACCCAAGCTATAAGGATATTCTTGTGATGATGGATTGGTAAGATTCTTGAACAGTATCTATATTCCACAAGGTGAAGGTATTCGTGGGCTTATTTTGAATGAGGCTCACTGCTCCTTATATACAACCCATCTGGGGGTTAAAAAAATGTATGCTGATTTAAAACCCAATTTCTTTTTGGAAGGTATAAAAAAGGATGTAGCTTTTTTGTGGCCAAATGTTTGGAATGTCAACTGGTAAAGGCTGAGTATCATCATCCAGCAGGCTTATTGCGTCCTCATGACATTCCCTTCTCCAAATGGGAAGTGATATCAATTGATTTCATAGTAGAATTACCTCTAACTGTGAGAAGACACAACTCCATATTGGTAGTGATGGATAAGCTTACTAAATGTGCTCATTTTATTCCAGTTAAAGATACTATAAATCCCATGGGACTCCATGGATTTCCAAAGAAAATTATTTCTGATAAAGCCTCTATGTCTATGGGGAGATTTTGGACTACATTCCAAGCCACCCTTCAGACTCAGCTTAATTTTAGCACAACGTATCATCCTGAAAATGATGGCTAGACTGAGAGGGTGAACCAAGTCTTAGAGGACATGCTAAGACATTGGTTCACTGGAGCAGAGCACTTAGTTGGATGTATTGTTTCTTTGCCATACAGAGATAGTAGTGTTTGTATAGGTAGATTGCAGTTGTAGTTTTTGACCAAGTAAATGGCATAGGTATTCTTTTATGGAGTTCATAGTTTTTATTGGTTTCCTGACTTGCTAGACCTTGTTGTTTCATTAGTGATCATTTGTTCTTATTTGGTTGCCATTAGGACATGTACTTTGAGTGATGTAGGTGCATTAGTTGATATTTTTATATACATTCTCTGCTTGGGTTAATTGGGGATGGAATGTTTAGATCAGTTACCTCTCTCTTGGTTCCGTGCTTGGCCTTTTTCCACATTACCCATCTCATCCACCTTCCTTTGAATCCCTTAACTTGGACATGACTGATCGACCTACAGACCTCCCCCTTTGTGACCTAAGGCTATGTCATTATCTGGGGCCCACAAGGCTATCTTGGGGCGATACCTTTGGAGGCTAGCGAACTAAAGGAATGCAAATGCAAAGTGCGCTTAAATGATATATCCAAAGAAATGTAAATTAAAGTGAAAATGAAATATTTGAAATCAAATGAAAGTCAATGCAACTTCAAATTATAAAGTTCTGAAGTAAAGGGGACTTGTTAGATTCAAATGGGTGCTTTTTATGCACTTCGTCCATTTGTTAGACACCGCCCTTCCCTAGTGTTCACCACTCCAACAAATGCCACAGAGGCCCCTGTCAATCCCTTCTTCAAAGGAAAATCATGTCTATCCAGAAGTCAAATCCACTTTGACCAAAGCCTTTGAACTTCATTCACTCTATTTATCACCTAAGAGAGGGAGGATTGATTTATAGATTGCATCGTAACAGCTAATGTGAAATGAGTGTGTATGTAGAACTGTCATATTGTCTTATTATTATAATGAGCTATTGTCTTGCTAATGTTGTTTTTAGTTTGATCATTATATGAATGGCATAGCTTAGCATCTAGTCAGTTCCCAATACTAATTATGATTAGAACTAACACCCTTTGCATTAGTGGAAATTTCAACTCAAAATGGGCCTTTTAACTTTTATTCAAATTCCATGTCATCATGTGTTAGCCAATGAAATTGCTTTAAATTTGAAATACCGTATAGGTCTTAAACACTTTTTTAATATAAATTTGGGGAAAGGTATCATAAAAAAAACTACTTTTTTGTTTGTATTTTTGACATATCTCCCTGTGTTTTTACTCAAATTTCGATCGAGAGAGCTCGTTGGATGTGGAATTAAATTCCACATCCAACGAGTACCCACTCGGCATACTTTTGACGGACCCCATTACCCCAAAAACAAGAAATACCTGAAAAAACAGAATGATGACATCATCATTCCGTTTTTTTAGGTCATCATTCCGTTTTTTCAGGTATTTCTTGTTTTTAGGGTAGCGGGGTTCGTCAAAAGTATGCCGAGTGGGTACTCGTTGGATGCGGAATTTATTCCGCATCCAACGAGCTCTCCCAATCGAAATTTGAGTAAAAACACAGGGAGATATGTCAAAAATACAAACAAAAAAGTAGTTTTTTTATTTTCTTCTACCAAAATTAATAAATATTATTTTATTATTTTAACTATTATTTTATTAGTTCATTTTAGGAGGCCCATTTTGAGTTGAAATTTCCTCTAATGCATGCAACAATTTTGATTTGTATGCTCAGTTTTAGTTTTGGTCTTGTTTGACTTAGTCAAACCTCAATTTGACTTGGTCAATGAGTCAAACCCACGCTAGGACCCCACTATAGGTTATCATTGCTCATCTTAGTTCCTTTGGAGGCCGATTAGACCACTCCATGCATCAAATTGTAAAAAAATGGCTTGTTTCATTATTTTTATAAAGTTAGCTGAAAATAATCAAGCCATTTTTAATTAAAATTTGGAGATTTGTTGACAGTGACTAAGATAGATTGGTCGGGGGTGTATGAGTAGTGAATCCTATTGTTTTGGATATATCCAGATCCATCCATGCAGTTGATCATCTTTTCAGGTAAAGGAAGAGTCAATTATGTTCAGAATAAAGGTTTATAGAGGTTTTCAACTTAAAAACTTATTAATTAAAAGTGACCAAGATTCAGTACGTGTGGCATGGGACTAATGAATAGAAATATGTGACTAGGGTTATGTTGGTATGATCCCCTAGAGATTATTTGACATCTTTCATGGCATATTTTCATTAGTTCACATCATGAGCTTCATTTCCCCCCATTGGGGCGTCTTTCTTCCTAGGAGGGCGTCTTTCTATTGTGGTGATTTATATATCAAAGAAAAAGTCAATGTAAAGTTATAAAATGATTCCCTAGGGGTGAATTGAGCCTCATAGGATGGCACAAGAGTGTGAAATTATTGTTGTATCTTATGATTTGTATCTTAGGTATGTAAGGTAATTCGCCCCCCTCATTAGATTAGACTTATTTCACCTTGATCCATGTATTAGTGAGAGATTAAATCTCCACCATTGATATTTTATTTTTATCTTCTAATCTCAACCATCTGTTAAAAAGTGGGTTAGGGATTTGGCCACTCTCTTAGCTATAAAGGAGAGTAAGCCCCTCATTTGAAATGGGCTCTAGGTCTTGGAAGCAAATAATAGAAAAATTCTCTTATGCAAATTCTTGGGTCTATTGATGGAGTTTATGCTTTTTCTTTCTTATAAAATTGCTTCTATTGCTAGATAATCATCATACTCCATATCTGAGAAATTTCTTTTCAACTTTTTGTGCTTATAGGAGGATGAGCGACTTCGCTGGGGTGTCAATGGCGACTTGCTCCTTCATGTGGCATAGAGTTTCATTTTTGATAAAGATAGATATTGCTATTGACATTTGTTTTTATTTCCATCTCTCCCGTTATTCTAGTTCGCTTAAATCGATTTTCATATTTTCAAGTGATTCATGGCTCTTACATTTTTCTCTCACTATTGTGTCTCTTGGGGTTTTTGTAGGGCGAAGTGGGGATCATAGAGAATTGGTGTGGAGGAAGACATTGATCTATTCGGGGTTGTTGAAGATTGGGAAAGGACACAAGTCAACCATCTAGATCTAGGTAAGTACTTAGATCTCATCTAGCATAGCTTCTCAAACCATTTGTCAATAATAAAAATTAATAGTAAAACCCTCAAAAAATTATTTCTCTTGCACACGTAGTTATTTCGACTTTTGGCCATTTGGGTACTTTCATTCTGCTTTTGGAAAACTCTCAAAACTTAGGTGTCATCTTTAGACTTCATTTGAACTCCTAGATCCAGGCACTAGTCCCTTAGCGATTTGCTCAAAATAGAAATAGGTCGTTTTGACTGAGTTTTGCTTGATTGTTTGCTTTTGGTATGTTAAATTATTTTGATCTCTTGTGTGTGACAAGCAAATTTAGTGTGAGGGAATCATCTTAAACATAATCCATCTCTTCCTTTGGTCATTTCACTAGTTAATTTGATCATTCCCCCAAGGGTAGCGAATTGGATCATCTAAACCCAAGCACCTTAAACCTAGACCTCATTAATTAACTAAAATACTGAGAATTTCTTGAATTGGATTGCATTTTGAAACAATAGCTAAATCCCTGATACATCCATCTAATCATACTTAGTAATAATTTCCTAAGATCTAGGAGTCTCTTCTCATGATATTTATTTTCACAGGTTAAATCAATAAAAGTACCTTGTAGCTAAAAGGGGTTGGGCTATTGAACCCAACTTGGGACACCTCTCGTGTCTAGTTTAGTTCAGTTAGTGTGGACTAGAATCCTAAAGAGAGAGGAAAACTATTTGGATGACAACCTACATTAACCTTAGGGAGATGGACTTTCTTGAGCATCACAATATTGGTGATCGCCATATCTTCCATCTTGGATAGGATCACTTATTTAAGTCATTAGAGAAATTGCGATAACATGCCCTACAAACCAATTCATTCAATCATTCCACCCATAAGACACCAAAATAGATGATAAGTTATATATTAATCCAATTCGAATCATACCTCCCCATTTTGGGAGGCTTTTGGTCCCCAAAATATTTTACAAAATGAGTTCAGGAGATTTTTCCTCTACCTTCTCCCTGGGGTATCATTTAGCCTTGTCTGAAAGTTGTCCTCTTAGCCTAAATTGCCAAAGGTCATGCTTCCCCAGTTTGATAGTTTTGGACTTCTTCTGCAAAATTGTGTCTTTTGCCAACTTTGCTTGAGCAATAGGTGCTAGCCCATGTTTGATAGTTTTGGACTTCTTATGCAAAATTGTGTCTTTTGCGAACTCTGCTTGAGCAGAAGGTAGGTATTTTATGGTAGGTAGGACCTCCTCCTCCTCCTCCTGATCTAACATGGGAGGTTCATAGAGTTTCAAATTTTCCACATTTGCTACCGAGTAAATGCACATGTATGGAGGTGTATTGAGTCTGCAGGGATTATCTTCCTCTTTCTTTAATACCTCAAAAGGGCCATAACATGGAGCCTTGATCTTTTTACCAAGATTGTTAAGCTGTAACCAAACTCTATCTCCCACTTTGAATGATTTCTCAACCTTGTGTTGGTAATGTATGGCGTTGTACTTTTCCTATGACTTCTTCAATGTCTCTTGCGCTTGCAAATGGATTTGCCTGATCTTATCAATGGATTTTTCATCTCTTCATGCTTCACCTGTGGTTTCTTCCCTCACTCCCCCTTGTTGTCCATATACAACATCTAGAGGTGAAGGTGATAGATATCCAAAACGAGTTTAAAATGGGGACCTACCACTGGAGGTGTGGACTGCTCTATTGTAGGAGTGTTGAATATAGATAAGATTTCATCCCAGGTTCTCGAGTGGTTTTGATTGTAACCCATCAACAACTCCACCAAAGTCCTATTGACTACTTCTATCTATCCATTTGTCTATGGATGGAATGTTGTATATCTCTTCAACTTACTGTCCATCTTCTCCCAAAGAGTAGTTTAAAAGGCACTGAGAATTTTGGTATCCTTGTTTGAGATGATGCTCCTTGGTATTCCAAAGTGCACCCAGACCTACTCAAAGAACATGCGCACTGCTTCTTGTCCTTTGATGGCCTTTTTACAAGGCATAAGAATGCACATGTTTAATTTATCAACTACCACAAATAAATAGTCATGTCCCTTCCTAGTGGTTGGTAACATACCCACAAAACCATGGAAATGCTTTCCCAAGGTTAGATGGGTATAGGTAAGGGATGGTATAAGCCTTGCTTTCTTTACTAGGCTTACTGGTACAGCAAAGTATGCATCCTCTAATATACCATGCTACATCTTCTTGCATTTTGGGCCAATACACATACCTTTGTAGGTTAGCAACTATCTTCCCAACACCAAAATGTCTTGCAACTTTGGAGGTGTGGGCCTCTCTGATAAGCTGCAATCTTTGACCTTTAGGAAGTTCAGTTTGCAGAGTAGCAAAATTTGGAGATGATAGTCACCCTTATTGTTTCCTTCTACATGAAATTGGCCTTATAGCTTTTGAAACACCTCCTTGAAGTCCCCATCCTCTGTGTATACCTCTTGTATGCATCATGGGTAAGAGGTTCCATGTGCATACGAGTTCCCAAAACTGTAACCGTGGATGTGGGTGGCCTTGAAAGTATGTCATCCAACTTATTAGTGTTTCCCTTCTTATACTTGATGACTAGAAGAAACTATTGCAAAAACCCCATCCATTTGTAATGTTTTGTTTGTAGTAGCTTACTTTGGGCTTGCAAATACTGTAGTTGCTAGTGATTTGTGTGGATAATGGTTTCCTCGTCCATCAGATAGTGCTTCAGTTCTTAACAACTTGAATTAGAGCATATAGTTCCTTACCATAGGTGGGGTAGTTCAGGACTCCTCCATGAAACATTTTAAATGAGAGCATACGAACTTACCTCCTTGGATCAAAACTGCTCCCATGGCATAACCACTTGCATCTGTCTCTACTTCGAAAGGCTTTTGCAAGTTAGGAAATGCGAGAACTAGTGCTTGAGTAATCCCTCGTTTTAGCTCTTTGAAACCTTTCTATTGATTCTTTCCCCACTGGAAACTCTTATTGCTCGCTGTTATGGCATGGAGTGGTGTGGCAACCACTGAAAAGGAAGCAATAAACTTCCATAGGTACCGTGTCGCTCCAACAAAACTCCTAACTTCAGTGACAATAGTAGGAATTGGCCATCTTATAATGGCCACCATCCTTGCAGGGCCTATCTTGAGTTCCCCTCCACTGATCACGTACCCCAAATACACTAATGACTATAGAGAAAAGTCACATTTTTTGAGATTAACCAACAACGGGTATTTTTTAGAGTCTCTAACACTTGTTTGAGATGTTAAATATGCTCCTCCTAGGTAGAGTTATAACTAGTATATCATCTAAATGTACTATAACAAACGAAACTAAATATGGGCACAAAACATCATTCATCAGTCTCATAAATATAGTTGGTGCATTACATAAACCAAAAGGCATGACCAACCATCAATGCAAAGCTTGCCTTGTCTTAAAGGCCCTTTTCTAGGTGTGCTCTTCTTTGACACGTACTTGGTGGTATCCTGACTTGAGATCCAACTTGATGAATTAGTTGGCATGCTGCAACTGGTCTAACAAATCATCAATCTTAGGCAAAGGGTACTGATTCTTAATTGTAATCTTGTTCAAATCTCTGTAGTTGATAAACATTCGCCAAGTCCCATCCTTCTTGGGTACAATGATGATAGGTAATTGTTATCACATATACATTTGCAGCTGGGATACCATGATGCAACATACTGATTGATCTCTTTACTTTTTCCGAGCTATTCATTCACATGGGGTTTTAGCATGGATCATTACAAATTTACAGCCTCAGCCATTTCAGAGCCTTGTTCGACAGAGTTTCCTTGCCAGGATTAAGAATCACTAGTCCATTGAGATGCTTTCAGTGATCATCTAGTTTATTTGCGCAAAGTAGTAGAGCAGATATGGTACACACAGTTACAAAGGGGCTTATCAAATGGAGATAGGTATATATGGTGAGATCAGGTATATGTTTCCTTGGTTTGTTTTTGCTCTGTGATGTATATTAAACACCTAGGCTTGTCTTGTTAGGATGATCATGGTGACCTATGCTTATATATATACTAATGCTTGAAATTGTGCTATGACTGATCAAAGGACTCAATGTTGAAGATTGTTGCTCATGCCATTCTTTATACAAATGTTAAACCTTAGTGCTATGTTGGTTCCATGTGTCATTTGTCCCCGTCCATCTAGTTCATCCATGATTGATTCTCACCCCATGACTTTGGTTTTTGAGACCTATGAGATTGAAGATCACTTTCCCCACTTTGACCCCTATGTATGATGGATCCCATGTTGTTTTGTGTCTCGACTCTATGTTGTGCAACAAAACTTGCCGACGCCTTGATCTTTCTGGGCCAGGAGAACCCACTGGTGTTGGTTCCTGAGCTTAGTCGAGTTGGGTTTTGAAGCCTTGACCTCTCAGGTCGGTTGCCCTCGATGTTTGGTCTTAACTATGGATATTCCCCCTAGTTTCTCGGAAAGTGTTAGCTAAAATTCGAAGCAATTGTCTACCATCATTACATGTATTATGTGCTATAAGTTCTATTTGTTGAAATGCAAAGCCCTCAAATAAATGCAAACTGTCTTTAGACACAACTCAAAAAGGGCTATAAAGTGAAATTGTGAAAGGCCTAAAAGCAGTGGATAAGTAAATGCTAAATCTAAAGAATGTTGGCCACTATTGAAATGTAATGATCAAATTCCTCATAGAGCCTGCGGGTTTTGATGTGAGATGGGGCAAGGGACTGCTAATTCACAGTGTCCCCTAGGATCTCTTCACTACAATTTCTTGTGTAGTCAACGCAAGGGTGCTAGTAAAGATCCTCATGGAGCTTGTTTCTTAGCTTGGATGTGAGCCGTAGACATGTTGTTAGAGTTGAATGGGTTCTTTTCAGATCAGCTCATCCCCTTGTGAGATACCACCATCCCCTATTGTTCATCTGTTATGTATATGTCACTGTGGTCGTGTGTAATTGTCATCATTCTGAGAGATCATATGGTCAAAGTTAGCTGTAAGTCACCTCCCTTTACCTGAGCCTTGTTTTCCACCCTCACCCAACGCTAGCACACTTTTTAAACTTTGTAAGCATGGCATGCACAAGAGACTTCGAGAAGTTTCTAAGATCTTTCAAAGGTACAGGTATATCTTATTATTATTGTTGTTGTCACCATGATTATGAATAACATGATTTAAGCTGGGTTTTGATATACACCATTGGAGCATTTCTTAGCTTGGATGCATGCATGATCATATTTGTACAATATCTCACATCCAGTTTGGGTATTTAGACCTGGCCAACCCAGTTGACCAAGTCAAACGGTTCCCAAGGAAGTGACTCAAAAAACAACAATGCTTACATTTACTCCAGACATGCCCAGGACCAATACTGCGGTCTCAGTTTTCAAAGTTTGTCCTTGGATCTCATGATTAGTGATCATTATCACTTTATTATTGGTCAAATGATTAACTTTTATTACAGATTGCAGACTTTTTGGTTCTCCTAGAGCATTGCAGTGTTTCAGGGGGTATGAGTAGTCACTTTTACCATTCTCCTATGTCTCTAGATCATCCAGTATAGTCAGTTTTCCCCAGTTCTCACCCTGGACAGAGTTATGATGATTTTATCATTTTTTAGAGGATGTGCCACCAAAAATGAACTAGAAAATTCACTGAAAAAATCGGTTTGGTATTTTGGGTCAAGGGAATGGTAGGGAAACTTCTTAGATGATATGTTATGGCTCCCCGGACAGTTCCTCAACATCTTCAGTCAGCATTTGGTTTGGGATTATTTTGTTTGACTTAGCCAGTGAGGACTTACCCCAAGGGGCTCCCCTCACTTGGTCAATTGATGTATTATATGGTTATATCTTATGTTATGAGGTTGTAATGGGGCATATGGTGAATTAAGCCCCTAGTGACCCCATTGATGTACTATCATGTTGTATCTTATGTTATGTTATGATTTCCATGTTAGGGAGGCGTCCTTGAGCAAAAGTGCGCCCCCCCTTTGATCTAGTCATCTCGATCCATGTATTGATCCTTGTATTGATGATCTACACCGTTGATGATGCCTTCATCTCAATAGTCGCATGATATTTAGGTAAAATGTGGAAACACACTCAAGCTATTTAAGAGAGGTGATCCCCCCATTGTAAACCATGAGCTCTCGCATTGGAATATTGAATAAAGAGATGTTTCTGGGATTACACAGTTGTACCTTATTTGATGGATAATTGAGATGACGACTGGCATTGTTATCTTTCTGCACTGAGATAAATTTGGCATAGATTTTGTATATTTTTCTTGCACCCATCCATTCGCAGGTTGAAGGAAGGAAGGCACACTATTGGGAGAACTCACTCTGTGCCAGCACTTCGGTTTTTGTTATCAAGGAGTGATTACTTCTTCATGATTTCTCGTTTCTTGTACTTTCTTTACACTGTGAATCCCGTTCGTTTGTCTTGTTAGCTGAATTCTTTGGCTTGGCAGGTTGAAGGGGGCGCTACGGTCACTGACTGAATCAACAATTCATCAACATCTTGCTCAGAACTCTTATTTGATCAGAAGGAAAACATTCTTCATCATCCAGGAGCTTATCAACATGATTCAGGTACATCTCTCAGGTAAGTTCTCTATCCTTTGATTTTTTCATGCTTTGCCCATCACCATTTTACTGAAAAAACCCTCATTAGGAAGTAGAAAAATCACTGGATCGATTTGCACTGGGAATTTGCAAATTTGGCGATCTGGGTTTTGTCGACCATCCCGTAGAATTCCTTCTCCCTCCTAGGAGTTAGCATTGGACTCCATCTACCCATCTCCAGACATTGATCCTTAGAGAGAAAAGCGCCCCTCTTAGGCTTGCAACGAGTTTCCCCTTGTTTCTTTTCTGGTTTTGCTTGGATATTCTCGTATTGCTGAATCTTTCATTCGAGTAGGTGTGTTGGAAGCCTCAATTCTTCGTAACAACCTCATAATGGTATTTTTCCGTATTTCTGCTTAAATTCCCCCATGGTCCAGGGTTTGATCGTTTGAATGAACACAACCCTAGATCTGATTGTAATTCCTTAAGTCACTGATCCATTTTGTTCGGGTAAGACTTCTACCATCCTTAAACATCCGTACTCGAACACTCCATAATTTGTGGCTTATCCGTTAAATCTAGGGTTTCTAGCTCTTAACTTACGTATTCTTAGTCTTTGGTTTGATCTGGTGATTAGCTATTGATTTGTTCTTTCAGGATAGGTTTGGGTCTCCCCCTTTGTCACTTGGGCATTTAGTGGTGTTGTCTGCCGAATGCACACCATCAGCAGAAATCTTTTGGACTGCTTTTTCCCAAGCGGGAAAGGTGTGGCCTTGGGGGCAAGTAAAGAGCCAGGTGCTGTCACCTGATCCCAGCTCCTTCGTTTAGGCTAACTCCTAACGAAGCCAAGGGGGGTGGTCCCTATTAGAAGAAAATCTATGGTTTTTAGTCTACGAAAGAAAAGACTAAATCTAGGAGTTAATATGAAATTTATAAAATAACACAACAGACTATTGCAAGAAAGAGATCACATCAACAGCATATGACAATGTAAGCACCATTCATGACATTTTGCAATAATTGATTTAAGCTTTGAAAGTAAAACAGACCAGCGTCGATGAATATGGAGTGCCTGTAAAAGTGGAGTGCTAATGTGTCATGTAAGTATCGCAGTTGTCTCGTTGGTCAGTTTTAAAAATACTAATGACTAATTAAGGGCGTGGGTTAATTGTGGGTTTGGCCCAACAAGTCAATTCCCTCAAAAGGACAAGTCAGTGGTATCCTCAAAATGGATATACAAGACAAAGCATTTAGCAGACGGTAGTATAGAGAAGTACAAAGAAAGATTTGTAGCTCGCGGATTCTCCCAGAAAGAAGGAATCGACTATGAGGAGACCTTTGCATCAGTGCCTAGGTACACCTCAATTAGGACCATTCTTTCCTTGGCATTCAATATGAAGTGAAAGTTACACTAGATGGATGTAAAGGCATCCTTCCTAAATGGCTTGAAGTATATATTGAACAACCGCAAGGTTTTGAGACAGATAATAAGAAAACTCATGTATGTAAGTTCAAGAAGGCATTATATGGGTTAAAGCAAGCACCTAGAGCATGGTATGGAAGAATTGATGGATTCTTATTGAGTTTGGGATTTACCAAGAGTAAAGCAGATTCCAACCTCTGCTATAAAGTTGAGGGTGATGGACTTATGATATTACTACTGTATGTAGATGATCTATTCTTAACAAGTGAAGATAAGCCCATCAATGAATGTAAAAAGAAGTTCGCTGCAGAATTTGAGATGAAAGACCTTGGAATGATGCACTACTTTCTAGGTCTTGAAGTATGGCAGTATCTAGACAAGATTTTCCTAAACGAAGGAAAATATGCAGTAGAAATCCTAAAGAGATTTGGGGTGATAGATTGGAAGGCTATGACTACTCTGATGACAACAAATTTGAAGCTATTGAATAATGTCTCTTCGGAAACAGTAGATGCCACTTTATATAGACATATTATTGGTTCTTTAATGTACTTAACCAATACAAGACCAGACATATGTTTTGCTATAAACACTCTAAGTCAATATATGGTGAATCCCAAACATATTCATCTAGTAGGAGCAAAACACGTGATGAGGTGTCTAAAGGGGAATTTAGACTATGGTCTCAGATATGCATCGAATGGTGAGATCATATTACATGGATTTGTAGATTCAGATTGGGCAGGAAGTGCCGAAGATAGAAAGAGCACTTCAGGATGTTGTTTTAGTTTGAGATCAGGCATGATCTCATGGTTCAGTAGAAAGCAGTTCAGTATTGCACTTAGCACAACAAAAGCTGAATACATTGCAGCATGCTCAGCTTGTAGTGAAGCAGTATGGCTTCACAAGATGTAGACAGGATTATTTGTTGCAGAGATAGATGTGACTGATATCCATTGTGATAATCAGAGTTGTATTAAGATGACAAAAAGCCCAATGTTTCATGATAAGTCAAAAGATATCGAAATTATATATCATTACATCTGGGATATGGTACAGAGAGCTATAGAGCTCAAGTATGTTCCTACAGAGGAATAAGTGGCAGATGTGTTGACTAAGCCTCTGTCTCGTGTAAAGTTTGAATACTTTCAAGACAAGCTTCGCGTAGTCCGAAAGGACCTCCCTCGAAAGAGGGAATGAAGAAGATGGTAGAAGGATGTAGTGGTGTGGTAGCTTAGCCTAGAGTAGGGTATGTCTGGCTAGACTTGTTGGCCCGAAAGGGTTAGTAAGTCAGACGAGGCTTGTTGATCCTAGGGGGATTAGTATGTCTGGATAGGCCTATTTAGCCCAAAAGGGTTAGTAAGCCAGACAAGGCTTGTTGGTCCCCAGGAAGATCCATTTGTCTGACTAGGCTTGTTGACTCGAAAAGGTTAGTAAGTTAGACAAAATGCCCAAATGGATCTCCCAGAGAACTCACCAAGATACTGCTCCAAGATGGTTAGTGGGAAAGGGGTAGTATCGGTATTTCTATACTGATGTAGAAGGTTCAGTATTTTCATACTGATGTTGTTGTGATGTTGATGAGATAGTTTCAGTATTTCTATATTGATGTAGCAGGTTCAGTTTTTTCATACTGATGTTGTTGTGATGTTGATGAGATAGTTTCAATATTCCTATATTGATGTAGTAGGTTCAATATTTTCATACTGATGTTGTTGTGCTGTTGATGAGAGTTCATGAGATAGTTTCAGTATTTCTGTACCGATGATGATGATGATGATGTTGTTTCAACATTTTTATGTTGATGATGATGATGGTGTTCCAACATCTCTATGTTGATGATGCAGATGATGATCTAGCATTTATTGATGATGTTGCTTTAGCAATAACATGCTAATGATGTTGTTGTATTTACATACTGATGCTGCAGATGATGATTCAGTATTTACATACTGATGTTGCAGATGATGGTCCAGTAGTTGCACACTGATGTTGCAGATGACGATGATGACGAAGAAGAAGATTCAGTATTCACATACTAATATAGTTCCAGATTGATGATGAAGATGTATGATGGTATTCCAAAGCTTCCTATGACATATAGAGACTCACCAGTCAGATGTACAGTTGTGGTAGTAGTTGCTACCTTGGTTGAATTCCTTCCTAGTTAAGAGGGAGTGTTAAAATATTGTAACTTCGAAAGATATTCCAGTTGTACTGATTGTATTCCTCCTTTAGGAAATGTATTTGATGAGATTGGTCATGTAAGGGTCATTGAAAGAATCAATGTAAACCTCCAGATGTAAGTCGTGTCAATAGTACCCAATTGTCATTATAATAAATATTGTTTTGGGTGTCTTACTAGACAAGTCGGACCTGTCAGTTAGACAAGTCGGCCCTGCTAGGTTTTAGGTCAAGTCAAGAGTCAAATATAAATAGGGAGGCGCACCCCTTCATTGTACACACTTCACTCAAGCAAGTTTGCAAGAGAGAGAAGAAGAAGTGCGCCAGGAAGAAGAGAGAAGCAATTGTCTTGGGTTTTAAACTGCTTTGGTTGAGTTCTATATTGAAGAATCTTTACGGGTTTTCTCCCTATGGTTTCCCCGAGGAAAATCTTTGTGTTCTTTGTGTTACTATGCTTGTTGTTCTTTCAGTGATCCTACTATTGTAAATTGTTTTAGAATATCATCTAAGCAATTAAGAAAACTTAACATAGAATGAAAAATGACAATCCTTGTCATACACTGATGTAAGTTGGACTCAAATTGTCCAAATATGAACACTAAAAACTATTAATGTAACACTTTATAAACAACTTCCTGGAATTCTGTTCTATCCAACAACTATGAGATTTATCAAATATGATCTTTGGCATCTTTTTGAGAAAAATGAAGTTTTCAAGTTGAGTCGCTTTGCAGATGTAGATTAGGCAAATTCAAAATATGCTAGAAAATCAACTATATGATACACATTCAGTCGTTGGTTTGGAGTGATTTCTTGAATTAGCAAAACCCACTCAACAACTGCATTACTATACATTGAAGTAGAATACAAGGCTGCAATTGATGCAACTTGCAAAGATGTATGGCTTCGTCAAATATTGAAGACATGAATCTTTGACAATCTGAACTGACATCATTAAAGTGTGATAATCAATGTACCATCAAGTTGGCAAAGACTCCATATTTTTATACATAGACAAAGCATATAGAAGTTCATTGTCACTATATTAGAGAGCATGCCCAAAATAAAGAGATTGAGTTGATTTGTTCTTCGACAAAAGATCAATCAACAAACATATTTACAAAATCACTTAGCAAAGAAAAAATTAGAAAAACTATAGGTGTAATAGAAATAAACCTCAAAGGGGATGCTAGGAGACAATGTTTACTTATAGTTAATTATTTGTCAGTATGATTAATATATAAGGGTTATGTGTGCAACTACCTAAAGGTGTTGTAACTTACCCAACAATAAAATGACAATATGGATGATGACAAGTTAAATTTAAAAAAAATGTTATCTTCTCTCATTCTCTTTATCTATCAAGCCATCTGACTAAGAATCATAACCATAAAATCAACAACATAGAATCACAATAAAATTTAAATAGATGCCACGAAAAATGTAGATCAATCTTCTTTATTATTTAAAGGTTTTTTTTGGTGGCATCATACAAAATAAGGAACGAGTACAACACCTTCTCTCGCATCTCCTAGTCTGACTTCCTTTTATATCTTTCCTCTGAAAAGCATAACTACTTATTAACTCTCTGAGAATAATATTCACATACGTATTACAAATCACCATTGACAACCACTCTAATTGATTGTTTATCACATTCTTCCTGTACTTCCATTTACGGTGGTCCTATTGCAGTTCGTCAATTATCATGTGCTATACATCCTTAATGGTAATGTATCCTTTGTGGAAATTTGATGGTAATCTGTCGGTATCATTTTGTTGACTGACATTTTCTTTGGTACACATGCCATTAATTTTATAAAAATAAATAAAAATGTGAATTTAAGGTTCCATACTAAAGTAGTATTGTCTTTTTTTAGGGGCATTGGCTATCCACGCTTGTGGCCTTCATATAGTTGCAAACAACCACTCGACGTGAGTAATGAGTTTACATTCAAGGTGATTGATAGTATTCTCTCAGGTACTCTTTTCCTCTAATAGTCATCTTAGGAGACATGTATTTATTTATCATTTGTTTCTTTATAGTCAAATCTCTTCTAAAGTGTTGGAATGCATTCAAGTGCTCCTACATTTTAATAATATGCTTCTTAAGTCTCATTATCATACTCTTGCAATGTAGGATCATACTCTGATCTTATGCTAACAGATTATATTCAATTTGGTGAGATTTCATATTAGTTTTATAACCCAAGAATTTGCTTGTATGTATATTTATTTCCTGCTTGTAGAAGTACCCTTTGCAGATTTTTTATATTTTTTTTCTTCCATTTCGTACCAATATACCTTTACATTAATATGCAATATCTTCATGTATAGATAAAGAATTTCATTCAATATATACATATTAAGTACCATGAGCTAACCTACTCTAGCATTGCTAGTTTAATATATAAAATCTCTACAAGAATCAGACATCGACATTTTTTAGGTTATGGATTTGTGGTCCATGTGGATTTTCTTTTGGCATGTGTAGAGTCTTATGAAGTCTTGATTAATTATTGTTGTATTTCTATCAAAAAAATGTATGGAACCTTTAAGATATAATTTATTCCAATTTGCAAGTAGCTATTGCAACTTTTTTTTTCCAAGGAAAACATCATGGGGAAATCCAAGGGATGCTTTCCCATATTAGTGGATTGGCATCCCTAGTAAATTTGTTGGCATACAGTAGTGCACCTCACCAAAGGGGATTGACTTGATACCTACTAACATGGAACTAGCCAAATGCTCGACAACATTAGCGACAACTAGTTGAGCTAAACCTTTGGGCTAAGTAGCTATTACAACGTATGCAACAGCAAAATGTTATCTGTTGAAAGAAAGGATCTCCCAATTATTTTGATGATGACATGGTTCTTTGATTTTGGTATGACAACTACCTGCTGAAGTATTGGATTGGTCTTATGTGTTTGTATTAGTCCCATGTTTGGAATTATTCCAATGGTCGTTTAGTGATGGACTTGTGATGAGAGTTAGTCCAGTGAATAGGTATAACAATTGTATATTAGTACACCTCTCTACTTTATGCATTTTTTACTTTATTAAGTTATTTTTATCTTTTGGGTCACTTGCTTCAATTGGTCGCTCACCTATTTTATTATCTGTTATTGGAGACTTGGCCAAACTTTATTACTCTCCCACAGTTTTGTATTCCTATATATAGATAATACAAATGAGTGTAAAACATGTGTGTACATTGTGACAATCTCCATTCTACTTGCATGCTTAGTCTCTCTGTTGGATGTTGTATTCTTATATGTGAATATTCACATTTGTCTATAATTAGAGCCTCTTTAGATTGCTGTAATTACAACATCCTCAGTATCATGTTTCTTACTCGTGATTCTCTTTGAGCTCTCCACTCCAAGTCGTTTGAGTGATTTACAAGCTCATTGACACCATTCTTTGCTGATTTCTGTCCATCGGTATGCAAGTAACCTATAATCAGTTGGGACTGTCTCAATTTTTCTCTACAATTATGGATTTTTCTGTCAGATCTTTTGCACTTTCGCTGCAGCTGTAGATTCCCATTTGTGATGGGCAAAACTGTTGGCATGTTTCGGCTCGTTCTGCTGATTTAACTAGTGGAACAGTCCAACACTTGTGATCTTCTTTGTCAAGGCTCATTTTACGCTTGTAACTATCAGATCATTATTTTTGGCTTGAAAGTGACAAATTTTTCATTATACCTGTTATCAGAAATCTTGTAGTTACCTCTTAAGGTGACCCTATTCAGGATGGTAGAGGGAAGGCAACCAAAGTTGTGACCTACGGAAGCTAAGACCTCTGAAAAATCCAGTTGTCACACCAGTTGAAGCTACCGGCATTTTAGACTCTGTAGACAAACTAAGCCTACGGGGCGCCCCTATGACCAAGATAACTTGGGAATTGAGTAATCTAGGTGGATAGTGCAAGGTATATTGATTAGATCTCTTAGTATGATAGTTAATTAGAGATTTAAACAACTACTAAGAGAGAATGAGTGCCTATGTGAAAAGCCCCAATTTACCCTAGGGTTGTATGCATAAAAATCAGATCTAAGGGTAAAAAGGTGAAATTAGAAACTCCAATGAATTGCTAGGTGCTAGATATGGCGAGTGGAAGTGACTCTAGCAATACCCAGATCACGGTTTTGGATAAAATAGGATTTTCACCAAGGAGGGCGATTTTCCCCAAGAGGAGGCCAGTGCTTTAGGTGGGCAAATGGAGACCGATTAATTTGAAAATTGGTCTCTATGGGTTTTAAGTGATTTCCAACTTGGGTTTTAAATTATAAATGTAGCCGCAACCTAAAACTAGGTGAACCTAAAAAACAAAAGAAAATGTTTGCAAAAGAGATCAAGAAAGAAATATGAATCAAATGCTAAGTAAAATCGATAAGAAAACCCCTTTGAAAACGTCTCAGAGAGAGAGAGAGAGAGAGAGAGAGAGAGAGAGATGCACCTCTGAATCACCCTCTACAAAGTGCGCCCTCCTGCAAAGTTAGATCACACCAAAGATATGCCTAGAAAATAAAAGATAAACATTCAATGCCTATAGAGACATAGAAACACAAGAGTCATGAACTTCTCTGAGATTAACAATTAAGCTCTGTGAGGATCTTTTCTAGGACCCTTGCGTTGAGTACACAAGAAACTGTAGTGAAGAGGTCCTACGGGACACTTAGAATTAGTTGTCCCTTACTCCATCTCACATCAAATCCCGCAGGAACCGTGAGGAATTAATCATTACATTTGTAGATAAGAGGGCCAACAATCTTTAGATTTATTATTTATTTATCCACTGCTTTATTTGGGCCTTTCACAATTTCATTTGATAGCCCTTTTTGAGTTGTGTTTAAGGACATAGTTTGCATCTTTATTTGAGGGATTGCATTTCATAGTATATAACATACAACACAGAATGCATGTAATGATGGTAGAAATATTGCTTCAAGTTTTAGCTGGCACTTTTTGGGCAACTAGGGGGGAATATCCATAGCTAGGACCAAACATCGGGGGAAACCGAACAGAGAGGTCAAGGATTCAAAACCCAACTCGTCTTATCTTAGGAACCAACACCAGCGGGTTGTCCTGGCCTAGAAGGATCAAGTTGTTGACAAGTTTTGTTGCACAACTCAGAGCCGAGAC
>LPNX011095617.1:0-80341 GCA_001517045.1 Pseudotsuga menziesii | reverse complement strand
GAAATTTGAGTAAAAACACAGGGAGATATGTCGAAAATACGAACACAAAAAGTAGTTTTTTTCTTTCTTCCTCCAAAATTAATCACTATTATTTTATTATTTTCCTTAGGAGGCCCATTTTAGACCCCAAAATTCCTCTAATGAAAACAACATCGGATCCATCATGCATACGGGTGCATACGGGTCAAAGTGGGGAAGATGATCTTAAATCTCATAGGTCTTCAATCAATCATAAGTCATGGGTAAAATAAATCATGAATGATATTGGATGGATGAAGACAAGTGATACATGGAACCAACATAGCACTAAAGTTTAAAAGTTGTGTAAAGCATGCCATAAGCAATGGTCTTCAACATCATATTCTCTTATCATTCTCAACCAATGAAGCACCACTCGCCCAGACTCGCGAGTACTCATGAGTCTAGGCGATTCAATCTTTGAACCGAGTAACTGCTGAAGACTTGTCCCAGAACCGACACACTCGCATCCGCAAACTTGACAGACTCGCATCTGCAAACTTGGCAGACTCGCACGGACTCGGCGCAAACTCGTCATTTTGTCAGAATTTGAGCACTAACAATAGCAATGTTTTTTAATTGATTATTAATGTTAGCTCCAGGTTCACCCTTGCGAAGGGATTATGAGCGATGTTCTAGCTTTCCAACTTAATCTCCAATCTCATTTCACTTTTTTGTTCAGGCATATTTTATTTTTGGCAGGACCGGTAAAGAATTTCATCAGGGAACCCCGCTGCTTGCTGATCGAAGACGGGCGGCGGGCTGGTCGAATGAACCCGACGAAGCTGTTCAAACTGAGGTCACACAAACTAGAGGTGGGTCTCGGTCGCGATATGGGCTTTGCAGTAAGAAAAAAGAAGCCGGTTAAGAATTAAAATTAATAAATAAATGTTTTATATAAAAAGCCCATTATGAAATAAATGTTTGTTATATATATATAATTATTATCATTAATATATTATCTTTATAAAATTTATAGAATAAAAATTAATAAATAGATAAATGTTAGGTTTTAATGGAGATAAGTGTTAACTTACAAAAAGGTTTTTAAATAGAAAATTACATTCTTTCACTTTTTAATTAAAACATGTTTAGTTTTTATATTAGTTTTTTAATATTTTTATGGATATGAATAATTTTTTGTTTTACATGTAGCATTAATGTATAGATTAAGTTTTTTTTATTTTTATATGGAAGATTTAGTCTACATTTTTTAAATGTATTAATGTATGTAAATTAAAAAAATAAAATAAAATCTTAATTTAAAATTTTTATTATAGGCGTACTCGTGGTCAGGCATAAGACTCGAGTACATGGAGACATTGTGTATTTTGGTTTTCTAATTGTGTTATGATATTGAGTTATGGTTTATATATTTGAATTTTGAACTTGCTGCCATTTTTGACTTTGATTATGGAATCATTTTCCTATTCACTATTTAAAAATTTAAAATTTAAATTTTTGCATACAAACATTGATTGTGTTATGTTCTATTATCATAGTTTATGAGATGATGTTATGAATTATTGTATAGATTGTAGCTTTATATCTTATATGGATTGGGAATGCCATTAACCTCTTTTTTGTGCCCAAAATTTACCATATTTTATGTTTTTTCCTATTTGTTGAGTCTTGTCGAGTCTATCTCGGGTCTTTCCCGAGTCTTTCCTGAGTCGACTAGTCAAGTGCCAACCGAGTCTTTGGCGAGTCCGAGTCGTGCAACATTGTTTTCAACACAAGTTAATCATCAGTGGAACATATAATATAAGCATAGGTCACCATAATTATCATAGCATAACAAGTCAAAGGTGTTCGTATACATCAGAGAGAAAAATCCTACTAAGTAACAATATACCTGATCTCACCATATACATGCCTCTACCTGATATGCCTGTTACCAACTATTTTGTACAATAGTTGAGCTTCCTATTGAGTCGCCAGTTATCGAGCATGATGAATGCTCATCTCCAGAGTTCAGAAGTTCAGTGTGTTCCAGAGTTAGCCAGTTTTTGGCTGAACTGTTTAATTTTTGTAAAATTCATGTTCATACCCCCTTGGGGAGATTGTAAAAAATGTCCTAGCATTTAAAATTTTATAAAAGGCTCGGCTTCCTAGACTTGGAAATCAAATAGACTAGCCCAGAGTGTTTTTTTCCTTGGTTATTATTGGCTGTTGAACAAACGACCAATAATTTCTGAGTTTTTCACTCGCTCCTCCAAAGCTGGGGTAGTTGTCTTGATGTTTCGGCCTTGGGAGGTTATTAGAGCCTTTGTGTTAGTGTTTTTTGTCATGCTAGGCATTCCGATTGAGTCGTATGAACATGTACTAGGTACCCCTAGAGTTTCGTCTGATTCTAAGAAGAAATAATTTTCTCTGTTTTTTAAGCCATTTTTTAATGGTTTAAATGAGAAATTTCAAAATGTAAAAAAGAGTGATCAGGAGTCCGTTTTCGGTATGGTTGGGATCATTTTCAAGCTCGAAGCAGCGTCTTTACCCTAGGAGCCACTTTCACCATCAGTCGGGCAGCTGAAGCGTCCCGAAAGTCATCATTCGGCTAATAGAGCATCAGATTGGCATTTAATTGCTAAATTATGAAGAAATGCACAAAAGTCAAAGTTTTGAAAAGTAAAAAATTAATTTAAAAATAGTGAAAAGGTGACATGGCATGGGACCCCATGGATTTGCTACCCTCCTCAAAGTTGTAACTTAAAGTTTGAGTTATACTTTTTGAAATGGTGAATTAATATAAGAGCAAGTGACGTGAAGTTGAAGTGGTCACGCTTATGTGGAGTTGGTGAGCGGGATAAGCATGAAATGTGGACCCATCCACTTAATGCATTATAAAATAAACTATGGTATATAAATTATAATTCATATGCTAGCGAATTGTTTGAAAGGAATGGTGACATGAGGGTTGGAGTATTCACGCTAGCACTATGGTGTGGACCCTATGCATATGTTTTAAACCATAGTATTATAAATCAATTGCATGGCATGCGAATTGTGTGTAAGAGGAGGTCACGTTTTAAATTACATGAATGGAATCACGTGAAGGTCCTCACGCTGGCTTGTGGATGGATACGAATGGGTGAGGGTGGACCCCTCCCCATTCATCAATAAACTCATGTTTAAACCTTGCATTAATTCAAACCTTCATGCCAATATTTCGTACGATTCGCGTGAGGAGATTGAGGAACGTCGATTGGGATTGGTGATGTGTTGGCAGTTCAGGCTTGAGTTTATTGAAGCAATTGCCCTCCAGACTGGTGATAGCATGGATTTGATTGGGAATTTGGGTATGTCTATTGTGTTTGGCTCCTTGCATGCCGAGTCTGTTAGGTTTTAGGCTTGGTATTTTGTATAAATAGAGGCACTTGGAGCTCTATTCTTCATGGAGAATTGGGCATAGAAACTCTACTAAAATTGTAATCAGTATTTCATTGAATAAAGCTTTTTCGACTTTGGAGGTCTATGTGATTGTTTCTTCATCGGTGGATGTGTCTATTATGAGGTGATATCTTTTCTTGCTTTCAAATTGTTTCTCATGTGTTGGATCAAATAACTAGCTTTAGAAGTCTATTGTTAGAACATAAGATTTTCCATTTGCAGTTGTCAAGTTGGATTATTATGCAAAGCTCGTTGTAATCTAGATGAGTACAAGTATTCAGTTATATGAAGTATTGATCTTGATTTAATATTCCTAGCATACTAGTTATTTTGTTTGATCTCACTGGGTTTCAAGTTGATTGTTTCAACAGATCTTGCCATTTGGAGAAGGGTGTTGTCCGCTGATTGCACACCAGCAGCAGAAATAAATTGAAAGTCGTCTTCTCACTTAGGAAAGTGGGAGAGGTGTGACCTTGGGGGCAAGCATAGAGCTAGGTACTGTCACCTACTTCTAGCTCCTCCGTTAAGGCCAAATCCTAACGAAGCCAAGGGGGGTAGTCCCTACAAAAGAGTTTTCTACGGCTCTTAAGTTGTTAAAGTGTTTCTTTGAAGGTTGCGGATGCGGATGGGTGTTTTTTAGGAGTTATTATAATTTGAAAGTGTTTTACTTATGATGAATGTGACACAAGATCAAAAAAACAATCCACGTTGCAACAAGAGATTAAAAGATAAATTTAAATTCTAGACTTCAATTAAGCATTTAGTGATAGCAATTATAACAAACCATAGACAATTGTTCAAATCGCCTAATTTACGCAAATTAAAGCAAGGACCAGTGCCTTATGGAGTAGATGAAAATGAAATGCGCCAGAGAAATAAACACAAGTCTGGAATTTAAACCAACGAGTGTTAGATTGTGCGAGTGCTCTTGGTAAGTTTTAAGGATTTTATTGGTGATCTTGCTTAAGGTGTCTGGGAATCCTAACCGGAAATACTTTCAGTAGCTCTGTTCAAAGACATGACAGACTTGTCTGGAATCACAAGCTAGGTGTTCAATAACTTAACCAGCAAGTGTCCAGATTGGGTTGCCCGACGCCCACACTTGGAATTTGCCCACTACCTAAGTATTTATCGAGACAACGCCGATGCGTTGGTTATAGGGTAAAAGTTTTAATTTATGTTGTTATTGCGGTCTTAGCAAGTCCGTTCACCGTTCTGAGTACGAGCCCAACTCAAAAGTCGGCAGAGCATACTAGGTGAAGGATATCAACGAAGTAAATTAATTAGAGGGAATGTGAGTTGAAAGATTTTATTAAGTCAATTAATTAAACTCTTCGACAGAGAGCGCTCTTGACCTTGTCTTATAACAAAGGTTCAAGAGTCTTATCTGATCTAAATACCTAATGCAAGGATGTGCAAAACTAATGATGCTCTCCGATAGAGAGTGTTCTTTCTGCAAGCTCAAGAGTCTTACTTATTGATTAATTTAAACGAGAAAAACAATATGATGCATGAAAGTAAAGTGAAGATGGTTAAATAAACTCTTCTACAGAGAGCACTCTTGATCCACCTTATGGTGAGATTCAAGAGATTTCTACTTTAAACAGTTGATTTACTTATTGAAATATACAAATTTAAGAGATGAAGTAATCGACTTAGTTAATGAATCAAGATGGACTAATCTAACAATTAGTATTCTAAGAGAAATAATGCAAGTATTATAAACAAAAGCACATCTAATCTAAGCACATAAGAAGATAAGAACACCACAAACCTCCCTAAATGGGGGAGGCTGAGAGTGGGGGCTTAAAAACCCCACTCAAACAAAAGATAAACTTTATTAAGATTAACAAATTGCCTTTAGGAATTCAACCTTTGAAAGAACTTTTGAAATAAAGCATGAAACTTCTTTTTTGAACTTTATGTAAAAAGGAGAATGATTTACTTTTATTTAAAACCCTTTCTTCAAACTTGCAAAAAGGGCAAAAGAAGAAGATGGAAAAGAGCAAAAAAGAGGAGGCAAAAGAAGGCTGAAACAAAGGAGAAAGGAGGGGAAAAAGGGAGGAAGAAAAACAGGAAATTGAAAGCAAAAGAAGGGAAGAATAGGGTAGCGAACTAGACAATCAATGAGCTGCAAAAAATGGTGAAAGCGGGGCAGCGAACTAAGAGAAAAGTGGCTGTCATAAAAATGCAAAAAGAGGGCAGGGAAGAAAAATAAGAAGAAAAACACACAACAAGGTGGAAGGAGGCCAAATCCAACCTAGAAGAAGGGGAGAAATCACTCAATAATAAACAAAAGGTGGGATCAACCTCCGAACAAGGTGACCATCAGAAGCACTAGTCCCGAAACCGTCCAGACTAGCTGGATGTATCCAAGGATGCTAGTGGGGAAAAAGAAGTAGCCACATATGTGGCACTTGGGATCAAATCCCAAGCTACTTTCTCAGGTCAAAACAAACATGAGATACGTGGAAATATTGGAGAGAAGAAAAACTTAGATTAAACCTTGAAAAAATGACCGAAAAGATTTCTTTTGTTTGATGATGGATGAGGCAAAGAATTTGTGCTTCTCGATCTTCCTGAAAGAGAATGACTTCTTGTGGAACCTGAAGAATGAATGTCAACCATAAAAGAGCCCCTGTATATCGGACAATACCTGAAAGCAACACAACTTCAAGAGAAAAGCATGGATTATACAATATAGTGTTAGATTGTTAGCTTTCAACAATTATACAATCAAATGCTTAAGAATCAAGAGAGAAGGGTGCAAAGAAAGGTATCACCTAACAAGGTGAATCATGACCAACAAAGAGATTTTGCTTTGACCTCGAAAGTCATCAACTTTATTAAATCTTAAGCAAAATGTTACAATGAAAATTCTCCAGAGCTTCTATGCCAAAAATTCCATCCCAAAAGAGCTGAAAGAGCCTCTATTTATGCAATGAGAGAGTGCTAAAACCTTAAAACCAAAAACCCAAACCTAACCGGATCGGCACATAACTGAGAGACCAGACCTGAGAAAAAGTTGGTGTGAGTGAGGGGTGGCCTCCACCTAGGCAAGGCGCCCCCACTTCCAACCCTAAACATCCAAATCCAACCATTGAAACACCCACACGTGTGAGGGCGCAATCATCCAGGAGAGAGGGCATGAGCTCTGTATGGACGCGTGAGCATGAAGGCGGTGTTCAACTTGTGATGATAGGTGCCAAACCCTTAGGGTTTGCACCAAACACCTTTTGCAATGAATGCCCTGCTCTGTAATGATCACCAGACCAATCACAAACCTCCAAATCATCCAATTCATGAGTTTAGCTGGAGATGACAAGTCTGTTAACTGAATATAACTTTACTGCTCACTGAATGCTGACTGAAGCTAAGTTATGATAACTCCAATCATCATAAATGCCCATTGAGATGTCATTTAGCCTTTTATTTCGCTGAATTTGGATTAATTTGGAGAGTTTTAATTTTCTCCAAAATAATCATTTTTTAATAAATAATCATTTTTTTCCTCGAAAATGACTTTTTTGAGAAAAAGAGTGTTATGTCTGATTGATGATTTGAAAGTTGGATCTGACTGGTTGGCCGATCAAGAATGATTTTTGGCTTAAGGTTAGAGCCTTCAATCACTGAAAACGAGGTCTGGATGATCGACTTATTACAAACGGGTTTATGGAAAAATTAACCAAAAAACTTAGGGAAACAATTAAAAAATTAAAAAATTTTAAATTTTTTTTGAACCCGATCGAAAATTTTTTTTTTTCAAATTTTTTTAAAGGTCCTATTGACTTAGGACAAGACCATGCTTTATTCTAACAATGTCTAGTAGGTTTATAAACACTTAGTTGGGGTCTAATAACCCCCCAAGGCCCAGAATTCAAAATCGGGCATTCCAGCTTTGGAGGAAGCGGGAGAAAACCTCGTTAATTATACTCGGTTATAGGCAAAGCATAATTGTCAAGGGCAAAAAACTCTCTGGAATACCTTAGTTGAGATTCTACGTCTTAGGAGACCAAACCACTCAAAATACCCTACTAGCACATTTTATTACAAACCTCGCGGGGCCATGGTCAAAATTATTCAAATGAAAAACTGGCTAGCCAATATTTGCTAGACATGAAGACGGATCAACTGATACATTGGAATCAGACATTGAACATGTCTGTCAACCGGCGGCTCCCCAGGTAACCCAACTATGGTACAAAAAGTTGGTAACAAAGGGTATGAGCTCGGTTGCATCGATCTCATCTCCATCATCATAAGAACTATCTAACATTGTTGTCTTTCAGGATCTACAGAGTTGGGCTTGTTCCAAGAAGAAAAACGCAGGGAGATTTTCTTGAAAGCTCCATCTTCAATTTCGAGTCTATCCTTCTTTCTGGTTACTTGGTTTCCCTCCCTTCACTCTTACTGTTTTTTCAGCCCTCTTCCTCCTTCTCTTTCGCTGCCCTATTTTTGTTCTTTTTTCCTTCTTTTTGCAGCCCTTTTCTTTCTTCTTTTTGCAGCCTTAGTTTGCTGCTCATTACCTTATTGTTTTGCCTTTTTGCAGCCCCTTCTTTTTACTTTTTGCAGCCCTTTTCTTTCTTTTTTTTTGCAGCCTTAGTTCGCTGCTCATTACCTTACTGTTTTGCCTTTTTGCAACCCCTTCTTTTCTCTTTTTTGCAGCCACTGTTCGCTGCCCTCTTTACTCCCTTTCGCTCCAATTTCCTTCCTCTTTTTCTCCTCATAGCTCTTAGTTGTTTAGCATTTAGTTTCATTTCAAAAAAGATTAAAGAAAAAGTTGCATTTAAAAATTGTACTTGCATCTTAGATCTCATCTTAAAAGATAGACTTGCATTGCTTTTCAAATGACTAGTTTGCACTTAACTTAGATCTTAGTTTTTATTTGACTAATGCTAATGGGTTATTGAGTTCGTCATTGTGATAGGTATTTGTGAAAGAGAAACTCAAGAAATCTTGAAGCAAGAAGAAGAGAAAAATGTCTAAACCAAGAAGAACATCAAAAAACCAAAGGATGATCCAAACCAAGAAATCATTAACCATTATCCTTTGTAATAGCTCTTAAGAGCTTGTTTCAAGTATTTTTCAAAGTTTATTTCTCTCAAAGTCAGTCCAAGGGCTTTAATCCCAAAGGCATTTGTACTCACATAATAAAGTTTGCAAGTGGGGTTTTTAAGCCCCCACATTCACTTCCCCCATTTGGGGAAGCCTTGTAGTCTTTTTTGCTTGGTTGAGTTGTTAGTTAGTTTCATTTTTTGCTCTTAGATCACTAATTGCTAGATTAGTTCATTATTAGCATTTTAATCATTGTTTTACTATCACATGGTTTCATATTTACAATCTGATTGTCTTTTAAAATAAACCAAAGTCTCTTGAACTTGCCATAACCCAAGTTAAGAGCACTCTCTGTCGGAGAGCATAGTTAGATTTGCATTTTCCTTGCATTAGGCATATAAAATAGTTAAAGTCTCTTGAACTTCCGTCATAAGACGAAGTCAAGAGCGCTCTCTGTCGGAGAGTTGAACTGTGTGCTCCTAACTTAAAATTTGCAACTCACACTCCCCTTTCTAAAATTTATTTAGTTGCTTTCCGCCACCAAGTTTGCTCTGTCGACCCTAAAAAGTTGGATTCGTACCTAGAACGGTGGTTGGAATTGTTAATTGGACAAGTGATAACAATAATAAAATTTTTATCCCACAACCAACACACCGACGTTGTCAAAAGCATTCGAGTTGTTCTTAGTAAGGGCGTTGGAGCCCCCTGTTGTCTAAGTTTCTCGGCTTGCTGGTTAAATTCTCCGAACACCTAGCCCGGGATACTAGACGGGCCAACAGGTCTCGAACGGAACGACTTAGAATACTTTTCCGGTTGGACTTTGATACCTTGTTCTCTTAGCCTTAATAATCCAAGATCACTAAAACTTGATAAAATTTATAAACAGCATTTGCAAAATGATTGCACCAACATTGAACTCTTGTATCAAGCATCCCAACACTACAATTTTTGACTCCATGCCCATTGGATAAGACACTGGTCTGTTATTATAGTATTTTCATATCTCAAGTGTATTGTTCAATATCTTATCATTATGGATGCTTTTGTTTAATTCAATCAGTGTTGTGTTTCATTTAAATACCGCAAGCATATCTTTGTAATTTTCTAAAGTTAAAACTGTGATCTTCCCATCAGAAAAATCCTAAACAACACCCATCCGCATCCGCAACCACCAAAAAACATTTAAAACATTGAGCCATAGAAACTCTTTGTTAGGGACTAACCCCCTTGGCTTCGTTAGGAGTTAGCCTAAACGGAGGAGCTAGGAGTAGGTGACAGTACCTGGCTCTGTGCTTGTACCCAATGCCACACCTCTCCCACTTTCTCAAGTGAGGAGACAACTTTCATTAGATTTCTGCTACTGGTGTGCATTCGACAGACAACAATGCCCATCTGTGAACTATGTACCATCTTTGCTGCTCTGCTCAAATGAACTAAGTCATCACTGAAGTCATCTCAATGGACTAGCAGATCTCAGTCTTGGTAAGGAAATACTTTGCATCTGCAACTGAAAAAGGATCTGAATGGCTCATGCTGTAATGGTGATCCATGTTGTATCCCTATTTGACTGTCTGGCTCAGAAAAATAAAGAGATCAATCTGTTTGCTGCATCATGATAGCCCAACTACAATATATGTGATAACAATTTCCCTTAGGGTAAAGGGTGATCAAGCTGCAAAAGAAAAAATCATAGGCTCTAGTTGGCTAGGATTGAGAAATAATCAGGCGATTTGGATTATAATACTAAAGCGAAGAGCTGACATACTAGACGTGGTCCAGGTGGATGGAATATAAGACATAGTACCTGTTGGCGCCTTTCATGCACCCCGAGATTAAGTTGGTGTGGCAGAAATATTTAAGCCACTAAGTGCATTCTTGGGGGCAAGTCTTGAGTCAAGTACTGTCACTTGATCTTGACTCATTTGTTTAGGCAAACTCCTAATGAAGCCAAGGGGGTTGGACCCTATGAGTTACTAAGGATAATTAAACATTTAGTGATGGTTTGTGGATGAGTAAGTTTTTTAAGTGTTTTTTAAAACTAAAGACTGAAACAAGATTATTGCAATAGACAGTTTAAACACAACAACATATGAATTATATCAACACTAGATATAAATGAACTTAATGCAAAAGATTGTACGATACAAGTAAAAGACTAGCGCTGAAATGGAGTCACAAAATTGTAGTGTTGTTGTAATGCTGAAAATGTGTTACAAGCATAGTGGAAAAAATAGTCGAAAAATCGGCGATGTCCCGAAGAGGTTCGGGATGATGGACTGCAAGGCCATGACTACACCCATGGCATCGAATCTGAAGCTTCTAAGTGATGCTTCATCAGAGACGGTTGATGCTATGATGTATCGTTAGATGATTGGGTCCTTGATGTACCTGACGAATATGAGACCAGATATTTGCTTTGTTGTTAACACCTTGAGCCAGTTCCCGACGGATCTGAGACATGTTCACTTGATTGCTGCAAAGCATATTCTGAGGTACCTAAAGGGTATAGTTGATTATGTGCTCAAGTATGAGGCAAATCAGAAGATTAACCTGGAAGGTTATGTTGATTCAGATTGGGCAGGCAGTGCCATTGAAAGGAAGAGTACTTCAGGGTGTTGCTTCAGTATGGGATTAGGTGTGATCTCTTGGTTTAGCAGGAAACAATCTTGCGTGGCACTGAGTACAGCTGAAGTAGAGTATGTCGCATCTTGTTCAGCTAGTTGTGAGGCAGTATGGCTGAGGAAGCTACTGTCTGATTTGTTTGATCTCCAGTTGGATGCTACTTATATACATTGCGACAACTAGAGTTGTGTGAAGTTGTCTAAGAAGCTGATGTTCCATGACAAGTCGAAGCATATCGAGATCAAATATCACTATATCAGGGATATGGTGCAGAGAGGAGCAGTGAATCTCCAGTATGTTGCGACGGACGAATAGATAGTTGATGTACTTCAGGGAGAAGCTTGGTGTTCTCCAGATCGAGGTTCCCTCCAAGGGGAAGTGATGAGTCCGTGAGCCCTTCTGACATGGTGAGAGGATTGGTTCCTTCCATGGTCAGGTATAAGTGCTGTAGCCATTCTGACATGGTGAGAGGATTGGTTCCTTCCATGGTCAGATATAAGTGCAGAGATGCTCTGATATGATTGTGGATTGTGTTACCACATGATCAGTGCAGGGCCATTTTGATGTGATTGAGGGATGTGTTCCCACATGATCAGATATAAGTGTTGAAGGCCATTCTCTGAATGGAGGCACTTGGCCAGTTACCAGGAATACTCAGCTTAGTGCTGAGAGGCCATTCTCTGGGAGAATGGAGGCACCTGGTCAGTTACCAGGAATCCTCAGCCTAGGGCTGAGAGCCATTCTGATGTGACTGTGGGATTGGTTCCCACATGATTAGATATAAGTGTAGAGCCTTTCCCTGGATGATAGATGGTGTGTCCTATCATGCCGACGAATGTAAGTGCAGAGCCTTTCTTTAGATGGTAGATGGTGTGTCCTGCCATGCCAATAGATATAAGTGCTGAGCCCTTCCTTGGATAGTAGATGGTGTGTCCTGCTATGCCAAAGGATATAAGTGCTGTGCCTTTCTATGGATAGTAGATGATGTGTCCTGCTATGCTAGTAGATGTAAGTGCTGAGCCTTTCCATGGATGATAGATGGTGTGTCCTATCATGCCAGTGGATGTGAGTGTTGGGCCTTTCTGACATATATGACTGGATTGGTTCCTCTCATAGTCAGATGTGAGTGCTGGCCGTGCCTTTCTGACATGGTGTTGGATGTGTTCCTCTCATGGTCAGATGTAAGTGCTAGCTGGGCCATTCTGACTTAGGGTCAGATATAAGCGTTGAAGAAGACCTACATGGAGGCTAGGCCTACTATCGACATGAAAAAGGGTTGGCTCTGTAGAACTTCTTGTGACGAGAAGAATCAAGAGATAGCACCAGTGATGATGATCTAGATCGAGTGATGATCCAGATCCAGTGATGATGATCCAATAGTGATGATCCAGATCGACTGATGATCCAGATCCAGTGATGATGATCCAGCAGTGATGATCCAGATCGAGTGATGATCCAGATCCAGTAATGAAGATGACTTGAAGATGAAGATGACTTGAAGAAGAAGATGACGAGAGCTCGACGATGATCTAGTTGATACAAAGAAGAAGACCAGTGCTGATAAATTGTGTCGAGAGAATACCTTCCTAGTTAAGAGGGAGTGTTGATGTATTTGTAACTTCTGAATGTATTCACTTGTATATCTTATGTATTGTGCCATGATGTTTATTCTGGGATGTGTCTGTAATGTATTTGAGTCATGTCATGCCCCGATGTTCCTATCGGGAGATTCAATAATGTAAACAAGTCATGTAAAGTCATGGTGGGTAACCCTCCTATTGATCAAGGGTTAAAGTACCCACAGTTGTGGGGCCCTAGGGTTATTAGACTCTCCTGGAGAAGTCGGCCCTAGTGAGTTATTGTCAAGTTGAGAATTAGTATAAATAGAGAGTGAGCCTCTCTATTTATCACACATTCACTCACACTCAGTTCTAGCGCATAACTGAGAGAGAAGAAGTTGCTGGGACAAGAGAGAGAGAGACTATTGCTGTTGGGAGATCATCTTATTGTTTTGGGGTTTTACTTTTGGTGTTGATTCTATCTTAGAGGAAGTTGCAGGGTTTTCTTTTTTATGGCTTCCCCGAAGAAAATCTTTGTGTCTATTGTCTCTTGTGTTTGATTGCTGTGCTTGTTATTCTCTCAGTTAAAGATCCTAAGATAATGCTAGCTTGAATGATAAAAATCTAACATGTCTGAGCAGGGAGATGTTTTTATTGGATCTCCTAGGGTGTTGTATGGGGCATAGGGGGTGCAGCCACTTGATTGTACCATAATAGCCCCATCCCGCAGAGCCTATTGGGCTCAGTTGGACAACAAAGGCACCCTAGGAGGCTGTTTTGGCAGGTTCACGTTTCCCGAGGCAGATTAAAAAATGATTAAATGGCTATTGAAGAAATCGATTTGGGCTACTGAGACAAGGAAATGACATGGGATGAGTCATGATGATGAGAGTGATGTCCTCCGCACCTTCTCCAGTAGTTGCAACACTTGATTGGGCCCACACCTATTTTTGGGGCATTTTTATATTATTTGCTAGATCTTTTGGGAGGCTCACGATTTCCTCAAGGAGGCACAAAGTCAAAAAATTAAAATATTATGATGTTTTATTGTGCCATGGGGACATCCAGAGGGAGTTAGTTAACACTCCATGGACCCACCATGTGCTTCATTTATTTCTTGTTGAGTGGGGTACCCTCTTTATGGGTGATCTAGTCCACTTTGGTACTTCATGGTTATATTGATCCATGTATTGTATGTTGAGCTCATCTCAACCATTGATTAGAACATTTATATCTTTTAATCTTAGCCACTCGTTTTGAAAGTGGTTAGGATTTTGGTTCTCTTGTTCCCATTTATAGGAGAGAGCTTCTCATTTGTAAGGGGTCTTTGGCTCTTGGATCTGAATAATAGAATTTTTTTTTTTGTGGAAATTCTTGGATCTCCTTTGCATCTGGTGTTCTTAGATGGTGATTGGATAGTCTTTTGCTTCTTAGCATTAGGGAAATTGTTGCAAGATCTATATTTTTTGGGAATCTTTGTCTTGTCTACAGGAGGGCGACTTCAGCTTGGGCGTTTTTGCAGGGGGACCTCAACTCACTTGGATTGTCTTCGTTTTTTATCAGGGGGTTTTCATTATTCTCATTGTGATCTATGATTTCTTCTTGCTATTTTTCTGTAGCATTTAGCTTTTTTCTCATGTGGCAACAAATCTGATATGGTTGACGTTTGTTGTGCAACAAAGAGGGTGCATTGACTCCTTGGGGCAAAACGTTGGACATAGAACCCCTCTCAAAGCTTCTCAAATTGATCGGGATAGTAGGGATCATCATCATTAAGGCATCTACAAGGTTTTCCAGGTAAGATCTACAGGTTAGTCCCTTTCTTCTAGATCTCCATCCATTGACATTTGATTTTCTTCATTTTACTAAAAATTCCATAATAATAAAAAACCAAAAAATACTAAAAATTACACCGCTTGATCTCTGGACAAACCACTGTTGGGTTTTGTAGATCGGATTTTCCCCTCACCGAATCACCTGCAACGCTGATCTGAAAGTGACTGGTTTGCCCTAGATTTGAGAAACAGTCTTCCAGGACCCTGGCGCTCCTCATCAATTTTTTTGACTTTTTCCCAGATCTGGTTTTTTCGGCATTTTTCCAACTTGGATTTGTAGATCAGGTCATCCTCATTCCAGTTCTCCTCCAACGCTGAGCTGGTGGTCTCCAAATTGTCCTAGATCTGAAAAATTGACTTTTCAAACCCTAGCGCTAGTTTACCTTGCTGCTGGTTTTCCCCGTAGATTGACTTTTTCGGCCAAACACTTTTCTGGGTCTGTAGATCGGGGTATTTCCCAGGTGGGTCTCCTCCAACGCTGGGCAGATAGTGACTGCATTGCCCTAGATCTGACAGGCACTGATCTCCAACTCTAGCGCTACCCCGCCTTTGGCCTCCTTTCCTTGGTGACTCGGGTACTTTGATTCTGTCATATCTTTCATCGAGTCTGTCCATCGGTACTAGATAGCCCCAATCCTGTCCTTGACTTCCCTGCATTGGTCACGTTTTCCAAGGCAGCGGATATCCTCACTTGTTGCACTTGCTAGTACCTCAACCCCAGATCTAGTATTTACTTCATAGTTCACCTATGTCTTACTTTGGATCAAGCCTCACACTTCTTAAACCCTCATCCAAAGCCTTGGTTCACCTAGTGACATCATCCATAGATCTAGGGTTTCCATTACCTTACACCTTACGTACCTCAAAGTCCATTTGATCCGATCTGGTGTCTGGGTTTGATCTCTCCTGTCAGGAGTAGATCTGGGTCTCCCCCTTTGTTGTCTTGGGCTAAGACACATTAAGTGAAGGTTGCTTTGATTGGCGTGACAACAATCCATTTGGGGGTCTAGGTGGTCTTGGTTCCATCTCCTTAGTTGCTTGTCCCTCTACCATCCATCTTGGATCCACCTCACATAGGTAACTTCAAGGTTGGTGATAACACACATATGACTCAAAAATGTTAACTAGCACGGTAATATACATAGACACATATACTTTAATATCCTCCAAAGGCCTAATCACCAAGGGGAATACTCCAGCTTTGGAGGTTTGAGTAAAAAACTCGGAAATTATATGTCGCTGACAGACAACATATAATTAACAAGGAAAAAACACTCTAGAGTATCGCATTGATAGCCAAGTCTAAGTTGGCCAAGCCTTTTACAAAACGACATCATTCTATGTCAATTTATTACAATTTCCCCGCAGGGTATGTACATGCAAAAATTTAAAAAGGGACCAAAGTTTGGCCTTGAAAGGTCTTTTGAATTTTCGAGTACTGATAATGAACAAGGGACATGTTCACAACTTCGACGGCTCACTGGAAATCCACTTAAGTGCAACTTTAGTGGATAATAGTACCACCACTTGAATGCCCACCCCCACTTGCATAAGCATTCAAATTGGAACTAGGGGCTGATGAAGGGAGATGGAATCCCCCAACATAAGGAGTAGAAGGAGGGATATGACCACTCCCAAATAGATACACATTATAGGGGGCTGACGTGCCCCCCATCCCTACACCAGAAGTACCACTAGAAACTGGAATGGAGGATGAGATATCCGACTATATGTTTGGCATGCCAAATGTAAATGGGTTAGAGGAAAAGGGAATTAACTGAGCATCCGTGCCCGACAATCCTGAAGAAGAAGTGGGCGCATGATTTGATGACCAAAGAAAATAAAAAGGGTTCGTTCTGATATGTCCATATGAACTAGCGGCGTGAGAACTAGTAAACACAAGGGTCCCAAAGACCCATGAGGTAGCCGAAGAGGGAGTCCCAAGGACTCACCTTCCCAAAGCTGACGAAGGTGTCGAAGGAAACTTTGACATCTCAGAAGTAGCGCTCATGGTAAAAAATCTTCGGAGTTCTCTATGTGATAAAGAAGGACCACCTGCATCAGATCTATGCCTCTTGTAAAGAGGCTGTAAAGGGTCACAAGGTGGTAAGCCTGCTCAGTGACGAGAACAACAGAAAGTCGGAACTTGATCTATGATGACTACAATGAAAAAGTCTCAAACAATAATGATCCCTAAGGCCATCTAGCGAGTAGAAAGAACACCCGTAAAGAAGCTAGGATAGATGCACACAAGCAAGGAATATGGATAAATGAGCTCTCGATATATAGCAGGTATGTCTTAGGAGAGGCCATCAAGATATGTTGCATAAGGTGTGGGAAATCATGCTATAACACTCAAGCTCAAGCTTGAATGTTGTGAAGATGAAGAGGTGCCTGTAGGACAAAAAGCATTAGATCCAAGAAATTGCAGTGAAGAGGAAGAAGATGCATTTGAGCTCCAAATCCTCCTTCACCTTTGGTAACCTGCAAAGCTGCACAACCTTCAAACAAGGGAGATTAAATCTAATATATCTTGTTAAATGAAATTTGGAAGAGCCTCAATATTATTGTCTACATTCAGCTACTCTTAGATCTCTAATAACTAAATATAAGTAAACAAATTGAAGCTACAAATGCTTACTCTATGTGCTAGCAATAACTAACACATTATACAACTTGACAAGAACTATATACTCAAAACTATAACTATATCTATAAAAACTCATATTTCTGCGTCAAAAACACCAAAAAGAACCCCTGGATCGAAAAGTGGTGATACTGGTAGCACCCCATTTTTTAAGGAGATAATATTACAATTTTTTGGAAAATCCGTTTAGAGTGGGTGCAATCAAAACCCTAAATCATTCACCGAATAAAAAAAGTGGTCCTCCAAAATCATCCTTGTTTTTATTAGGGGTTAAAATTCCATCATGTCCGAAACTGTTGCTTTCACAATTGGTGCAATTGTAACGAAAATGAAAAAATCAACACCTGAGTTGAAAAGAGGTTCTACCAATAGCACCCCTTTCGTCCATTTAGTTACAATTGTAGGTATTTCAAAACATTTCAAGACCTAAAAAAACCTTTTTTTTCTTAAATCATTGTAAAAACAAAAACCTAATTTTGATTAAAAAATATAATTAAAAAAAAACTTAGAATATTTTTTATAACAAATAAAAGAAAAAACACAAAAATGTGAAAATGAATTAAAAAAAATCAAAAGATATAAAAAAAAATCTATAATTTTTTATTAAAAATTAATTTTTTTTTTATTAAAAATTATATATACAAAACCTACAACATTAAAAATTAAAAAAGCATCTAAAAAAATATTAAAAAATACAAAACATAAAATATATATGAGAAGTATTAAAAAAGTTCAATTTTTTAATAAAAATAAAAAAATTTAAAAACATTACATGTATTAGTTAAAAGGTATGTTAAAGGGATATGTTTGTTACCAACTATTTTGTACCATAGTTGAACCTCTGGTTGAGCCGCCATTTGATGAACATGGTCAATTTTCATATCCAGTGCAGCAGATGTTCAGAATATTTTACCTAGCCAATTTTGGCTAGTAATTTTTATTTTTACGCTGAAATGACCATGCCCCATGGGCTTTTTGTAATAAAGTGTGCTAGTAGGGGTTTTGAGTGGCTTAGTCCCCTAAGATGTAGATTTCAACTAAAGTATTCCAGGGAGTTTTTTCCCTTGTCGATTATGCTTTGCCTATAGCCGAGTATAATCAATGAGTTTTGCTCCCGCTTCCTCCAAAGCTGGAATGCCCGATTTTGAAATTTGGGTCTTGGACAGTTATTAGAGTCCAAATAGTAAATATGAACCTACTAGACACTAGTTGTATGTTCTATGGTCATTTCCTAGGCCCCGGGATACATTAAAACAATGTTCGAATTTTTTTTTTCAGAAGCGTGTTGAATTTTTATTTTTTATTTTTTGACTATAGAGAAATAATTAAAATTTTCAATTAATTAAACCATTTTTACTATGGTTTAAATCAAAATTTTCAAATTGTAATAATTAAGTGGTATGAGGGGGTGTTTTTGCCAAATAAAGACTTGTTTTCTAAGCCAAAACACTCATTTAACCCCTAGACACACTTATCATAAGTTTCGGACAATCATTTGGCCTTGTAATTAATATTCTAAAAAAACTCAAAAAATGAGAAATATTAATTAAAATAATAAAAAATATTAAATTGGAGAAAATCAAAATATCTCCAAAAAAGACCAAATTGAATAAAGTAAAGGGCTAATTATCTCGGCAAAAAGCAGCTGGGAAGATTCCAATCAAGTCTGGACTGATTTGAGTCAGTATCAGAGTGCTACAGTGAACTTCACCTTGGGATTTGTGCCCCTCTCCATGCATAGATGTTTTTCCTTCTTTGGCACGTTTCTATTAGCCGAGTGATAAGATCGAGGAGGATTGAGGCCACCTCACCCCCCCTCATTACTCCGCAACTCATTTACAACTCAGTCATGCATCAATTCAACTCCGAATCAATTGCCAGAGCTTTAGTCTGATATAGGTTTTTAGCCTCTCTCTTTTTGTATAAATAAGGGTTTCTTGCTCCCATTTGTATATGGAGAATTTGCAAAAGAACTCTGCCAAGATTGTAGCTGATATTTGTTAATGGAATAAAGTGACTTTGGAGGTCTATGCGTGGGCTTTTTGCATGTGATTTTCATCTTGCGAGGTGATCTCGTTCTTACCCTACTCTCTTTATTTAGTAAATATTTGATCAATGTTAGCTCACGAGGGCTATAAATCTAGCACGGTAGGGTAGCCATTAAATGTCTTAACTTGGTTATCTATGCAATATTCATTATATGTTTAAAGTGGGCAGGAAGTAGTCAGTTATACCATTGCTTTTCAAATATTTATTTTGATTATTACATCCTAGCATTTGATCTCGTTTACTTTTATTTAGTGTTTTGGTTTCAGAAATCACCAAAGGAGGAGTGGTTGAAGTTCAACTAGTTTCTCACCAAGAGTTTTTAATCTAATACTTTCACCATGCAGGTTCTTCAGAGCGCTTGATCCCAGCTTCAAAAAACACACGGCTAAAAAGGGGCTATTTCTTACCTCTCTTAATCAAAGTTTTAAAATCTTTTCACTGGTTACAAGTCTCCTCTTTCTTTCTTTCTTCCGTATACTTGCTACCTTGCTTCTTGTCTTCACTCCTTATCATTCTTGCTTCTCTGGTTTTCTTCCTTACTTTTTTCTCTCTTTTTGCCTCTTTTTGCTCCTCTTTTTGACCCTCTTTCCTCCAATTTTTGCAGCCAACTATATTCTTGTTGGCTGCCTTCTTTGTCCTTTTTGTTTGCAGCCACTCTTCTCTTTGTTTGGCTGTCCCATTCCTCATTATTTTGCAGCCAACTTTTCTCTTAGTTGGCTGCCCTCTTTCACCTCAATTTTCAGCCTTTTTGGGCACTTTTTGCGGCCACTTTTGGGCACTTTTTGAGCTTGTTTTCCTCCCTATTTTGCAGCCACCTTTTATCTTTTTGTTGGCTTCCCATTACTTACTTTTTGCAGTCATCTTATTCCTTCATTGGCTGTCCCGTTTCTTCATTATTTTCAGCCTTCTTTCACTCTTTTTTGCATGTACTTTTTTCCTAATTTCAACTCCAAAAAAGACTAAAAAATTGCACTTTCATACTTAGATTAATTTCAATATTTTTTGCATCTAGATTAGTCTTGTTT
Organism: Pseudotsuga menziesii; assembly: GCA_001517045.1. Classification (NCBI taxonomy): domain Eukaryota; kingdom Viridiplantae; phylum Streptophyta; class Pinopsida; order Pinales; family Pinaceae; genus Pseudotsuga; species Pseudotsuga menziesii. The sequence continues at coordinate 60,144 of LPNX011095617.1, read as the reverse complement.
GCTAACAATAATGGGTGCATGAGTGCTTGGTTTTTCTGTGTAGGTGGAAAGGACAAAGTGAACCAAGGGAGCAAGTCTAAAGGGTTGAAGAGGAGTGCAAAACAAGAAGACTAAATACAAGCATAAATTGCATCCTTGTAAAAAGCCATTAAGGTTCATTCATCCTAGTAGCTTGCAATCTTTATTTTTCAAGGGTTAAATCCCTCTCATTGTAATCATTAATAAAAAGGGACTAGTGGGGTTAAGCCTACCACATTTTTTCTACTTTCCCTATTGGGGGTGTTGCCCACCTATTTCGACTAGGTGGCAACTCCATGTACATGAAGATGTACATAGTTGTACAAATTGTACCTTGGAAAAATCTGAGGATTTTTCACTTTTGCAGGGCAATTGCCCCTTTGTAAAACGAAATGTCCGCTCCCCTGCGTGGGAAAATTAATGTAATTATATGTGCTAGTATGGGTCATATGATATGGATGCCACACCATGGAACTAGTTGTTAGGGAAGTCCCCTCATCGAGTGTTTTTTCCCTTTCCAATTAATCTTGTTGAGTGAAAGATTTTAATTGGTTTGGTTTTTCACTCAAAATCCTCCAAAGTGGTTACGGACGTTCTAACAGTCAAGTCCATGAGGTGGCTAAGGTTTCAAAATGTTATTCATGACCATGCTAGACATTTGTATAGAGTCTTGCGGAATTTCGTTGTGTTGTGGTATTTTTATTAATTTTTTCTAGTTAATTAACTTCACCTCTTGGTGGTTAATTAACTCAGTTTTGATGTAATAATGTAATTGCTCAAGCACTGGCATTTTGTAATAGGGGCTATGAATGCAAAGAAAATTGCTATGAAACCCCCTAAGCCACTGCTTCGAGTCCCATGTCATTCAGACAAGTGGTTGAAGAGATAGACCAATTTTGGTCAGGAGGGGTCTATCTCCCCTAGGGAATTAATTAATTTCCCTAAGTCAAAATTTCATATTTTTTTTATTTTGAAGGAAAAAATCAAATAATGCCATGGTAATTTTGTTTGGGGGTTGCTAAGCCTAGGAAAATTTATTTAAAATTTTTCCACCCCCCCATGGCCAAGATATTAATTTTTGAAATTATATTTAAAATTTTCCTAAGTTAAAAATTGGGAAATTTTAAAATTTAATTTTAAAAATTGAATGAAGGAGAAATTTTGAGTTTTAGCCTAAGTCTAAAGGTTAAATGCTTATTTTTGGAGCAAAGCCAAAGTCAAGGCCAAGTTTAGAGTCATTTCAAGTATAAAACCCTCACTAGAGGGCGTCCAATGTGAGAAAGGGGCCCTAAATAAGAAGAAACTCCACCAAAATAGAGGGGCGTCATTACATATGGAGGTGGGCGCTACACAAAAAGGGAAGGCGTCATACCATATTTAGTGGAGGCGCTAGTTTGAAGGAGGGGCGCTACCACATTTAGAAGGGCGCCACATAAAGATAGAGGACGTCATATTTGGAGGAGGCCGCTAGATTTAGAGGGGCGCCTAGGTTGGGCCCACTCTTAACTCATCAAAGTAATCTAAGGGGCGTTTTGGGTCAAAACCCTAAATCTAAGGGTGAGGATGCATTGTCACATGGATCAAGCACCTAAGCCATGGATTAAAAAATAATCTAAGGGTGGAGAATGGTTGAGAGGGTGCAAAAGTCAAATACCTAGATCTAGTGGTGGAGATTTAACCTAGATCTAGATCTAATCTTGGCCGTTGATCTTCAAGGGGTTGGGGTCTTCCTCAACTATATAATGAGGGTCTCACTCCCTCATTTGACATGATCTCTCATGCTATTGTTATGCTGCCGGAATATTTCCCCATTTTTCTCTCATATTTTGTTGGCTATTGTAATCTTCTTGCCCTAGTTGGGCTTAATACAAGTAATCTTTGGAGGAATTTTTGGTGTCTCTCTTCTATATTTCATGCTTCTTTTGTGAGGTAACCTGCTTTATATTTATTGATTTGCATTTGTATTAGCTTAGATAGCTCTCCACAAAGTATTTTGTGGAGAGACTTGTAGGTAGAAGTATTTCTATCTTCATTTGTGAGTAGATTAGTAAGATTCTACAAAGTATTTTGTAGGATTTATTTTTTTGCTCATCTCTTTGCTTACATTTTGCAGCTCTTATAAGTTTATTTGCAGGGATCTAGAACAAAGGAGCATTCTTTCCATTGGTTAATTTCTGTTTTTCATTTTCGCACATTTGTTTACAAGGGTTTTAAAACTCAGATTTTATCATTGTATAGTGATAAAAACCTTGGTTTTAAGGCCCTAACCCTTAGTATATTAGTTAAATGCTTCAGATTTACTGTTTTAACATCATTTAGGTGGCTGGAAACTCATTTTCCAGCTCTCTAAACATCATATTTCTGTTATTTTTACATTCAGATTTTTGTTGTAAATTAGTGATTTTTTGGTACTAAATTTTTCTGATAATTTCTTTGAGTTTTACTGTGATTTCCAACGAACATAGCTTGCTGGTTTGTGACAGGTTTTACACAGGTGAAGGGGAGGTGCTGCCCAAATTGGCCCAGAGATACCTCAACCTTCAAACAGTTCCAAAAGGGGTTCAAACCCTCACCTTTCTCTCTTCTTTTCTGATATTTGTAAACCCCAACGAGAATTTCTCTTGGGGTATTCTGCAAAAGTTAATAAGCACTTGTAATCTATATGTAAATAGATTAGGAAGTAGAGTAGGAAGTAGAATACTAGTTGCTTAGAATTCTGTTTATGCAATTTTTTTTGTTTACCCACCTATCTTTGTGACAGACCACCATCTCTGTTACAAAGATTGTTGTGAGGTTAGTTTACTGCTTTAGCTAGTTGTAGTTTACTTTCTAGTTTTATTTTCAGTTTACCCACTATCTCTGTGACAGACCACCATCTCTATCACAGAGATTGCTGTGCGGTTAGGCATTGCTTTAGCTAGTTACATTTTCCTTCAAGTTTCAATAAGTTTTATTTTCTGTCAAAAGGGTAATCATACAACCCATCTATCCTGTGTATCCTCTATCCACTTGTCATCTCCCTTTAGGGACTTCAAGTTGGATATGAAAAGCAGGAGAAGTGGGAGCTTAGCTTAGTTAAAACAATTTTTTTTTCTACTACAATCAACACATTTTATTTTCCAAGTCCAAGATCAAGTACCAGCACCTCCCATAAGGGATACCGCTTGGTTGATCTTGTTGATAGTTTAAAATAAACTTTGTATGCTAATCATCAAGACTAAAATTTACTTCTAAAATTAACCAACAACAACTTCACTATTTCCTGCTCCTCTACTCGGTTATCACCCTTCAGGGTACTCACGAGATACGACAGGGGATAGAGAAGTCTTAGTTTAATAGGCATCCATCTAGTAATTTTCCTGTTGATTAAAAACAGTGACCTCGGAGGCGACTTGGGGTAGTAGACTGTGGGGGGTCTCTAGGCGTTTTACGTCCTCCTTGTTGAGCACCAGGCCATTGGGGTTTGACCTGTGAGCTACGGGTGGGCTTTGCTCCCACTTGGTTGAGCGCAAGAACATTCCTTCTTTGACTTGAGAAATATTAGATTGGGGTAGTCACACCACGGGTTCGAAAACTAAACTTCAAGAAGAAAAACATTAATAAAATTTACCTAAAATAAACCAAGAGACATTGCAAAACCGGTTCTGTAACATTTTTATTTCAACACACTTCCACTCCAGCATTGCACTCCAACACTTTACTTTCAGTTTCATTTATTTTTCGGTTTCATTTACTTTTCAGGTCTGCAATTGTTCATGTGGTGAATGCTTAACTCTTGTTTAAACTGTAACTATTTCACTTGATTTGTTTATACTGATAAATTTAGATCAACTGTACATTGCTAAGATATCTTGATTCATTATTGTATCATTTGTTTGTTTATTCATCTCATTGTTAGACAACTTAATCTGTGGATAATTAACTTAGATTTGCATCCATTTAAAGTTGCATTCTCTGACTCCATTCTTTAGGCACTGGTTATTAATAAAAGGACTGACTGTCATTTAAATCTTGCATATTGCATTGGTTTGACTGTCATCTCTCAGAACCTTAGCCTCAATCTTAATAAAAGATCCCTTTAATTAATTTGTAATTAATTAATAAATCTGGAACTTAGTCTTCCTGTAGGGACTACCCCCCTTGGCTCTGTTGGGATCTTGCCTAAACGGAGGAGTTGTGGACTGTGGTGACAGTGGTCCCCAGCTCTCGCTTGCCCCCAAGGACACACATAGCAGGTTGTGACTTTCCTGTGCCTTAAAGTGTGAATTAGGCGGCAACTAGCTAAATATCACCTCAATGAAGCTCTAGCATTCCCAACCTATGTCACATGGTTCGGGTTCGTGTTCGGGTTCGGCGAGCTTCAGGTTCGATTCGGGTTCGATTTTTTGGATGGGGTTCGGCATAGGTTCGTCTATATACATTTTTCAATATATATATATATTTACACACTAATTAGAAATTCAAATTAGTATTGTTGTAGAGTTACAGAGTGTAGTGTAGACTCTATGTCATGAATTATAGCATAAATCATTTCAAAATAAACAATAATGAACCTTTAAAGATCAAGGATTAGCTTAATCATGATTCATGATAACTATTAGGCCAATTTTCAAATACTTTTAATTTCATCTCATAAATAGAAGATTGCAAAACATTTTATCCCATAAATACTTGCAAAGTTGCACATGATCAAACTACAAACATAAATTGCATTATAAAACTACAGATTGCAAAATGAAGTATAAATAGTCTTCATGTTTCAAAATTTAAGGAAATCCATACTGTCAAATAGTTATCAGCCTTGAACTTGTTTCACAAAACTTAAAATATGATAAAACTTCTATTCTTGTGGCCTACTAGTAATATCATAAAGCTCTAAATCATCAAGAGCACATGGGGCGCTAAAGGCATTGGAATTGTGATCCTCATAGTCATCAATATATGGAACAACATCATCATGAGGTTCATCTGCATCATCACTGTCACCATCAATGCCAAAATCTTCTTCTACACTAGGAATAGGCTCAAACCATGGGCGATAGGAGCTAGAAGAATCTTTGGCCAAACTGCTTAAGGCCAAATGTAAATTGCTGCGCACATAAACCAAGTCTTCCAACCTTGAAGATAATAACCTGTTTCTTTTCTTGGTTTGGATGTGATTAAAGGCACTCCAGTTTCTTTCACAGGGAGAAGCACTTGATCCTTGACTCAAAACACGAATTGCAAAATGTTGCAATTCAGGTGTCTCTATGCCATAAAAGTCCCACCATCTTCCTGGAGGAATTTTGATCCTATCCTCTATGGAAGAAGTCTTTCCAAATATCCCCTCTTTCATCCTGTATGCTCGAAGTTGCTCTCTAAGCCTGCTAACTTCTTCTCGATCTGGAACCAACCGCTCAATAGCATCATAAAGGCCACTCATTACTTCAGCATCATTATGTCTTTGAATCCCAAACAACCTAGGATCCAAATAACAAGCTGCTGCATACAAAGGACTATGCAACATCTTCCACCTTTTATCTATCAGCTCCCATATTTCCATGTAGTCATTTTCCACATTGTAGAAGGATTTTGCAATTGATTCCTTGCAACGATCCATGCTCTCATAAACAAAACCCATAGAAGGAGTGTCACTATCAACCATCCGAAGCATGTCAACAATTGGTTCACATACTTTTAAAACCTTCATAGCACTTTCCCAAAAAGCATTGCCTAAGATGATTTGTTCCAACTCCTTTCCTTTGGGTTCTTTTGAAAGGTGAGAGCTTTCCCACTCATTGCTGCAAATAACACCCCTCACACTTATCTTTTCCCCAACCACTCTTTTGAGAGTAATATAATATGTTGCAAATCGAGTATCACAAGGCCGTAGCAGCTCTTTGGATGCTTTCTCCTATACAAACTCAGTGTGAGGTGATGGCTACAAATGAAGTGGGAAATTTGTTTCCCCTTTCGAACTGCATCATTAACCCATGGAAACTTTGTTAAATCATGCAATAGCAAGTCTAGGCAATGAGCAGTGTAAGGGGTCCAATAAACTGTTTTGCATTTATCCATTATCATTTTCCCTGCTCCCTCACAATTTGAGGCACTGTCTGTGACGACTTGAACCACATTTTTTTCCCCAATTTCAAGATTGGCTTCATGTAAAATCTTGAAAATATATTCTAATGTCTTCTTGTGTCCCGAAGCATCAATCACCTTCAAAAATAATACCCCTTTAGGGCTGTAAACCAACACATTAATTAGTGGCCTATTATTCATATCCGTCTAACCATCTGATAAAATTGTGCAGCCTTTTTCTTTCCAAGACTCCTTGATCTTTAACAACCTGTTTGTTACCCTTTCTTTTGACCTCTTGAGAAGTGTGGTCCTTATCGCCTCAGAACTAGGAGGTACATATCCTTTTCCAAATTCTGCAATCTTAGCACATGCACTCACAAAATAAGGACTTCTAGCCACATTAAATGGGATACCTGATTCATAAAAAAGATCAGCCAAAGCATTGTCAACTTCCTGCTTCTGTACAGGTTTCCAAAGAGAGTTTAATGTCCTGCTCTCTCTCAATCTTGTGGACTGAACCTGGGATGAACTTCCATCTCCAACTGTGCTTGAAGAAAATGGTGATGAGGGGCTGTAATTCATTCCCAACTCTGCCTGGATGCGCCGTCTTTTATTCTCATTTGTTTGCTGGGTTTTTTTAATCATGTCATAGTCTTTTTAGAGTGTTCCCCTGAGTTCTTCCGACACCCTTGGACATCCCTCAACACCACTTCCTCTTCCAGCACTAATTGACAGTAAGTGATCCATCACTAATTGATAGTAAGTGATCCATCACTCTTGTCAAAGACCCAACAAACTCAGCATTGCATAATTTTCATTTTAGATGCCTCCCAACAAACCCATCGAGTTTGTCCACATATTTCCATCCTTCAGCGATTGATCTTTGAGGTGCCATGGCAAAGATTTCTACAATATTACAATCATAAATTAAAAATAAAGTTCATTCTTTTAAATTACCATTCCATTCTGTGGGAAAAAAAAACACAAACTATTGTCTACAAAATTACAATTTGCAGATAGCAGTTTGCAAATTGCATTACTGTCTGCAATTTTTCCTACAAAATTACAAATTGCAGTATTGTCTGCAATAATTTGTAACTGACAGCACTTGCCAAGTTGCCCCTGTGGGGAAAAAAACCTAAAAAAGAAAACAAATAAAAGCTAAAAAACAAAACAAAACAAATAAACACTAACAATTTACAAATAAAACAACTTGCTCACTTGCAGACTTACAATTTACAAATTTCTTGTTGCAGACTTGCTCAAATCCCATCCAGGGCACATCCCAAGTTAAAACAAATAAAAATTAAAAAATAACAAATATAGGCAGAGAAGTAACTGATAGGGTTTTTATAGAGTTTCAATTTGGAACCGGTCAAGTGCACTTGTAAACTAAAACATATTTAAAAAAAACAAATGAAATATAACAAAAAAAACAGATTTAGAAAAAAACCAGTAAATAGCAATGACTGCCACAGTTTTTGTAATGATACAATTTGGTTTTACATCAATTTAGACCCTGAACCTATATTTATACAACAACAAAATGAAACCTGAAATCTTCTGAACATATGCATTAAACAAAAACCCATCAATTAGTATAGCATTTGGCAATAAACTTTAAAGTAATGAGAAATAACAGAGATTGATATTTCAATGATAGTGCCACTGGTGAGCATAGTAGCATACCCATGGGCCATGGCCGTTGAAACTTGTAGGCTGCCAGTGTACTGCTGTGGCCCGTGGCCACAGTCCACTGTTGCAAACTGGCGACGAGAGGGCACTGTCCACTGTGGACCTATGGTGTCAAGTTGTCAACGCACTTGGAGTCTGTGACGGGAGTGACCGTGGAGGCAGAGACGGCGTGGTCGACGGGAGTGACCGTGGAGGCAGAGACAGCGTGGTCTGGATTTTGGACTCGTGGCGGCGTGGTTCGAAGCAAATTGCGGTCGTGGTCGTGGTCGTGGCATCTCACTGGAGTCTGGACGGACGGGCGCTGAAACCAGCAAGGGGTCGCGAGCTCACTAGCTCTATGTGCAGGTTGCATCATGCATGGACTCCACTTCTCCAGTAAGGTCCTCGGGTCTCTCTACTCTCCAGGGCGAAAACAATGAAAACCCTCAGCAAATACCAACGCGTACAAGTCAAAGTCAGCCCGAACCTACTACTGAGGTTCGTTTCTGGATAGGTTCGCCGAACCTGATGGCTTGAGGTTCGTCATTTAGGTTCGTTCAGGTTCATTTAAGGTTCGTTTGAGGTTCGTTTCAGGGTTCGTTTGAGGTTCGTTTTAGGTTCGGCATTCAGGTTTGCCGAACCTGAACAAACCTTGCAAAATTTATTAGGTTCGCCGAATTCCGAACCTGAAGGTTCGGGTTCGGTGAACCCTGTGACATAGTTCCCAACCATGAAAATTTGCACCATATGGACCTCCAAAGTCTTCACTTTATTCAACAAAAGCAAGAAGCGATTAAGCATTACAAGAGAAAAGGTTCAATCCTCTCATGTAGAATAAGGAGAAAGGCCTCGCTTAAACTTGGAAAACCAAGCCCAGGGTGGCGCATTGGCTAATTGAAGATGACTGGGGAAAATTTGAGCTTGAGGCAGTGAACTGTTGAATTATTGTAACTTCGAAGTGTATTTACTTATTGTACCTCGATGTTCCTATCGGGAGAATCATTTTGTATTTCATTATACCACAATGTTCCTATCGGGAGAATCACTATGAGTCATGAGGAAAAACCCTCAGTCGGGTCATTAGAACCCTCATTAATATAATATTAAGTTGTTTGAGTCCTCCTAGAGAAGTCGGCCCGGTCAATTTTAGTGGGGCCGACTTGGTGGAGTGAAATGTCAAGTGAACGGAAGAATATAAATAGAAGTGAGGCGCTCCTCATTTGAACATACAATCACCCACTTGTGTAGTGCATGAGAGAGAGAGAGAGAGAGTTGTATCTGCAAGGAGGAGAAGGAGCAGTCTAAAGTCTTGTCTTTTATCTTTTTGATTATCTATATTGAAGAAGCTTTTCTTGCTGGGTTTTTTCCATTAGGTTTTCCCAGGGTAAATCTGTGTGGATCTTGTGATACTGTTTCTTTCAGTGATCCTCTCTATATGTTTTTCTTCTGAAATTGAATTGAGTGCTGATAATCTAGCTTAGCATATGCAATCTTAACATGGTATCAGAGCTAACCTAAATAGGACAACTTTCATAAGATGAAGAATCCCTCTCTCTCCTCGACAAGAAATTAGGGTTTCGGGAAAATTTTGATTTTTGAAGATCTGTTTGCATGGAAATTGCACCCTCTTAGAGCGCATCTACTGAGCCTGAGATTGAGATTTTTGAGTGGGTAGATTTCCGGAGAAGTCAACCCTAGTTTGACATTGGACCAGAAAACTGTAGAACTCCAGTGAACCAGAAAACTGCACTGCAGAATCTCGCAAGTCAGATTTGAAAGGTGAAGACTTGAGATCTCTAGAAACCAAGCACACCAGTCAACTCGCCTCAGTCAAGCGCATCTCCTGGTAAGATCGGTTTCTCATTTTCCATATTTTCAATCTTTTGTGATCTCCTGTCAAGATGGCCCCACACACGAAGCTTGAGGACAAACTAGAAGGCATAGAGAATTACAGAGCATGGAAATACAGAATGAGCCTCATTCTCAAGGAGAATGATCTTGAGAAATATATCAAGGATGAAGTTGTAGAACTTGAAGAGGCTGAAGTTAAGGAGAAGCACAAGAAGAATCTAATTAGGGAACAAAGGATTATTGTTGATTCTATCAAGGATCACTTGATCCCTCTAGTGTCATCTAAGAAGACTCCAAAAGAAATGTATGATGCCCTAGCAAGAATGTATGAAGGTAGAAACATCAATAGAAAGATGAATCTAAGAGGTCAATTGAAGAGAACCAAGATGAGTCCTGGAGAATCCATCCATTTCACAATGGTCTCCCAGTTCAAGGAACAACTAGAAGCCATTGGAGACAACCTTGATGAAGATGAGTTGGTTATGACTGCTCTCAATGGTCTCACTAGACTTTGGGAGTCATTCATCCAAATGATGTGTTCCAGAAAGTAAAGCATGAAGTTTGATACGGTATGGGAAGATTGTATTCAAGAGGAGGCTAGAGTAGCCAATAGAGAAGCTCTACTGAAGGAAGATGATCAAGCTGTAGCCACCCATACCAAGAGAAGGAGGAGTCAACCCAACTTCAAGAAGGGAAACGACAAGGAGTCTCAACCTCCCAAAAGGTTCCAAAGAACAAGAGAAAGTTTTTCGAAGAAGGACTACTCCAACTTTCAGTGTTTTCATTGTGACAAGATATGACACATTGCCAAAAATTGTCCTTTGAAGAGAGAAGAATACAAGAAGAGGAACAACAACAAAAGACATCATGCACATCTAGCTGAAGATGAGGATGAAGAAGAAGAAGAAGAAGAAGGACCTCAGAGAAAGCAAGCAAGAGACGAAGATGCAGAAGAGTATGTACTATTCTCAACACTCTCTGGGTCTGTAACACCTAGAGAAGACACATGGCTTATTGATAGTGGTGCTTCAAAGCACATGACAGGACAAAAGAAAACTCTATCAAAACTCGAAGAAAAGAAATCTCCTTAGAAAGTATCTCTAGGAGATGACTATCAATATCCAATCAAAGGAATTGGTGAAGCAAGCTACAAGTTTAACTGGTGGAAGATCATGATATGACAGAACCACAAGAACCTTCCACGACGGAGATATCATGAAAGAGAAATCTTGCTTGGGCAAAAGAAATTATACAAGCAACAGAAAGATATGGAGCTCCTGTAGGCTCCACTAGAATAAGCAAGAAGTCCAAACCATTTTCCAACTATGTAGCTTTGATGTGTGATCTTGTAGATCAAGAACCTACAAACTACGAAGAAGCTGTATCGAAGAAAGAATGGGTAGAAGCAATGAAGGAAGAATACCGGTCAATAATGAAGAATGATGTGTGGGATATAGTTCCCAAACCAGAAGGCAAGAGTGTCGTATCTTCCAAGTGGATTTACAAAATAAAACATGCAGCTGATGGAAGTATAGAGAAATACAAGGCAAGATTTGTGGCTAGAGGTTTTTCTCAGAAAGAGGGAATTGATTATGAAGAAACACTTGCACTTGTAGTACGGTATACTTCGATTAGAGCGATCATGGCACTTGCATCCATGATGAAGTGGGACTTACATCAGATGGATGTGAAGACAACCTTCCTGAATGGTGTGATTAAGGAAGAAGTATGCATAGAACAACCACAAGGATTTGAAGTTGAAGACAAACAAACTCACGTATGCAAGTTGAAGAAGGCCCTGTACGGTTTGAAGCAAGCTCCTAGAGCTTGGTATGGAGGGATAGATAGTTTCCTGACGAGATTGGACTTTACCAAGAGTAAAGCCGATCCTAACCTTTACTTCAAGGTTATAGAAGATGAACCTGTCATACTATTACTGTATGTGGATGACCTATTTGTGACAGGGAATGAGAAACAGATTGTAGAATGCAAGAAGAAGCTCGCTGAAGAATTTGAGATGAAATACCTTGGGTTAATGCATTATTTCCTAGGTCTGGAAGTGTGGCAAAGTTTAGAAGGAATCTTTCTCAATCAACGAAAGTACGCTGTATAAAATTTGAAAAGATTTGATATGTTGGAATGTAAAGCCATGGCAAAACCCATGGATACCAACCTGAAGTTGCTGGCTGATGAATCATCAGAGTTAGTGGATGTGACTCAATATAGACAGATTATTGGGTCGTTGATGTACATAACAAATACCAGACCAAACATTTGTTTTGTTGTGAACACCTTGAGTCAATATCTAGTTCAACCTAGACGTGTTCACCTGATAGCTGCAAAACATGTGATGAGATATCTGAAAGGGACTATAGACTTTGGTCTATACTATGATGGCAACCATGACTACAGATTGTATGGCGATACAGATGCAGATTGGGCTGGAAGTGTCTCAGATAGAAGAAGCACATCAGGTGGATGTTATTGTTTGGGGTCTGCTATGATTTCATGGTTTAGTGGGAAACGGTCCAGTGTTTCTCTTAGCACTGTTGAAACAGAATATATAGCAGCTTGCTTTGCTAGTTGTGAAGCCAAATGGCTTCAGAAGTTGATATCAGGTCTATTTAACCTTGAGTTGGATACCACAGTGATTCTATGTGATAACCAGAGTTGTATAAAGATGACGGAGAACCCAGTGTTCCATGATAAGTCAAAGCACATAGAAATCCGGTATTTCGACATTCAAGATATGATACAGAAGGGAGCCATAAAGCTCCAGTATGTGAGTACCGATGAACAAGTTGCTGATGTGTTGACAAAGCCTTTATGTCGAATAAAGTTTGAATACTTTCGAGACAAGCGTGGTGTTGTTCGAAAAGATCTTCCTCGAAAGGGGGAGCAGTGATGTTGCAGTGGGATTGTATCATCCCTGGACACTTGTCCTAAACTGATCCGTAGACTTCTGTCTCCGAGAAAAAAGCAGGATTGTATCATCCTTGGACACTTTTCCTAAAGTAATCCGGAGACTTCGGTTTTCAAGAATGTGGTAGGATTGCATCATCCTTGGACGTAAGTCCTAAAGTGACAGGGAGTGATAATCCGATAATTGTATTCGGTGATTTCGGTCGTCGAGAATGTGGTAGGATTGCATCATCCTTGGACTCAAGTCCTAAAGTGATAGGGAGTGATTATCCCGTAATGGTATCTGGTGACTCCAGTCGTCAAGAATGTCGTAGGATTGCATCATCCTTGGACTTAAGTCTTAAAGTGATAGTCAGTGATTATCCCGTAATGGTATCCGGTGACTTCGGTCGTCGAGAATGTGGGAGGATTGCATCATCCTTGGACTTAAGTCCTAAAGTGATAGGGAGTGATTATCCCGTAATGGTATCCGGTGACTTTGGTCGTCGAGAATGTGGTAGGATTGCATCATCCTTGGACTTAAGTCCTAAAGTGATAGGGAGTGATTATCCCGTAATAGTATCTGGTGACCTCGGTCCTCGAGAATGTGGTGGGATTGTATCATCCCTGGACTTGAGTCCTAAAGCGATCCGTAGACCTTCGTCTTCACATTGTGGATTGCAGGTTGCTGTTGCTGATCGAAAGATCAGAGTATGATGATGATGTTGCTCAAAGTGTTGATGATGATGATGTTGCTGATCGAAAGATCAGAGTATGATGATGATGTTGCTCAAAGTGTTGACGACGATGATGTTGCTAATTGAAAGGTCAAAGTATTGTTGATGATGATGATGTTGATGATTGAAGAAATACTGATGATGATGTTGTCGATCAAATGATCCAAATGTTGCTGCTGTTGAAATTGAAGATGAAGACTATATGTCAAAGATGATGAAAAAGCTTCCAATGATTTATAGATGTATCACCCTGATGATGTTGAAGATGCTCTCTCTCCTTCTCCTACTGCTGTTGTTGATGTTGTTTTAAAATACCCTTCTTGTTAAGGGGGATTGTTGAATTATTGTAACTTCAAAGTGTATTTACTTATTGTACCCTGATGTTCCTATCGGGAGAATCATTTTGTATTTCATTATGTTGTCCGCCGTTTTCACACCAGCAGTAGAAATCTTCCGAAAGCTGTCTCCTCACTTAAGAAAGTGGGAGAGGTGTGACCTTGGGGGCAAGCATAGAGCCAAGTATTGTCACCTACTCCTAGCTCCTCCGTTTAGGCTAACTCCTAACGAAGCCAAGGCGGGTAGTCCCTAACAAAGAGTGTTTTATGGCTCAATGTTGTTAAAGTGTTTTAATTGGTTACAGATGCGGATGGGTGTTGTTTACGAGTTACTGTAATTAAATGTGTTTGTTTATTATGAATTCGACACATAAGACAAATCAATCCACGTTGGTATCACAAGGATTAAGAGATAAACAATAATTCAAGACTTTATGAAACAAGGATGCATTCACAGATAATAATTTAAATATGCGAAAGACAAGTGATCCAGATATAACAATTATGCAAAGATTAAAAGATCAGTGCCTTTATGGAGTCGGAGCTTTGCAATGCTTTAAGAAATAAATCTAAGTCTTGAAATAAAGCTAGTGGATGTAATGTTGTGCAAGTGCTCTTGGTATATTTTAAGGATTTTAAGTAATCTTGCTTATGGTGTCAACGAAGGTTTGTCAAGAGCCAGGAGAATGTTCCAAGTTTAATATGTTGAAGACATGACGTCTCGCCCAGTATCGCAGGCTGGTATCGCGAAGATTGACCAGCTAGCTGAGAAGCTTAGATAGCAGGGAGTTCCGGCTCCTCTACTAAGAAGAACTTAGGAAATTCTCTACAACGTCGGTGCGTTGGTTATGGGGTTTAAATTTTATTATGTTTCTCTTGCAAGATTAAAAATCCAATGCTGTTTCTGGGTAGTCCGATTTTGAAGTCAGTCAAAGTATACTCTGGCAAGGAGACAACGAAGTTAATTAATTATGGGGGAGTGAGTTGCAAATTTTATTAAGTCGATTAATTAAGACCCTCCGACAGAGAGCGCTCTTGACCTTGTCTTATGACAAAGGTTCAAGAGACTTAGCTAATCTAAATGCCTAATGCAAGGATATGCAAGTATAACTATGCTCTCTGACAGAGAGTGCTCTTGACTTGGGTTATGACAAGTTCAAGAGACTTAATTAATTAATTGACTAAAATTAAAAGAAAAATAAAGAACTAAACTACCCAAGAGTCTCTTTCAGACTTTTTAGGGCCCTAATCGGGAAAGCATGGGGGTAAGTAACAAATCAAAAGAAAACAAAAAGCAACTCTCCGATAGAGAGCACTCTTGATCCACCTTATGGTGAGATTCAAGAGATTTTGGTAATTTTTAGGGTTTTTTGCAATATTATATCAAAAAAGTGAACAGAATTTAAACTAGCTAAGTGAATAAATAAGGAAATTTTTTACTCTTTTCTATTTTATGCAAGATGAACCTTTCAGAAATAAAATATCTAACTTTAATAAAAAAAACAAAACTCTAACAATTGAAACTATTCTATCCTACTTTTAACAAATTGTGAAACAAAGAATGAAAATGAGGAGACGATACAAGCTTCCCCCAAATGGGGGAAGAGGGGTGTGGGAGCCGTAATCCCACTTGCTCTTTATTAATTTGTTTACAATGCTTTCCTTTGCTGCCCTTTTTTGCTTCTTTTCTTATTCCTGGAAGGCCTTTGGAGCAATCTGCAGAAGGGGAAAGAAGAAGAGGGAAATTATGGTTTTTTAGGGCTTGATTCTTTAGAATTTCGCCAGCATTCCCGCTGTACCTGTCACAGAAGTAAAAAACTAGCAAGCATATATTGTTAAAAGATGGTAGGAAAGACAATGGAATTTTTTTTTTTTTTAAAACTTGGAAAAATTTTTATACTTAGAATTTTTTTTGAACATTCACATGCAAAGCATAAATTTTCCCTAGATCTAATGAAGGAAATTAGATCTAGCAAAAGCCCTAAAAACTTATCTAAATAATGAATGTTGAAACTTGGATCTATTTCATGGGCAAATGCAAAAATTTATAAGAAAAGAAGGGTAGAGATAGAAGTTTGAAGATGGAGCTTTGGAGTAAGATCTCCTTATGTTTTTCCTCTTGGACAAAGCCCAACTTTGTAGATCCTGAAAGACAACAGTGTTAGAAAGTTCTTATGATGATGGAGATGAGATTGATGCAACTGAGCTCGCACCCTTCTCTAAACGGCAAGATCTGCTAAGACAATCAAACTTGAAACCCGGTGAGATCAAACAAAATAACTAGTATGCTATGAATATTAAACCATGATCAATACTTCATATAACTGAATACTTGTACTCATCTAGGTTAAGATAAACTCTACATAATAATCCAAATTGACAGCTGCAAATGGAAGATCTTATGTTCTAACAATAGACTTCTAAAGCTAGTTATTTGATTCACCATATGAGTAACAAATTTAAAACAAGGAAAGAAATAACCTCATAAGATAGACATCCACCACTGAAGAAACAATCCCATAGACCTCGAAAGTCGAAAAGCTTTATTCAAATAAATAATGATTACAATTTTTGCAGAGTTTCTATGCACAAAAGTCCGTCCCAATAGAGCTAAAGGAGCCTCTATTTATACAATGAGATAAGAAAATAGGGCTCAAATCCCTAAATCCGGACTAAGAGTAACACCGAAGTAATTGAATGTGCTCGGCATGATGATTTGGAGTTGAACTGAGCTGCAACTGAGTGTTGGAGTAATGAGGGGGGGTGAGGTGGCTCATCCTCCCTCGTAATGATCACCCAACCAATAGATAACCCACACTTCAACCAAAAACGGATTTGACCAAAGAGGGCAAATTTCTGACTGATAGTTCAACTACTACACTCCGATACTTGATCTGAAACAGACCGATATTGATTGGAATCATTATAAATGCTCTGTGCCATGTCATTTAGCCTTTTATTTTATTCAATTTGGTTTATTTTGGAGAGTTTTTTATTTTCTCCAAAATATTCATTTTTAATATTTTAATTAATAATTTCTCCATAAATGACTTTTTTGAGAAATTATTAATTATGAGGCTGAATGAACTTCTGAAACTTGGAGATAGCAGGCTGGCTGATCATAATGATTTTTGGCTTAAGGTTAGAGCCTTCAATCACTGAATTCGGGTTCCGGATGACTAACTTATTACAAATTGAATTTTTCCATTTAAATCATGGAAAAATTTAATTAAAAACTTAGGGAAAATTAAAAAATTAAAAAAATAAAAAATAAAAATTTTGACGCGTCCGATAAAAAAATTTCAGAATTTTTTCTGAGGGTCCTAATGACTTAGGACATGACCATAGTCTATTCTAATAATGTCTAGTAGGTTTATATATACTCAATTGGGCTCTAATAACCCCCCAAGGCCCAGAATTCAAAATCGGGCATTCCAGCTTTGGAGGAAGTGGGAGAAAACCTCGTCAATTATACTCGGCTATAGGCAAAGCATAATTGTCAAGGGCAAAAAACTCCCTGGAATACCTTAGTTGAAATTCTACGTCTTAGGAGACCGAACCACTCAAAAACATCCTACTAGCACATTTTATTACAAACCCTGCAGGGCCATGGTCGTAATTATTCAAAACAAAAACTGACTAGCCAAAACTGGCTAAACACAAAGGCGGATCATCTGATACAATGGAAACAAACATTTATCATGTTTGTCAACTGGCGGCTCCTCAGCTAATCCAACTATGGTACAAATAAGTTGGCAACACATTATATCCCGATGTTCCTATCGAGAGAATCACTGAGTCATGAGGAAAAGCCCTCCGTTGTAAGTCGGCTCATTAGCACCCTCATTAATATAATATTAAGTTGTTTGAGTCCTCCTAGAGAAGTCGGCCCAGTCAATTTTAGTGAGGCCGACTTGGTGGAGTGAAATGTCAAGTGAACGGAAGAACATAAATAGAAGTGAGGCGCTCCTCATTTGAACATACAATCACTGACTTGTGTAGCGCATGAGAGAGCGAGCGAGCTGTATCTGCAAGGAGGAGAAGAACTGGTTTGAAGTCTTGTATTTTATCTTTTTGATCATCTATATTGAGGAAGCTTTTCTTGCTAGGTTTTTTCCATTAGGGTTTTCCTACGGTAAATCTGTGTTGATCTCGTGATACTGTTTCTTTCAGTGATCCTGTCTATATGGTTTTGTTCTGAAATTGAATTGAATGTTGATAATCTAGCTTAGCATATGGAATCTTAACATGAACTAGGGTGGATTTGAGTGATTTGAGGGAGATCGGAGTTGAAAGAGGCCACCTCAAGCCTTCAGATTAACCCCCAGCCAATGAGAAGATGCCCAATCAACATATGCGCCCTCCTTGAGGAGATATGTGCTCCTCGTCTTGAGATTAACTTGACTTGACTAGATTTGATTGATATACTCTTGATTTAGATTCCAATTAACTCCAACATGATTTCCAATTAACTCAGTTGGATTCCATACATGTTTCCATTGATTTATGAATGTCTTTTTTCCTTTTTTCCCAATTATTTGACACTTTTTGGCTTTTTTCAAGAGAACTAATTTAAGTGATAAATAATCACTCAACTACTTAGGAAAGTGGGTTTTGGGATAAAGTGGATTCTTTGAGTTAGAAAACAAGCACCCCCATGGCAAATTCCCCCTCCTAACCACTTTTTTATGACACTTAGAATTTTTACAATTAACTTATTAAAGAATTTTTACGATTAACTTATTAAAAAATTAGCCCGTTTTTACGGGAATTTTTTTTATTCTTGGAGATTAAAATAAACTTAGGGGGGACCTAGTGTTAGGATTATTAATCCTCCCTAGTCCAAATTTGGTCATATGTCTAAATCAGGAGTCATGTCTAAATCGAGAGTCCATCCAGTCTATTTATAGTCATTAACACCATTGGGTCCACTTGACCTAATTGGGGCACATGTTTCAGTTACTAAAGTGTGGAGAACACTAATTGAGGCTCACTGCCACTGATTGCACTTGATTGCATCTTTTTAGGAGCCTCCTAGACCAATCCCTACAATTTAGGAAGCCACTGGGAGTGCCGAAACCAACCAAGGTCAGTTCACTTCAGTTGATGACTAGTCAAGCTAAGTTAGGATTCAGTTACATTCAGTTCGAGTCCTCTACATTCAGTTAGCGCTAGGTTTACTTGACTACACTCATGTGGGGCACATTTCTCACCTACCATAGTCAGTTAACCTTAGTCAACACTGAATGCAACACTTGAGTTGTGTTTTAGAGCTCCGATGAACTCCGATTATGGTTTAGACAAGGTCAGTTAACTATTGAGTCCTCCGATAGTGATTTAGACAAGGTCTTGGTTACCTACAGTCAAATAGAGTCTAATCAATTCGAACTTTCTCATGTGGATTCGAATTGCTTGTGGCTATTAAAGCCATTGTACTTCATTGTAATTATCTATCTAATTACTCTTTGATTAATGAAAAACATTCACAGCTGCAAGCCATTTTTGCATTGTTTCATTCTTCAATAACTGAGTAAATTGTGTGATCTATCATGTGAGTTGTGTGTTTGTCTATAGATCTATGTGCTCAATTTAATATGGTATCAGAGCCTCGGCGGACAAGGCACTTCTCCTCCTCAGATCTCCTACTGGATCATCTTTTTTTGTTTTGCAGGTACAACTTCGAAATGATTTCATCTCTGATGAGACAAGGTCTTTGTCGGGTGTCTATTGGACTCGGTAAAGAGTGTTTTAGTAAGATTAAGTGGCTAAATAAAAGTGATGGAGATTTTGGAACAATAGAAACAGGTCTTTCTCCTAGCTTGCGCTACCTCATTAGATCTATTGAAGACACGAAGGAACTCTAGACAAGATTGGACAGAACCTTTGGAATGATTTATGAGGATCATAATAGCACTTTGGAGAGCACATCCAGCACCATAAGCATCCTTGATCCAAAAATCTCGGCCTCCACTCTCTCTGATGAAGTTGTTCAAGATAAAGAAGAAGCATAAGCTTCTACACAGTCAATTCGAATTGAAGACGGTCTCCATGCAGTGACTCCTTCTCCTGATGCTCCGGAAGTTCATGAGATCTCTGATATCTCATCTTCTCATATTGCTAGAACAGAAGAAGACATTCGAATCTCTGATATTGAAGAAAATTCTGCTGCATTTCCATGCAAACATTCACCGGTGATTTTCCTTTAAATTCTGTGCAAAATTTACCAGTAATTGCTTCTGAAAGTGAAGAGAAATTTGATTTTTCTCCCTCTAATGTTGCTGCTGGTGTGAAAATATGTGATACCTTGGATATTTTGGAAGAAATATCAGATCACTAGAGTGATCCATTCGCTCCCCATGATCTATATTTTCCAGCAAATTCCTGCAGGATTGCATGCACCAACATTCAGAATTTTGAAGAAGAAGAAAGCTGTGTATCCATCGTCTCGGTTAACCATTTATTTGAATCTAATATTAATCTTATTGGATCTGATATGATCTTATTTAGATCTGATCTGATATTTCTTGGTTTAATATATCAAATTCATAATCTTTCAGTGCCGCTTGTAGCCGTTCTCATCAACGATGTGAAGAAACAAGTACCACAAGTCTCCAACAAAACTACTGCTGGGGATTTGATTCCATTTCACAGTTTTGGATCTGTTTTAAACCTATTTAGATCTGATTTACTTTCTGATTTGATATTAATTGGTTCATATTTTAAAATCCAAAAGCCTTCAGTCATGCTTGTAGCTGCTCTCACCAATTCCGATGTGAAAAATCAAGTACCGCACTTTCTCTTCAAAACTGTTGATGGAGATTTGGTGTTGGTTTCCTCATATGAGGTTGCTGATATTTTATTATGTGATTCATTATCTATTTCAGAAGCTATATCAGACTATGGAGCTCAAGCATTCGCTCTCAACAGTCCCAGCGCTTCTCTACCATTGATCACATGCTCATCTCTTCACAGAACTAGTAAAGAGGAAGATTTTATGCATCTGCCTGGACACCTGCTCCTAACACTTGGGGCTGTTCTTACCACTCATGGTTTGCTGTTCATGGCTGCAACATATCAGTTTCTTGAGTGTTCCTCACATTCTCTGAATTCTCAAGAACCTGTTCTCACTTTTCAGTTGACTTCAGTTGCTCTACATGGGTCCAGTCTTCATCTGGCAGCTGTCTATATTTCTGATTTAGTTGAGTATATCATTTTTCTTCCAAAGAGGAAGATTCCTCCAGACATAATGATGGAGAGGTTCACATGCCAGGTCCCAGGATACTTGTGCACAAAAAAACCAGATTGATCCTGATTCTACCTGCTTAATTAGAAGGGGGGATTTTTTCCCATGTGGTTTTTCCCCAGCACCTTGCTTTTGAGCAGTTACTTTACTTTACTTGATGTAATGGGTGACCTATGGTCTTAGTTACCAGGGCCCACAGATTGTCCAAGTTAGCATTCAGGGGGGGTGTTAGGATTATTAATCCTCCCTTGTCCAAATTTGGTCATATGTCTAAATCGGGAGTCCATCCAGTCTATTTATAGTCATGAACACCATTGGGTCCACTTGACCTAATTGGGGCACATGTTTTAGTTACTAAAGTGTGGAGAACACTAATTGAGGCTCACTGCCACTGATTGCACTTGATTGCATCATTTTAGGAGCCTCCTAGATCAATCCCTACAATTTAGGAAGCCACTGGGAGTGCCGAAACCAACCAAGGTCAGTTCACTTCAGTTGATGACTAGTCAAGCTAAGTTAGGAGTCAGTTACATTCAGTTCTAGTCCTCTACATTCAGTTAGCGCTAGGTTTACTTGACTGCACTCATGTGGGGTGCATTTCTCACCTACCACAGTCAGTTAACCTTAGTCAACACTGAATGTAACACTTGAGTTATGTTTTAGAGCTCCGATGAACTTCGGTTATGGTTTATACAAGGTCAGTTAACTATTGAGTCCTCCGATAGTGATTTAGACAAGGTCTTGGTTACCTACAGTCAAGTAGAGTCTAATCAATTCGAACTTCCTCATGTGGATTCGAATTGCTTGTGGCTATTAAAGCCATTGTACTTCATTGTAATTATCTATCTAGTTACTCTTTGATTAATGAAAAGCATTCACAGCTGCAAGCCATTTTTGCACTGTTTCATTCTTCAATAACTGAGTAAATTGTGTGATCTATCATGTGAGTTGTGTGTTTGTCTACAGATCTATGTGCTCAATTTAATACCTAGTGCATGTTCATATGAATAAAAAATGTTAACTAGCATGGTAATATATATAGACACATGGACTTTAATAACCTCCTAAGGCCTAACCACCAAGTTGGATACTCCAGCTTTGAAGGTTTGAGTGAAAAACTTAAAATGATACGTCACTGACAAGCAACATATAATTAACAAGGAAAAAGCATTCCAGAGTACCGCATTGATAGCTAAGTCTAAGTTGGCCAAGCCATTTACAAAAAGTAATCATGCTATATCAACTTATTACAATTTCCCCGCAGGATATGAACATGCAAAATTTTAAAAAGAGGCCAAAATTGGCCCTAAAAGTCTTCTGAACTCTTGAGCACCGAGTATGAAGAATTGAGTTCTTCAAATCCTTGGCGGCTCACTGGAAATCCAACTAAGTGCAACTTAGTGGATAACACTTCCTACATCTTCAGTTAACTAAATCACCTTTGACCAATAATTTCACTTATCCAAACTTGGTCTATTCCACCTAGTCCATTCCTTAGAATTAACTAGTCCTTGCAATTACTTAGATGTTATTATGGATCTGGTTAATTTGTAAAGCTTGTTTCTCATAAACTTGTTTGAAGATACTTGTAGTGTAGGTATATTATCATATACACATGACTAGCTATATTATGAGTCAATGTGATGATTAATTGCATTTGTTATTTATTGGTCCATGTGGACACCCTTTGTTGCTAGTCCACCAGGGACATTTATGATATCAGTAGTAGTACAATGCCATAGGTGATTCATTAAGTCTTCTTCAGAGTTTGCAGTGCCGATGTATTAGTCTCTATATGGGCAAGAAGGGGCCTAATTCATATCTTCAATTCTATAAGGTATCTAGGGATTCTGAAATTATATTTGGATACGCATTTGACCACTTATCTAAGTATATGACATCAAATTAGTCACTACTTCCTAGATCAATCAGTTCCAAAAAGGTGGTGGAATTTTCCCTAGAGACTGTAGTGTTGATTTTTATGGGCGTGCATGAGAATTATATACTCAGTGTTTTTAAGATCTGAGAGCAGATTTCAGCACCAATTTGGCTCTTCTTCAGCCTCCCACACTTGCATGTCAAAGCGTTCCTCCAAATTGATTAGATTCTATAAGGGCATATATTCAGTGTCAGCGGGAAACCTGAAAACTTCATGATCATGTATGGGAATGATTTAGCCACTATTTGGTTAATGATTGTGTAGACGTGGGCACACAATTGGCCCTACTATCCAAATCATCATCCACTTGGAGGGTTTTCCAGGCATAGGGGGTTTACATAGGCTTATTTCAGTACATGATGAATTAATTGATGGAATTCCTAAGGTTTTTAATTTAAAAACCCTAAGTTGGTTTGATCATTGAGATATTAAAAAACGCACTTTTGCTCTAATTTTATGTTGAGGATGCACTTTTTGGATTAATTGAGGGAAATTACCTAAATTTCCCTAAGTCGATTTGGCCACATATGCTTTTCTTTTACAATCACAGAGAGAAAAAAGAGGAACTCATTCCTCAAAAAAGACAACAATGGAATACATATTGCTTAGAACAGTTATGAAATAACTTCCACTATTCTTGGAAATATGTGCTACTACAAATTTGGAAGGGTGCATATGGAAAATCGCTAACTCTAGCCATCAATGGTATGTGTGCATCCAAAATATGGTCCTTTCCTTAACTTTCACAGTGCGCTACATCCACTGATCAAAACATAAAAGAACATTTATTGACATATTAAGGGAAGTCAATAACAACTCTCTTGAACTTGTCAACAAAACTCATTAGCATGTTGATGAGAAACTCACCACCATGTTGTTAAAATCATGAAGTTGACTATAAACTCTTTTGATCTTTAAAATCTCAGCAATATCAGGGAGGTGAATTGATCAACACCCAAAAACATTTAATACTAACAACTCCAAACACATAAATTATGCATTCCACACTCAACTTTAATAAAAATACCATAAAGCATGAAATTCCAATTGTAAATGTATAACATTTCAACTTCCTATCAGATGCATGCATTGACTCAAAAATGGACAAGGGAAAGGGTAAAAGGTTTAGATTCATGAGATGTCTTTCACTGCAGTATGGGGAACATACCCAATGACCTTAGAGTATCCAATATATGTTCTGAAATGTTTCAAAGATTTGACCAAGGCATAAGCCTGCTTTTCCATGATGGTATATTTTAACTTAGAGTTTTGTAAAGCTTTACTCATGAAAGCTATAGGTTGCTCAAACCCTTCGAAGTTCTTCTGGAGCAACACATCGGCAATAGTTTCTTTTGAAGCAAAAGAAAAGATCATGAAATCTTTCGTGTAATCCAGGATGACTAAGACTGGAGACTTGGTGTTGATGTATTTGTAACTTCGAAATGTATTCTTTTATGTATCTTATGTATTGTAACCTGATGTTTATTCCGAGATGTATCTATTATGTATTTGAGTCATGTTGTCATGCCCCGATGTTCCGATCGGGAGGATCAATAATGTAAACAAGTCATGTCAAGTCATAGTGGGTAACTCTCTGATTGTGTAAGAGTTAAAGTCCCCACAGTTCTGGGCACTAGGGTTATTAGACACTCCTAGAGATGTCGGCTCTAGTAAGTAATTGTTAAGTGAGGCTGACATGTTGGAGTGCACTTCAAGTGAACGAAAGAATATAAATAGAGAGTGAGCCTCTCCATTTATCACACACACATCACTCACTCACTCAAGTGTAGCGCATAGTTGAGGAAGGAGAAGATATTGGGGCTAGTCAAGAAGACGATTACTGTTGTTGGGAGATCACTTACTGTTTTGGGGCTTTTACTGTTTTGGTGCTGATTCTATCTCTGAGGAAGTTGCGGGGTTTTCTCCATTTATGGTTTCCCCGATCAAAAACACTGTGTTCATTGTCTCTTGTGTGTGATTGTTGTACTTGTTATTCTCTCAGTAAAGATCCTAACATAATGCTAGCTTAATGTTGAAAAACTAACATGGTATCAGAGCTAACCTGAGAAGAAGACACTGTGCAGCTGCGGGAACTAGGGCTTCCTAGTTTGTGGATCTTCCTCCACAGATTTTCAGCAAAAGTAAGGTGGAACAACTCTCCTCCTTAGGGCGCATCTTTCTGTTGAAGCAGAATCCAATTTTGAGGTTTTTCAGTTTTGGACCTGTCACTACTGTCGGAAATTAGGGCTTTTCACAGAAGAGGAATTTTTCAGTGAGCCTAGGCCTGGATTGATCTCCTCCCCAAAATCGAAGTTAGGGACAAATTTCAAGGCATTTGGGTGGACAGAACTCCGGAAAAGCAAAACCCTAATTTGCTCCTGAACCAACTCTGCAGGATTTCAGCTCAAGTTTCGGATCCGACATCTTGAACTTGGTAAGATCTAAAATCTTTTGTATTTCCATTTGAGGTTCTCATTTAAGATGTCTCATCATACCAAGCTTGATGAAAAGCTTGAGGGAGCTGATAACTTCCGAGCCTGGAAGTATAGGATCTTTCTGGTCCTGGAAGAGAATGAATTAGACTCCTACATCCATGAGGAGGTTCCAGTTCCAGAGGGAGATGAGGCAAAGGCCTTACATAAGAAGAAAATGGTTATGGCAAAGAGGATCATTGCTGATTCTATCAAGGATCACCTTATCCCACAGGTGTCCTCTCTCAAGACACCAAAAGCTATGTTTGATGCCCTAACCAAGTTGTTTGAAGGAAAGAGCATAAACCGAAAGATGACTCTAAGAAATCAATTGAAGAATGTGAAGATTCAGAATGCAGAAACTATCCAGTCTTACTTCACAAAGGTTTCTCAGATCAAGGAACAATTAGAAGCTGTTGATGAAGAAGTGGAGAATGCAGAGATTGTGATGACAACTCTGAATGGCCTTCCTAGGTCATGGGATGCTTTCATTCAAGGAATCTGTGCTAGAAAGAAGTTAGTCAAATTCAACAGACTATGGGAAGAATGTTCTCAAGAAGAAGCATGGATAGCAGCTCGAGAAGAGAAGATGGGAAGTGAAGACCAAGCCCTCACAGTTCACTCCAAGAAAGGTAGAAGAAGTAGTCATCACTCCAAAGGTAAGAATCCTCATCATAGAGATAATATTAGAAAGAACATGTCTAGATCAAAATGTTATACATGTGATGAGGTAGGGCACTTTGCAAAAGACTGTCCTAAGAACAAGATTCACTCTCATAAGAAGAAGGGGAACAAAAGAAGACATCATGCTCATGCTGCAGAGGACGATGAACCATCCAAGAAGAGATCCAGATATGAAAGTGAAGATTCTTCAAGCGAGGATGAATATGTTCTGATCTTCGCTCTCACAGGTAACATTACTCATGGGAGTAATGATTGGCTTATAGACAGTGGGGCTTCCAAACATATGACTGGATTCAAGGAATCCTTTGTGAGACTGTCAGAACATGAATCACCCCACAAGGTGAAACTAGGAGATGACTACCAATATCCAATAAAAGGTAGTGGGGAATCTTCATATAAACTAGATTCTGGTAAGTCTCTAACAATGAAAGAAGTATTGTTTGTGCCAGGACTCAAGAAGAACCTTCTCTCCATTTCAGCATTGGAGAACAAGAAGGAGGCTTGTACAAATTGAAGGGCCATCCAGAACAAGCCCTGGTCCATGACACAGTAGAGCCAAATGAGCTTTGGCATAAAAGGCTTGCACATGTGCATTACATAGCACTACCTGTTGCAAGCAAAGTTGTTGAAGGTCTTCCAGAATTCCAAGCAAAACATGATGGGGTCAGCAAAGGATGTGCGAAAGGAAAGAATACAAAGAAGACATTTCCCAGTAGCAACTTTTTGCGGATTTTTTTTGCGGATTTTTTTTTTTTTCGGAATCAGACGCAACTCTATGGGGACCTAGCACATGTCCATACGACTCAAATTCAATTCCTTGCATGTTGAAAAACACTGACACAAAGGCTCTAATAACCCTCTAAGGCCAAAACACCAAGACAACTACCCCAACTTTGGGGGTGTGAATAAAAAACTAAGAAATTATTAGTTGTTTGTTCAACAACCAATAATAAGTAAGCGAAAAAACACTCTGGGCTAGTCAGCTTGATGCTTAAGTCTGGGAAGCCGAGCCTTTTATAAAAAAAATGCTAGGACATTTTTTACAATTTCCCTAAGGGGGTATGAACATGTGTTACAAAAAAAAATCGAATAGACTCCCAGAAAAAGGTTGGCAGACTTCTGAACTTTAATCATAGAACAAGTGTACTTTTTCTACTTCACGTGCTCGCTTGAAGAAAAACACCAAGTACAACTTAGGTGGTAACATTTGGCTCCAACTGCGGCATGTGTGCTCGATTTGGTCATAGGGCAAGGAGAGGATACGAGAACACTAGAATATCTGGTTTATATAACCTGTAAAAACCAGTGTTACAAATATCGCCGATATATCGGCAACATCGCGATATATCGCGATGTTAACTCACTGGCGATATATCAGCAATATATCGCCTCGATATTTTCCCGATTTTTTTTGGCGATTTTTCCCATTTTTCTCGCGATATTTTCCGATTTTATCACGATATTTGCCGATTTTTGGCAATATTTGCCGATTTTTTCAAATATACTGTGATTTTTTTCTTTTTTTTGTATTTTTTAATATTTTTGTATTTTTTATTTTGCCGATATATTGTCGATGTTTGCCGACATTTTTGCCGATAAATCCGATAATTTCTTTTTGGACCCTTGGCGATATATTCGCCAACACGATATTTGTAACACTGGTAAAAACATCTCAACTTGACAAGAAAACCTCAGTAGCACAAGTTTTATATAAAATCCAAATGAACCATTAAGCTGATTTATTTAAACAAAATAAATGTAGCTAACTAATGAAAAAAAGTTTTATTATACCTAAGTACAAGACCAAACTGCAGAAAGTAAATGCTCTCTTTTAAGGAGCTTATTTTCCTTCTCTAAGCATGATGTAAAAAGGTTAGGTGTAATAAAAAATCCAATGTAACCATTTAAGCATTTTATTAGCATAATTTTTTTTTGCCTCGTCTTTGGTTACCAACCAAAGTAAGGGTACTTTATTCAGAAAATGCAAACTTGCGTGATGATCTGGAATGGGCGGGCTAGATGGGAAATCATAGGCATGGATAATTTCATTAAAATTATTCCCAAACTAGTATGTGCTCGCGCAGGCTGCTTCTATCCATGACTGGATAGGACTGATATATCAATCAGCATGATGAGGCAGATGAACTACTCCATCATACTGATCATCAAGGCTTATCAAATGATAACTCGTTGTATAAGCCCCAAGCTGCTCCAAATCATAAGGAACCTCTAGGTGTGAAGATGATGGTTGACACTGATAGTACACTAACTGCATCACAACTGACTTTCACAACACTGCTTCTCGATGTATTCATTACTGATACCTTTGTGCGGCTCTGCATGATGTGACTTTGAATCATCATATAAGAGTTTTGAATGCTCTACTTCCATACTAGTATTTTCCCAGGTCTCCAAATCCACGCCAGGGATAATTTTAGGGGCGAATTTTAGCCCAGTGGGCTATTTTTCCATGTTTTTCCCCCAAAAAACATTCGCCATTTTGCATTTTTTGAAGCTCTGTTTCGCCCAATTTTGATGGGGTAAAATTTTTTCACCCTAAAAATCGCCAAATTATTATATAAACGATATAAAATCTTTGGAAATTAAAATATTTTTTGAAAAATATCGCCAATCATTTTATAGTTGGCATTTTAAGAATTGGTAATATTCGCCAACATTTATACACTTTTAAATAAGTATGGTCCCTTAAAATCATTCCTGATCCACGCTTCCCTCTATGGACGTATCGTAGATTGGATTTCCACAAATTTCTGAATAGACACTCTTCTTGCTGGACATAGCATAGATGGGATTCTCAATAAGATTTTCGCAAGTTGGATTATCTATAAAATTCTAATAGTCATCCTCCCCATATATGTCAGATGTGATAGATTCCCCATCATTGATATCAAGTTCTCTTTGTCTTCATTACTAATACTGATATATGGCTCATACTGATCATATGGATAAATTGCATGCTCCTTTTCCATATCAAAATTTCCCAAGGCCACAAGATCCATGCTCTCTCCTTTAGATATGCCATAGACAGGAGAATCAACAAAACCATCAAAAGTTTTTGGTTCATTATTTTCCTCCTTAGACATGTCATAGACCGAATTTTCCATGAATGTCCAGGAATCCTCATCAACATCTTTGTCGGACATAAGGGAGTCTTCGTCACTTGTATCATGCTCCAGGTTATACTTGTCCTCATTTTCATACTCATCTTCTACAGAAAAAAGGTCACAAGGCAGTAAACCTTCCAGACTGTCATCATTATATGGAGAACAGGTAGGAGTCCCATCATGCACATTACGGTTTTCATCATAAGTGTCACTCTAAGATTCTGTAATGGTTTCATCCTGAGGTAGATCTGGCGTACAAATGTGATCATCATCACTGAAATAATCATGAAAGCATTTCCAATCATCACTATTCTCTGTTGATGTTACATGAGGAGGGTCTTCAACAATTTTTTCAATTAATGGCTCTTCATGCACAGACTCAATGGGATCATCATGGATTTCTGAGTGTTGAGTGTTGTACACCATGTTGATACTAGATATCTAAGAGATCTTTTGTATGAAATGTTTTCCCAGGAAAGAAGTACTTCAAATTGGTCTTGATGAATGATTTGGCATCGAATGATTCAATATCATTGATGAATGATTTGGCATACGGCTACCCACGAGGAATATGTAGGCTGGTTGGAGTCTTGGAGACAGTGTTCAACACTACACCGCAAGGATGTAGTCTAATTGTGCCTCGAGGTCACTGCCCCATTGTTCCTGCTTCCTTTGGGTAATTTTCCACCGCAACGGCTTAAGTCGAGGCGTTGGATTTTTGCCGGGGAGGTTTATTTATAGATGTGAGATCTAGTTATTCTAGTCACCCACAATGCTTTTGATGCAGCCGGCTGATTAGACGAACTGCAGCCAGTGCAAAACATAGACAACGGAGTCTTGATAATTTTTAAGGATTTTAACTTGTGTTCTTTGTTAAAAAGAAAAACCTCCAGGAATCTCTTTCGGTCCAAATGGACCTCAATCGGGAAAGCGAGGAGGGGTTGATTTTAGATAACAGAAAAAATGCCAGAAACAATCACAGATTATGTAATTAGTCCTACCACGCATCTCTTTCCCCTTTCGGGTCAACCGGGAAGTCGTGGGGTAAGTAGTATGATTACTTTGAATTTGTGAATATTGAAAGTATATAATGCAAATTCAAAGTATACAATGCTGCAATACACGACTAAACTAAAAAAAAGTGAAAAAGTGCAAAAAACCACAAAACGCACTATCCCCCCCGGGGGGATGGGGAGTGGGCTCGAAAGAGCCTACTCTAGATCTTTTTTATTATGGTATTTACAATGCTTGAGATGTATGCCGATGGTCCTTGTAGATCTGGATCCAAAGGCTTACAGGTTTTTAGAAAAAAAGACAAGATCAATAATGGTGCTCCGGGAGGTCTTTGAACAACTTAGATCTTTGATTTTTCGGCAACACTTCTCCTTGTCCTGGCAATAAAAGTGAAAAACCAACCATTTGTAATGCACCAAATGTGCCAAATAAAGCATTAAAAACATAAAAATTTAAGTACTTCAATGATAAACAATAAGCCTAAATACTTAATTATTCTAGATCTACTCAGAATAAAGTTTTAAGATTAGGATATAGCAATGTACTTAAATAAATCAGCCTTTGAATAATCTTTTAAAAGAAACGAATGTACTTAAGCATTTTACAAAGTAACAGGAACCAAAGATCAAGTTTGATTTAAATTGAAGGAGAGAGAGAGAGGGAATGCTGGAAGCGTGGGAATATTTGGGCCGTGGAGTCTGCAAGTGGAAAGCGGAGGGACTATGCTCTTCAAAATTTGCTGAAAGATGGAGGAGTCAACCTAGATCAACCATCCCTTCAAGCTAGATACCTGCGTCAACTTAAAAATTCTTTGCACAAGAAAGGTTACAAGCGAAGGTGTGCCAGAAGTAAAAACTTGGAAAGCATGTAATTAAACAAAATGTACATGTGAGCTAAGAGATCTACAACCATCAAACAATAAGAACATGAATCAAACTACAACAATCTCTTATCCTACTGGGAGATAGCTCCCCTTGTAGGCCCACAACAAACCAAATAAATGCACAATGAAAAGAAGCTAATACTGGTTACCTCATAAACCATGCAATACTCATCCACACACAATGATGCTCGACACAAGAGGTTTTCCTCCAAAGCTTTCTTTTATTCCATAAAATACTACGATATTACAAGTACACACCTCAACAGCCTTTTGGTCCTCTTTGACCATGCCAAAATGAGGAAAGGAGCACTGCTTAAATAGCAAAAATGAGACCTAGGGGAGTGCTACCAACACTAAAGATACACTTGAAGTCACATTGAGATTAACTGAGTTGAAGTGAAGATGGACTGAGTTGAACTGCAGAGGTGATTGAAACCTCTCTCAGTTAACTCATAATCACTTGCCAACACATCAAGCTCCCTACCAAAATAAAACAACCTCCAACCACTCACATGCCTCACCCACCTCACGCGATTGTACGGAAACAATTATGACGTGAGCTCCAATGGAAGTGAGCTGACGTCACCACAACTCCATCATTCGCTATCTTGCAATAAAATCCAAGCATGGGCTAATGTATAAACCCAAGTTTCATTTAAAACATGTGGATATAAAAAAGGGAGGGTCCACTCTTTAGCCAACGCATCCATGCTCACGATTTCCCTTCATTTGATGTCATCCACCAAATGATTACTCGCTTGCTTTAATAAAGAAAACAAAGTATGGAAATCAAGGTATAAACCAAGGTTCCAATGTGAAGTGGATAAAAGGGGTCCACCTCCTCCAAGCTATAGTAAGCATATTGTTTAGTGCGAGCTCCTCCATTTGACGTCACCTCAACTAGAACATATTCACCACTTAAACATTAACCAAAGTTTACACTTGCAAAGAGTTGCATGATTTATGGTGACATCATGCCATCTCATTCAAACTAATTTTTAAATGAATTTTGACTTTTTTTTCAACTTTGTCCATTATGCCAAAATGTCTTAATTTAGCATCAAAACGCCCTTTTGATGCATCCTTAGCTAAATAATGCCCCACAGGGTGTTCTGACTACCCGATTGATGTGGAAAGTGGTCTCCAGGGTAAAGTGGAGACTCCGAGTGTGAAAACGAGTGTCTCCACGTCAGAAACAAATTCCATGTCTGACTTTTATTACATTTTGAAATTTTTTAATTAAACCATTAAAAATGGCCTAATTTTGCGGAATTTTTTCTTTCTTTCTCGGAATCAGACGAAACTCTAGGGGGAGCTAGCACATGTCCATATGACTCAAATTCAATTCCTAGCATGTTGAAAAACACTGAAACGAAGGCTATAATAACCTCCTAACTCCGAAACACCAAGACAACTACCCTAACTTTGGAGGTGTGAGTAAAAAATTAAGAAATTATTAGTCGTTTGTTCAACAACCAATAATAACTGAGTGAAAAAACACTCTAGGCTAGTCGGCTTGATGCTTAAGTCTCGGAAGCCGAGCCTTTTATAAAAAAAAATGTTAGGACATTTTTTACAATTTCCCCAAAGGGGTATGAACATGTGTTACAAAAATAAATCGAACAGACTCCCATTAAAAGGCTAACGGAATTTTTAACTCTGATCATTGAACAAGTGTACTTGTTCAATGATCAGACTCGCTTGAATAAAAAACACCAAGTACAACTTAGGTGGTAACAGAGGTCAAGGCTTCAAAACCCAAATCACCTAAGCTCAGGAACCAACACTAGCGAGTTCTACTGGCCCAGAAGGATCAAGGCGTCGACAAGTTTTATTGCACAACTCAGAGCCGAAACAAAAAACAACATGGGATCCATCATGCATAGGGGCTTAAGTGGGGAAGATGATCTTCAATCTTATAGGTCTCAATCAATCATAAGTTATGGGAAATATCAATCATGGATGAAACTGGATGGATGAGGACAAGTGATGCATGGAACTATCATAGCTCTAAAGTTTAAAAGTTGTGTAAAGCATGTCATAAGCAATGGTCTTCAACATCAGATTCTCTAATTATTCTCAACACAAGTTAGTCATCAGTAGAACATATAATATAAGCATAGGTCACCATAATCATCATAGCATAACAAGTCAAAGGTGTTAGTATACATCAGAGAGAAAAATCCTACCAAGAAACAATAATACCTGATGTCACCAAATACATGTCTCCATTTGTATGACTTGTTACAGCTCTTGATCGACGTGCATGTGTCAAAGCTCAAAAGTAGGCACACTGGCTCGATGGCAATAGCGAAAAGAGCAGCCACTGCCCCCACACTCCTCTCTTCCTCACTTCAGGTTGGCTCTTCTCCAACTCAAGGGGGGGCTTCCCTAAGGTTAGGATCACTAAGGCAGGTGCAATGGTAGACAAGGTGAAATGAAGAAGCCGACTTAGAGAAACAGTTGTAGTATAGGTATGAATTTAATGTTGATGGGAAACAGGGAAAGATCAATCCTCACAAATGGACCAGTGCCAGTACATCAAAGGGAGAAATGGAGTCAAAAGGAGAACTCACGAGGGCCTTGTGTCACATGTGACTAAGGGGGAGAGCTCGCATGATTGAGCAAACCCTGATTAGTCAATGGTGCGGCTACTAGATTTGCTTCCTCCTAATTGCAGAAGATGCGCTATCCAAACAAAAGATCGATACTGCACAATCAAACTATATTAAATGTAAACATCAATGCCTGTGTATGCACGCTTACAAAGGGAAAATGATAGCAACTGCTAAGGATTTTCACCTTCCAATAAGATGATAGCCTCCGTTTATGGTCTCCGATGCAAACATAGAAAACAAAAATGGCTTCTAGCAACAATCACCCATTCATTGAAGCTCCACAAGTTCACGCCACACATCATAGAGAGTGCTCAACTAAACATCCATGAAACCCAAAATGATATTTTCTATTAAGTTCTGAGGAAAAATCCTCCCAGTTTTTTCCATCATTACAATGAAGAAGGCTTGCTTCTTTTATAGGCTAGAAAAACCTTTATAAAATAAAATATTAAAATAATAGAGAAAAAGTAGGATCTTAGATCCACTTTTCTCTCTAAAAGAAAAACTCAAATCTTTACTTTATAAATGTAACTCATACAATCCTAAAGTGTAACTATTACTTTATCTTATCAACTATCCAAAAGACCTTTTATTTCCTTTAATGGAACTTGTCTTTGACTAGAGGTTTTAAAGACCTACATAACCAAAGCGGACCCAAATTATGAGTCAAATTATTAGTAAAAAAAAATGCCATGTGGGTCGAGTCAAAACCACCACCACACCGTGAATTGTTCCACAAAACTCCACATGACTGTGAAGCTACTCCGAACGCACTCATCGTGAATTTCCACCTGTCAACAAACTCTCGTTTCTCTGCCAGTTACTTGGATTTATTGCATCTCGCTGTGTGTTTGTTGAAAGCCTCAAGGACAAAAATGAAGCCACGACCAATCTATCCCATCTGTCAGACAAAAAATGACTAATCTAAAGGTGGATTCAGTTGCAAATGGAAAGCGTGAGAGTGGGTCCAGTCCAAAATTCACGACCCGACTGTCAAACAGAAAGTTGAATGCCAATAGAGATGGTAAACGTGGATCCATAGGTGGCGTTTAACTGCTTCAGAACTCAGCCCCAGAACTTGACTTATCTTAAAGTTTGTACTCCCCATCATCGGCGGCCAATGAACTCCGCGCTACAGCATTGGTGTGAACAACTGTTGGACACAATGGCCACACTGAGAGGGGGGGTGAATCAGTGTGTGAGCAATTTATAATCTTGTTACCTTCTTTTAGTCAACCAGAGTATATCAATCAATATGCAATCAAATGCATTAGTTAAATCAACCAAGAGTCATAAGCACATTCATCACATCAAAGAGACACAAGAATATTTGTAATTTGATTTTTTGTTTATTGTACATGAAACACAACAATCTTCTCGATTACAATCAGTACCAACTGATAAAAAGAGCACCAACTCTCATAACAGGACCCAACCCGGTTTTCTTAGCTCCAATTAAGAAGGGTTTGAGGAGTCAAATCCTCAAGTGCAAGATTCTTCTTGCAAGCAATCATATGGTTATACTGCGCAACCAACCTTTGCTCTGCACATCAGTCTCTGCTCATCACTCTGCTGGTCAATACTGCTCATCAATCTGTGGTCAATCTGCTCATCACTGCTGCTCAACACTGCTGCTTATCACAGCTGCTCATAACTGTTGCTCATCAGTGCTGCTCATCACTACTACTCAAGTATCTCTACACATCAACTTTGCTCATCACTGCTGGTCATTCTTTTCTGCTCATTAATACTTATGGTCAAGCTAGTCAATCTGCTCATGTACACATCATTGTACACCTCATCATACACAATTACTGAACAAGTAATTCTTCTTTGCTTTCACTGAACATAAGGCATGCATTGTCATGTATCAACATCATAGGTATGCATCATCGTCATAGGGTATGCATCCTCATAATCAAATATATATCATCATCATCTCAGTGTGCACCGTTTATACATCATCATCATCAAGTATACATCATAATGCATAGGAGAGCATCATCACACTATGGTATGCATGTACATCAAATTGTATAGGAGTGCATCAACATCATAGAGTGTACATCATTATTACATGCAATATCATCATAAATTTTATCATATCTTAGCATAAAGGTATTCAATATCATCATCATTGCCTCCATAATGACTTCAAATATATATACCAATATAGAGGCTCATATACTAAGATCAAAGATGAACTCTATCCATGAGAAACATGTGCCATCACAAGAGAAACCTAGAAGAATGAACCATACCTTTTCGAAGATCACAAGATGAAGAAACAATAGACAAACCAAAAGAAACTCTAGATCATGTCATCACATATCCCTCGTAACAAGATTTCCAACGAGCCAAAAATTTTGTAATTCCGATTCCATATGAGAAAGTTATGTCAATTTTAGTGAAGATGCCCAAAAATTTCTCTGTAAAAATGAACTGCTCCTCTGTTGCTGCAAAAAACCTCAAACCAATCTCCACGAATTCACTTCTCTAAATCCATCATTGACTTTTTTGGATGTGTTTATATACACATTAAAGTGGACATGTTTCATGATGTCCGACTTGTCTTCAAAGGTAAGAGTGGTAAGAATTTTAATTTTTAATTAAAAATTGTAATTTGAATTTTTAATTTGACTTTTAATTGTCACACAAACTTCTTACCACTTCAATGGTCAAACCTTACCAAAGAATTGCATATATTTTCTTTGCCATATAATAGGGTGTCCACCACATAAGCCATATGTATGACCACGGACTTCAAACTTCTTACCACTTCAATGGTCAAACCTTACCAAAGAATTGCATGTATTTTATTTGCCATATAATAGGGTGTCCACCACATAAGCCATATGTATGACCAAGGATTTCAAACTTCTTACCACTTCAATGGTCAACCTTATGGATTTTTATTATTTTTCTTACCACC
This sequence comes from Pseudotsuga menziesii, assembly GCA_001517045.1. Classification (NCBI taxonomy): domain Eukaryota; kingdom Viridiplantae; phylum Streptophyta; class Pinopsida; order Pinales; family Pinaceae; genus Pseudotsuga; species Pseudotsuga menziesii. Next base: position 23,656 of record LPNX011095617.1, on the reverse strand, counting down.
TCAATGGTCAACCTTATGTATTTTTATTATTTTTCTTTTAAAACATCCTTCAAAGTCAACCACATCATTTAAAATTCATGAGAGTGTGTCCTCCACATCTTCATAGGGTTGCATCAAGCCACTAGGGCTTTTAATGGCATACCATGTGCAAGGTTCCATCATGGGATTCAATCTTGTCACTAAATGGACCATCGACAATCCAATATGTGTTTGGGTACCTTAACCACATCAAATGCAAGCAATGGGCATCAAGGTCTTCAGAGGGTTCCATGAATTCATTAAGTCACCAAAGACCACATCATCATGCCATATAACCATGTAAATTGCAAGTAGTGGGCTCCATGACCTTTGCAAGGGATCAGGGTCTTCATTAGGGGTTCCAAGTCTTCATGGGCTTCTTCATCATACCAAGGACATGTTCATGGGTTTCATAGCCTATCAAGGACCATACAAGGTCATCATCATCATACAAGAGCTCCATGACCCAACAAGGGTTGCAAGATCATTACACCATCAAGTGTTGGTCCAAGGACTCCTCCAAGTCTTCTTCATGAAGAAAGAGGCTCCTTTGACATGCCAAGGGTATTCATGGGCTTCTTCAACCACCTTAACCATACCAGGAGACTGCCAAGGGTCAAGATCCATCATGACATCATCTGTGGGGTTGCTAGGCCTTCTCCTAAGGTACCATGAGAGCATGAATGACCACATAATGGGTCATTAATGCTTCTCCAACCCATCTAGGGATTCTCCATCATCCATAGGGGCTTCAACACCATCTCCAGGGTCTTCAGCATCTTCAACAAGGTGTTGGCTTCAAGATCCATCCTTGTTTGTACAGGGACCTTGTCAACTGGGTACAAGGTGCTTCAAGGCACAAACCCACTCTATAAGGGATCCAAGGCTCAAACCCACTTTGTAGGGGGTCCAAGGCACTGCAAGAGGGACTTGGTGGCATCAATGACAACCTGTGGGGCCACTGCAAGTCCATGTTGGCATCAATGACAATTTCATCAATAACAACTACTCGTGAGATGCTCTGGAACTCCACATAACTATGAAGCTACTCCCAAACAACTACAAAGGAATCGCCTGCAAACAAGCTGAAGTGGTGACCACGAGTCAACTCGTTCAGATTGCTGTCATGACATTCTCTCCATCTGGATCCATGGGTCGACAAGGTGGACAGTCGATCCCCCAAACTCCACGTAACTACCAAAAAAAACCTGCTAGTGGTTACCTAATTCCTCCTTGCTGTCCATTTAAATCCCGATTCTCTTCATTGCGAGTAACTGGCAAGTGGAGTTTAAGAATTTTGTCTTCATCTTTTCATCCAATGTTTTGTAAACTTCCTTCAAAATACATGTGAAGGAATGTGTTGATGGGCGAGTGAATCACATCCAAACCACGCCTTGGAGGAGCAAATTGTGTGGGATATGGCATCACTATAAAAAAAATCGGGCCCAACCTCTGTTTAGGTGACAAAAATCACGCTGGCTGCCCTGATTTTATGATTTGACTGTGATAACTATGGAGGCTGCTAGAAAGTGATGCGTGGATAAACTAGTCGCTCCAAGCCTCTGGGTGACACCATCCTCGGCATCATTGGTGACAAGAATTCCTTCCTTCGTTTCGATTATGTTAACTAAATGTTTGAAGTAGGATACATTTGCAGTTTACAAAATCTATACCAAAACAAACTTATGGTCCAACTCGGAGTTTATGTGTGACTGGCCGCAACATAGAAATCGCGATTTTCCACTTTTATCTTAGATACTTCATATTCAATGAAAAACCAATGTCTTCGTTTCAAGAAAAGCTCAGTGCTTCCTTAAACAAATGCTAAACACCTGCACATAACCTTCATCAATTTAAGTGCTTTAGAACTGCTATACTTTGTTGTATGTGTTGTTGAAACCATGGATCCATCTTTAGAAAAGTAAATGGCGCCTTTCTGTGAATGGGCCAGCCGTGTTTTAAATATGGAGATATCACTGGAGTCTTCTGCCTGGATGGGGGATAGCTCATTGTTGCTTTTGGTCTCACTTTCTTCCCAAGCATTTACATCTTTTGAAATGGAAGCTGCAATTATAACATGCCTACTGTTTTGCTTTAGAAAAAAAATGAAAGTTACCCCTACAAGTGAGGAGGTAACATGCCCATCTGTGAACTGTGTACCATATCTACTGCTCTGCTTGAATGAACTAAGTTAGCACTGATGTCATCTCAATAGACAAGGAGATCTCAGTCCTGGCAAGGAAATACTCTGCATCTGCAACTGAATAAAGGCTTTGAATAGCTCATATTGTAATGACGATCCATGTTGTATCCCCATCTCACTTTATGGCTCAGAAAAATAAAGAGATCAAATTGTATGTTGCATCATGGTAGCCCAACAACAATATATGTGATAACAATGCCCCTTCTTGAGGGTAGCATCGTGAATAAGGAAGTGATCCAGTAGATAGAATATGGTTGAGTAGAAGGATGAAGAATATGGGCTCAGATCCTGAGGGCCTCTTGCATGTATATGGCCAAGCATCTCTGGCTTGGGTATCTGAAGAAACTAGTGAGGATCTAGGTCCCCTTAAATAGGCAATGGAACCTCTTTCTAATCTCATAGTAGATGGGGCAGTGGAATAAGAAATGCTCTTCTTCTTCGACCTCCTAAAGATGGTATAGATGGCAGAGAAATGAAGCAAAATAGGGGATTTGTAAATCTCGTCACTATTTTTACCAAATTAAGAAAGAAAATAAATATTGCAAAGATAAGAACAAATTTCCATGGGCTTTATAGTGAAACTAGGCTCTTACAAGATCTAAATACCTTGGTGCGAAAGAACCTCTAAATTCCATGAGATGTATAAAGTAGAGGATGAAAACCATTTTCTTTTGTGATGCCAACCTAGAAAGACATTATATCTACTTTAAAAATATTTGTAATAAACTGAACTCCATAACTTATTAACTCATAAAAATAAAAGGGAACCTGGAAATATGTTTCAAAGTTATTTGATCATAGAAATATGATAAATCAAAGTAATTAATTTACTTATATAGCTTCAGTAGATCAAATTTGGTCTCAGTGGATAGCAACCATTATAATATTACATGATTGTCATATATTGAAATTTTTGAAAGGGAATGGATCGTATATGCATTATTTGGTGATTAATACAAATTCGATTTCAAATTACAGAGCTTTGATAAATCCCTCATTGTTAGGATCTGATACCAATTCATATGAGCACAATACCAACAATGCTAAATAATCATGTACAAGAAAGAAAATAAGAGAACAAATATCCAAGCACATGAGGAAATTGTTAAATTGTACACATCTATTTCATGATTAATGAAAAATTGGTTTAAAATTTAAAAAGATTTATTTAGAACATTAATAACTATTTGCTTCATTTTATTTTATATTGATTTCTTACTTCATTGGGTTTGTTTTCTTAAGAAATAACAATGGAAGTTTTGCACATTGGGTAGAGAAATGTGTCTACAAAATGTATATTATATTATTTTCTAGCAGTCATTCGGCGCTATGTTTGAAAGTAAGACACTATGTGTATGGATAAGCATTGCTTCACCATCTTTCATTGGAAATGTTAGAATGACGATTTAAAAGATATCATGCATTATGGGCTTTAGTAGCAATGTGTTTTCTTGCAGTAATTTTTTATTGAAATATTCGAATGTGTTTCTTTAGTACCTAAATCATCATATTTTTTTATTAGAAGTAAGATAATGAGTAAAACATAGAGTAGATGTAAGTTTTCTCACATCATTTCCTTATTTCAGATTTCTCGAAGGTCTTTAAGTTCAAGTTCATCCATTTGGGTGGAGATGAAGTTGATACAAGTAAGTTTAGAAACTTATTCTATTCTCTTCTAATGCTTGCAAACAGAAGTACAAGCCAAATTATTATTGCTTCTATTTGCCATTCGATTAAAATCCTTTTTCTATTGAGAGCAATCTCATCCATTAACTGCATTACATTTCCATTTTGTTTACAAAAACGACCAATGTGTATGTTTGAAGTTACAAGAGAAAAGAAAGAAGCTTGATTATTTTAGGCTCCCATTTCCAACAATCCATGGAATCTATTCCAACAACACATTGAAAAAACAACCATTATTGCAAGATTTATGTTAAAGGAAAACTCTTATATAGGGTCCTATTGCTGAAGACTTACAAATTTTCAAGAAACCATTCATTAGATAAGGAACCAGTCATGTGATTGACATTTTGATTGAATGCATTCCCTACTCTTTTAGGACACTAATCATTTATTACTAGAGCATTATGATGGAAAAGGTTTTGAGTACATGAATTGTTGATGCTTGATACAGGTTGTTGGTCAAATACTCGACATATAAGAAAGTGGTATGTTCTTGAACCCTAATTGATATTGTAAAACGGTAGTGAAATGACATCACATTTATTCAAGTGTCCTTTAAATTGATTATATATTTTAAGCAATTTATTTAAAATTAGTTTTCAATACCTTGATAGTGATCCTTTAGTGTTTTTTATCTGTAATTGTGTAGTCTTGGCCAAGTTGATTCACCGACATGGACCTTAATCAATTTTGTGGAATTAAATTGTTTTATCTCTAATTGTTATTTAACTATGCATTAATTCTAGTTGTGTAATACTTGTAGACTATAATTAAATGAAACAAAAAGCTCCTGGGAATCCAGAAAGAGCTCAGGAGTGAAACCATGATTCCTCTGAAGATCTCCGCGCACTAGCAAACTAAGGCTCCCTGCTCTTTAAAAGGCTGAGCTCTGCCTTCTTCATTGCACCTACAAAATTTCTTGGGAATCCTGTTTACATGCAAATCCTTAGAAAGACTTTCTCCTTGATAGTGCAGCTTTCAAACCAACAAATTAATTACTAACAATAATCTCTCAAAATGCCATGCATTTTGAAGGTTGTTATCACATATATTTTGCAGCTGGGCTACCATGATGCATAATATAGATTGATCACTTTATTTTTCCGAGCTATTCATTCACATGGGGTTTTAGCATGGATCATTACAGCCTCAGTCATTTCAGAGTCTTGTTTAGCTGTGTTCCCTTGCCATGACCGAGATTTCCTTTACCATTGAGAGGATTTCAGTGGTGACCTAGTTCATTTGAGCATAGTAGCAGTTTAGATGTGTTACACAGTTACAGTGGGGCTTATCAGATGAGATAGGTATATGGTGAGACATGGTATATGGTTCTTTGGTTTTCTTTTGCTCTATGATATATATTAAACACCTAGGCTTGTTTTGTTAGGATGATCATGGTGACCTATGCTTATGTTATATACTAATGCTTAAAACTTGTGTCGAGACTGATCAAAGAATCCAATGTTGAAGACTATTGCTTATGCCATGCTTAACACAAATTTAAAACCTTAGTGCTATGCTGGTTCCATGTGTCATTTGTCTTCGTCCATCCAGTTCATCCATTGTTTGAATTTTATCCCATGACTTAGATTAACTGAGACTTGTGAGATTGAAGACTGTTGTCGCCTTTTACACACCTGGGGGGGAATGCGACAGAAATATTCAAGCCACTCGATGTGTCCTTGAGGATGTAACCAATCGAAATAAAGTATTTGAGTAGGCTCTTCAAATCCCACTCCCCATCCCTAGGTCGGTGTCAAGTTTTCATGATTTTTTTAGTTTTGTTTCTTTATGCAGCCTAGTATACTTTGATAGGTGTTGCAATTTATTATATCATTCACATCTATTTTGTTAAAGTAATACAAATACTAATCCCACGACTTCTCGAGTTACCCGAAAGGGGAAAGAGATGGGTGGTAGGACTAATTAGAAAACATTTGCTTATTTCGTTTTTGGTAATTGTTCTTTACTTTTCATAAATTTACACCCCTTGCTCTCCCGACTAGGGACTTAGCATGAAATAGATTTGTGGGGATTTAGTAAACAAGCAAACACACTACAATTTTAAAATCCTTAAAATTTACCAAGGCTCTATTGTGTATGCTCTGCACCGCTACGGTTCGACCAATCAATTGGCTGAATCAAAAGCAACATGGGTGACTAGTTTAATTAGTTTCACATTTCAATTAACCTCCCAAGGAGAAAATACAACGCCTTGATTTGATCTGTTGCGAGGAAAGTTCACAGAGGAAGCGGGAACAACTGGTTAGTGACCTTGAGACACCGTCAAGCTACACTCTTGTTGGTGTAGTGTTGGACACGTCTCAGAGAATCCGACCCAACCCACATATTCCTCGCGTGGAACCACATCAAATAAGGGTTTTGGACATACTCCTCGTACTTTCGGGTATATCTGGAGTTCCCTTCTCCTTAATCTAATTCACTCATCTTGTGGAAATTCACGATGAGTGAGTTCGGAGTAGCTTCACAGTCATGTGGAGTTTTGTGGAACAATTCACGGTGTGGTGGTGGTTTTTGTCTCGACCCACATGGCATGGGAAGGACATGCTCATCAATGAATGTAAGAAGAAACTTGCAACAGAATTTGAGATGAAAGACCTTGGCACAATGCACTATTTCCTAGGTCTTGAAGTATGGCAGTTTCCTGATGAGATTTTCCTAAACCAAGGAAAATACACAGTAGAATCTTTGAAGAGATTTGAGATGTTAGATTGCAAAGCAATCAACACTCCGATGGTGACAAACCTGAAGCTACTGAATGATGACTCTTCAGAAAGAGTAGATGTCACATTATACAGACATATTATTTGCTCACTGATGTATTTAACAAATACAAGACCAAATATACGTTTTATTGTGAACACCTTTAGTCAGTATATGGTGGAGCCTAGACATGTTCATCTAGTTGCAGCAAAACATGTGATGAGATACCTGAAAGGTATATTAGACTATGTGTTAGGATTATTAATCCTCCCTTGACCATACTGTCTATTAGATTATTTAGCCTAACTTACGAACCTTAATTAATTGATTGGGTCCACTAGTACAATTGGGTCCACTTGACCTAATGGGGCCACATGTACCAATCACTAGAATGTGGAGAACACTGCTAGAGGTTAACTGCCACTTACTACATGTGCATGCATCAGTTTGGGTGCCTCCTAGACCAATCCGTACATTTTAGGAGCCACTTGGAGTCCCGGCACCAACCTACTTCAGTTAGTTGGAGTTAGTACCAATTAGTCTCAGTTAGCCCCCAGTTACTTTCAGTTAGTTCACAATCAGTGAGCCAGCGCAAGCTTTGCATGGATAATGCATGACTGCATTTGGAGTAGGCGCCTTTGCCCACCTACCACACTCAGTTGCGCTGAGTTAACTAGCTGTCACTGATTGTTTGAGTTGTTGGACATCTGGGAGTTGATCTGTTGGACTCCGACATTGATTGAGACACCATGAGTTAGAAGTTCAATTAGCTATAGTTAGATCTAGTGGATAGATTCGAATTGCATGTCATGCATTCGAATTTTTTTCCTCTGTAAACTATTGTAACATCGGATTTTATTATTGTGAATGATACTGTAAATTCCTGAGCAATACTTGTCTGATTCCTGTGTGGTTTGTTTTGTTCAGTTTGTATCTTCATTCTCCATTCTTTCGCTGCAAACATTATTAGAACCATCTGCTTGAAGATCTAAATGGCATTCAAATTCTAATATGGTATCAGAACTTTCTCAAAAAGGTTTCATGGTTGCTTCTCTCCATTGAACATCAAGAGCAGTTGGGTTTCCACAGAAGTCCCCTATGAAAAATTGCTAGCTCTAAATTTATTTAGAGCAGCGAAGAGGGCGTGACGGACCTTGAAAATATGTTCATGTTAAGAGGAAAAGCATGATTCTAACATAGTTTGAATATTTTTAGTTTTGCAATGATATTTTACAGGTTCAACTTCATATGGATTCGATATTATTAGTTCCTCTTCTTACTCCATCCACAAGATATTCAGAATGGAAATCGAAGATGATTGCATCTCTGAAGAGACAAGGTCTCTATGAGGTATCTATGGAACTTGGTAAAGAGTCTTATAAATATGAGAAAGACTGACTAAATAACAGTGATAGAGCTTATGGAGTGTTACCACCTAAGTTGTACTTAGTGGTTTTTTATCAAGTGAGCCTGGTGAACCAAACAAGGATAACTTGTTCGGACTTGAGAAGACCTTTGGAAGTACTTCTGGGAATTGCTTGTTGTACTATATCACATGTTCATACCCCATGGGGGAATTGTAATAAATGTTCTCGCATGATAGTGTCTGTAAAAGACTCGGTCTCTTAGACATTATTTGTCAATCCGATCAGCCCAGGGTGCTTTTTCCCTTGGTTATTATTGGTTGTTGAATAAATGACTGATAATTTCTGAGTTTTTCACTCCATACCTCCAAAGTTGGGGTGGTCGGCTTGGCATTTAGGCCTATTGAGGTTATTAGAGTCTATGTGTCAATGTATAAACATGCTAGACATCATGGTCGAGTCATATGAACATGTCTAAGTCCCCCTAGGTTTTTTCAATTTTTCAAATTTTTAGTTTTTTCAGTGTTTTTTATTAAAATTTAATTTTCCCAAAACTTAGGCTATTTTTTAATAGTTTAATTGAAAATTTTGATTTTGAAATAAAAGTGGGCCAAATAATCAATTTCAGTCATGTAGGTGCTCATTTTCAAGCTAAGAGCACCATGTAAACCCATGGACCCACTATTTCCTAGTTTTGAGTGATTTTCCATCACTCAAGTTAGAAAGCCCCAAAAATCAATTATTGATTATTTTAATTAATAAATTGATGAATAATGGAGCAAATCCAGAATCATAGATCAGTGGATTCTCAGCCGATTTGATTGAAATCAGTCAGATCTGAACCAGATTGACTGGATCTGACAAATCCTTGACTGAAGGAGGTGATCAAATTAGATCCAGAGTTGATCTTCAGCATCCTTTATGGGGAATTTCGCCCTCCCTCTCTCCTCCATATATTTTGGCTCATCTGGATGAGTTTTGGTGGATGCTTCAGTCAATAGGTTGAGGTGTCAGTCAGATCAGCTCTCCGATTGACAATTGCACTCAGTGAGACTCAGATCTGGCTCAGTTAGACACAGATCAGGCATTGATGGACTCTCCTTCAGCTACAGTGGTCTATCTCCTTGGGATTTGTGCCCCTTTGGGCTGGATCTCCTACTTTTTGTATAAATAAAGCTCAGGATGCCTCTTCCAAGCTAGTTAGAGTTGGATTGAAGGGCTTGCTATTGTAATACTGTTGTAATCTTTTGATTGTTGGAATAAAGAAGCTTTGGAGGCCAAATGGTGTAATGCTCTCATGTGTGTGGATTAAGCATTGTCTTACGGCTATTGATGTTGCTGACTTTTCTCTCAATTTTTGCATCTGAACCCTGTCTGGCTTGAACGATTTAGCTGAATCAATAGGAGTATAGTTAGGCAAGTAAGGTTACTTGTTTTTTGTATATCTCAAAGCATATATGTTTGAGGATATGGATTATACATGTTTAATAAGTTTATTTGCATGTAATTCTTGTCTCTTTTTCATATATATATATATATCCAGATCTCATGAGGTTTCGTGCAGGATTGTGTGTTTAGCTTTTAGGTAGCAAGGATTGGACGAGCTGTGGATCTAGTTTGACTCCACTGTACATCTAAAAACTTTGTGAAGGCATTGCCCCTTTGTATTCCACTAACAAGTTTCCATTGCAGATCCATCCAACAATGGGCCTTTCCCCTTCTCTTCCTCCTTTCTATTAAAATCAATCTTTTGGTTACCTGTCTCTTCCTCTTATGATCAGATCTAGTTCTAAGAATTGAACATATATTGTTAGATCTATTTTATAAGAGTTTTGCTGCTTAGATCTATAATTTCATAAAGACTATCAGTTCATAAAAATAGATCTAGCTGTAGGAAATTCCCTTTTTGCAAGTAGCTAAAGCATAGATCTAAAGCTTGCTCATAAGATAGCTTCCTTTTTTGTTCTTCAAAGATTTTTTTGCAATAAAAGTGCACATCTCATTGGCTGCCCAAACAGCAAGCCAAAATCCCAAGGAAAGCTTGCTTTCCTTGGTTCCTTTTTGCAGAAATTAGATTACCCCTATTTAACAATTTTTACTTAGTTTTTTTTTTTGGTAATTAACGTGGTGACCCAAAACACTTTTAAAGTGTGTTTGGGCACATTTGATTTTAATTGCTCGCTGTTTTTTAGGAGGTCTAACATAAAAGAGAAGGAGACTCTACCAAATTTCCGACTCTTGGACGAACCAGAGCTTCCCGGAAGCTTCCCCCACTGCTGTGTTTTAATTCAAGCTTGTTACAAGCTTGTTGTAAGCCTTTGGATCCCAGATAACAAGGACCAAAGTGCATCAATTTCAATTTGCCGATATTTTAAATCGCTACTAATAAAAACAAAAGATCTTTTCGAATAGGCTCTTTTGAGCCTATTCACCATCCCCCCTCGGGGGATTTGCGTCTGTGTCATTTTTTGCTTTTCGTTCATCTTTTTTCAATCTAGCATAGTACTAATCTGCAGGGTAGTATACTTTGATTTAAAATCATTTCCATATTCCATTTCTATTGGTTTCAAAGTAACTTTAATACTTACCCCACGAGCCTCCTTTTGAGCCGAAAGGTGAAGAAGGGTTCGTGGTAGTCTAATTAGAAAATTGTGGTTTGCTTATCTTTTTATGTTTCATTTGCTATCATCATTTGTTTCAGTAACCATAATAAAATCAACCCCTCCTTGATTCCTCGATTGAGGTCCACTTGGACCAAAAGAGGTTCTTGGGGGGTTTTCTTTTTAATAAGAACACCTTGTCTAAAATTTACTAAAATTGACAAGACTCCGGTGTGTATGCTCTGCACTTAGCTGCGGTTTGTCCGATCAGTCAAGCTGCATCAAAAGCACTTGAGTGACTAGAATAATTAGGATTCACTCTCCCAAATCGACAAACCATCAGGTGAAAATCCAACACCTCGATCAAACCATTACGGTGGAAAAATATCCATTCAGTGATTGAATGCTCTAACCTTAAGCCAAAAATCATTATGATCAGCCAGCCAGCTATCTGCAAGTTTCAGAAGTTCATTTAGCCTCATAATTAATAATTTCTCAAAAAAGTCATTTACGGAGAAATTATTAATTAAAATATTAAAAATGAATATTTTGGAGAAAATAAAAAACTCTCCAAAATAAACCAAATTGAATAAAATAAAAGGCTAAATGACATGGCACCGAGCATTTATAATGATTCCAATCAATATCGGTCTGTTTCAGATCAAGTATCGGAGTGTAGCAGTTGAACTATCAGTCAGAAATTTGCCCTCTTTGGTCAAATCCGTTTTTGGTTGAAGTGTGGGTTATCTATTGGTTGGGTGATCATTACGAGGGAGGATGAGCCACCTCAGCCCCCCTCATTACTCTAGCACTCAGGTGCAGCTCAGTTCAACTCCAAATCATCATGCCGAGCTCATTCAATTACTTCGATGTTACTCTTAGTCCGAATTTAAGAATTTGAGCCCTATTTTCTTCTCTCATTGTATAAATAGAGGCTCCTTTAGCTCTATTGGGACGGACTTTTGTGCATAGAAATTGTGCAAAAAATTGTAATCATTATTTATTTGAATAAAGCTTTTCGACTTTCGAGGTCTATGGGATTGTTTCTTCAGTGGTGGATGTCTATCTTATGAGGTTATTTCTTTCCTTGTTTTAAATTTGTTACTCATATGGTGAATCAAATAACTAGCTTTAGAAGTCTATTGTTAGAACATAAGATCTTCCATTTGCAGCTGTCAATTTGGATTATTATGCAAAGTTTATCTTAACCTAGATGGGTACAAGTATTCAGTTATATGAAGTATTGATCATGGTTTAATATTCATAGCATACTAGTTATTTTGTTTGATCTCACCGGGTTTCGAGTTTGATTGTCTTAGCAGATCTTGCCGTTTGGAGAAGGGTGCGAGCTCAGTTGCATCAATCTCATCTCCATCATCATAAGAACTTTCTAACACTGTTGTCTTTCAGGATCTACAAAGTTGGGCTTTGTCCAAGAGGAAAAACATAAGGAGATCTTACTCCAAAGCTCCATCTTCAAACTTCTATCTCTACCCTTCTTTTCTTTTAAATTTTTGCATTTTCTCATGAAATAGATCCAAGTTTCAATATTCATTATTTAGATATGTTTTTAGGGCTTTTGCTAGATCTAGTTTCCTTCATTAGATCTAGGGAAAATTTATGCTTTGCATGTGAATGTTCAAAAAAATTTCTAAGTATAAAATTTTTTCCAAGTTTAAAAAAAAAAAAAAATTTCCATTGTCTTTCCTACCATCTTTTAACAATATATGCTTGCTGGTTTTTTACTTCTGTGACAGGTATAGCGGGAATGCTGGCGAAATTCTAAAGAATCAAGCCCTAAAAAACCATAATTTCCCTCTTCTTCTTTTCCCTTCTGCAGATTGCTCCAGAGGCCTTCCAGGAATAAGAAAATAAGCAAAAAAGGGCAGGAAAGGAAAGCATTGTAAACAAATTAATAAAGAGCAAGTGGGATTACGGCTCCTACACCCCGCTTTCCCCATTTGGGGGAAGCTTGTATCGTCTCCTCATTTTCATGCTTTGTTTCACAATTTGTTAAAAGTAGGATAGAATAGTTTCAATTGTTAGAGTTTTGTTTTTTTATATTAAAGTTAGATAGTTTATTTCTGAAAGGTTCATCTTGCATAAAATAGAAAAGAGTAAAAAATTTCCTTATTTATTCACTTAGCTAGTTTTAATTTTGTTCACTTTTTTGATATAATATTGCAAAAACCCTAAAAATTACCAAAATCTCTTGAATCTCACCATAAGGTGGATCAAGAGTGCTCTCTATCGGAGAGTTGCTTTTTGTTTTCTTTTGATTTGTTACTTACCCCCATGCTTTCCCGATTAGGGCCCTAAAAAGCCTGAAAGAGACTCTTGGGTAGTTTAGTTCTTTATTTTTCTTTTAATTTTAATTAATTAATTAATTAAGTCTCTTGAACTTGTCATAACCCAAGTCAAGAGCACTCTTTGTCGGAGAGCATAGTTATACTTGCATATCCTTGCATTAGGCATTTAGATTAGCTAAGTCTATTGAACCTTTGTCATAAAACAAGTTCAAGAGCGCTCTCTGTCGGAGGGTCTTAATTAATCGACTTAATAAAATTTGCAACTCACTCCTCCACAATTAATTAACTTCGTTGTCTCCTTGCCGGAGTATACTCTGACTGACTTCAAAATCGGAGTACCCAAAAACGGCATTGGATTTTTAATCTTGCAAGAGAAACATAATAAAATTTAAATCCCATAACCAAAGCACCGACGTTGTAGAGAATTTCCTAAGTTGTTCTTAGTAGAGGCGCCGGAACTCCCCGTTGTCTAAGCTTCTCAGCTAGCTGGTCAATCTTCGCGATACTAGCCTGGGATACTGGGCGGGCCGTCATGTCTTCAACAGATTAAACTTGGAACATTCTCCCGACTCTTGACAAACCTTTGTTGACACCATAAGTAAGATCACTTAAAATCTTTAAAATATACCAAGAGCACTTGCACAGCATTACATCCACTAGCTTTATTTCAAGACTTAGATTTATTTCTTAAAGCATTGTAGAGCTTTGACTCCATAAAGGCACTGATCTTTTAATCTTTGCGTAATTGTTTTATCTGGATCACTTGTCTTTGGCATATTTAAATTATTATCTGTGAATGCATCCTTGCTTCGTAAAGTCTTGAATTATTTTTTATCTCTTAATCCTTGTGATAGCAACGTGGATTGCTTTGTCTTATGTGTCGAATTCATAATAAACAAACACATTTAATTACAGTAACTCCTAAACAACACCCATCCGCATCTGTAACCAATTAAAACACTTTAACTACATTGAGCCATAGAACACTCTTTGTTAGGGACTACCCCCCTTGGCTTCGTTAGGAGTTAGCCTAAATGGAGGATCTAGGAGTAGGTGACAGTACCTGGCTCTATGCTTGCCCCCAAGGTCACACCTCTCCCACTTTCTTAAGTGAGGAGACAACTTTCGGAAGATTTCTGCTGCTGGTGTGAAATCAGCGGACAACATAATGAAATACAAAATGATTCTCCCAATAGGAACATCGGGGTACAATAAGTAAATACACTTTGAAGTTACAATAATTCAACACTCCCCCTTAACGAGAAGGGTATTCTAAAACAACATCAACAACAGCAGTAGGAGAAGGAGAGAGAGCATCTTCAACATCATCAGGGTGATACATCTATAAATCAGTGGAAGCTTTTTCATCATCTTTGACATATAGTCTTCATCTTCAATTTCAGCAGCAGCAACATTTGGATCATTTGATTGACAACATCATCATCAGTATTTCTTCAATCAACAACATCATCATCGTCAACAATACTTTGAACTTTCGATCAGCAACATCGTCATCATCAACACTTTGAGCAACATCATCATCATACTCTGATCTTTCGATCAGCAACATGATTATCATCAACACTTTGAGCAACATCATCATCATACTTTGATCTTTCGATCAGCAACATCATCATCATCAACAACAACCTGCAATCCACAATGCGAAGACGAAGGTGTACGGATCGCTTTAGGACTTAAGTCCAGGGATGATACAATCCCACCACATTCTCGAGGACCGAGGTCACCGGATACTATTACGGGATAATCAGCCCCTATCACTTTAGGACTTAAGTCCAAGGATGATGCAATCCTACCACATTCTCGACGACCGAAGTCACTGGATACCATTACAGGATAATCACTCCCTATCACTTTAGGACTTAAGTCCAAGGATGATGCAATCCTCCCACATTCTCGATGACCGAAGTCACCGGATACCATTACGGGATAATCACTCCCTATCACTTTAGGACTTGAGTCCAAGGATGATGCAATCCTACGACATTCTTGACGACTAGAGTCATCGGATACCATTACGGGATAATCACTCCCTATCACTTTAGGACTTGAGTCCAAGGATGATGCAATCCTACCACATTCTCGACGACCGAAATCATCGAATACAATTACCGGATAATCACTCCCTATCACTTTAGGACTTACGTCCAAGGATGATGCAATCCTACCACATTCTCGAAAACCTAAGTCTCCGGATCACTTTAGGAAAAGTGTCCAGGGATGATACAATCCTGCTTCTTTCTCGGAGACAGAAGTCTATGGATCAGTTTAGGACAGGTGTCCAGGGATGATACAATCCCACTGCAACATCATTGCTCCCCCTTTCGGGGAAGATCTTTTCGAACAACACCAAGCTTGTCTCGAAAGTATTCGAACTTTATTCGAGACAAAGGCTTTGTCAACACATCGGCAACTTGTTCATCAGTACTCACATACTGGAGCTTTATGGCTCCCTTCTGTATCACATCTCGAATGTAGAAATATCGGATTTCTATGTGCTTTGACTTATCATGGAACACTGGGTTCTCCGTCATCTTTATACAACTCTGGTTATCACATAGAATCACTGTGGTATCCAACTCAAGGTTAAATAGACCTGACATCAGCTTCCAAAGCCATTTGGCTTCACAACTGGCAAAGCAAGCTGCTATATATTCTGCTTCAGCCGTGCTAAGAGAAACACTGGACCGTTTCCCACTAAACCATGAAATCATAGCAGACCCCAAACAATAACATCCACCTAATGTGCTTCTTCTGTCTGAGACACTTCCAGCCCAATCTGCATCTGTATCGCCATACAATCTATAGTCATGGTTTCCATCACAGTATAGACCAAAGTCTATAGTCCCTTTCAGATATCTCATCACATGTTTTGCAGCTACCAGGTGAACACGTCTAGGTTGAACTAGATATTGACTCAAGGTGTTCACAGCAAAACAAATGTTTGGTCTGGTACTTGTTAGATACATCAACGACCCAATAATCTGTCTATATTGAGTCACATCCACTAACTCATCATGATTCATCAGCCAGCAACTTCAGGTTGGTATCCATGGGTGTGGCCATGGCTTTACATTCCAACATATCAAATCTTTTCAAATTTTATACAGCATACTTTCCTTGATTGAGAAAGATTCCTTCTGAACTTTGGCACACTTCCAGACCTAGGAAATAATGCATTAACCCAAGGTATTTCATCTCAAATTCTTCAGCGAGCTTCTTCTTGCATTCTACAATCTGTTTCTCATTCCCTGTCACAAATAGGTCATCCACATTTAGTAATAGTATGACAGGTTCATCTTCTATAACCTTGAAGTAAAGGTTAGGATCGGCTTTATTCTTGGTAAAGTCCAATCTCGTCAGGAAACTGTCTATCCTTCCATACCAAGCTCTAGGAGCTTCCTTCAGACCGTACAGGGCCTTCTTCAACTTGCATACGTGAGTTCGTTTGTCTTCAACTTCAAATCCTTGTGGTTGTTCTATGCATACTTCTTCCTTAATCACACCATTCAGGAAGGTTGTTTTCACATCCATCTGGTGTAAGTCCCACTTCATCATGGATGCAAGTGCCATGATGGCTCTAATCGAAGTATACCGTGCTACAGGTGCAAATGTTTCTTCATAATCAATTCTCTCTTTCTGGGAGAAACCTCTAGCCACAAATCTTGCCTTGTATTTCTCTATACTTCCATCAATTGCATGTTTTATCTTGTAAATCCACTTGGAAGATACCACACTCTTGCCTTCTGGTTTGGGAACTATATCCCACACATCATTCTTCATTATTGACCGGTATTCTTCCTTCATTGCTTCTACCCATTCTTTCTTCTATACAGCTTCTTCGTAGTTTGTAGGTTCTTGATCTACAAGATCACACATCAAAGCTACATAGTTGGAAAATGGTTTGGACTTCTTGCTTATTCTAGTGGAGCCTACAGGAGCTCCATATCTTTCTGTTGCTTGTTAATTTCTTTTGCCCAAGCAGGATTTCTCTTTCATGATATCTCCATCGTGGAAGGTTCTTGTGGTTCTGTCATATCATGATCTTCAGGTATTTCATCATCAGGGAGGAATGTAGCCTCTACATTTCTGGGAGGTGAATCTTCCTCATACTTCTTCGTGTTGACATTTTCTAGATCTCTTGAGAGCTGCTTCTTCATCGAATGTTACATGTCTACTGATTTCCATGTGACGGAATCCAGGAATGTAAATTTTGAATGCCTTGGATACTTCACAGTATCCAACAAATATTCCCTTCTTTCCAGAAGGGTCCAACTTGGTTCTTTTCTCTTTCGGTATATGAACATATACTGGACAACGGAATATTTTGAGGTGACTTACCTCAGGCCTCTTTCCCTTGAACATCTCTTCTGGAGTCTTGAATCCAAGGGCACTGTGAGATATTCTATTCTGTACATAGACAACAGTTCTTGCTGCTTCTTCCCATAGATACATTGGAAGATCTTGATCATATATCATTTTCTTCATTGCTTCCATGATGGTTTTGTTCTTTCTTTCCGCAACACCATTTTGTTGAGGATTGTAGAGAATAGTTAGTTCCCTCTTGATTCCAGCATCTTTACAAAAGGCTTCAAATTCTTTTGAAGTATATTCTACGCCATTGTCTGATCGGAGTGTCTTGATTCTTTTATCTGAAATATTCTCTATCAAGGCTTTGAATTCCTTGAATTTTTCAAACACTTCATTCTTTGCTTTCAAGAAGTATATCCATATCTTTCTTGAATAGTCATCAATGAATGTAATATAGTATTCAAAACCACTCAAAGATGTGGAGGACATTGGACCACACACATCTGAATGAATCAATTCCAACGTACCTTTAGTTTTTGTTTCACTCTTTGGAAATGGATTCTTGATATTCTTCCCTTTCACACATCCTTTGCAAATGCCTTCATAGTTGATCTTCAAGTCTGGTAATCCAGTCACTACTTTGTTCACATGAGGTAGTGCTTTGTAATTGATGTGGGAAAGCCTTCTGTGACATAGTTCACTAGGGTTAGTGGTCTCATGAAAAAGGATTGTATCATGATGTCCCTTGAGTTTATACAGGCCTCCTCCTTCTTCACCGATCACAACTGCATCTTCAATTGTCTTTCCTGTAGGCCACATGAGTACTTGGCCATCTATGAATGCAACTCTGTATCCTTTCTTATCTAAAGCTGAGATAGAAAGTAACTTCTTCTTTAGACCTGGTACATATAAAACTTCCTTCATCTTCAGGGGATTTCTTGAATTAAACTTGTAGCTTGCTTCACCAATTCCTTTGGTTGGATATTGATAGTCATCTCCTAGAGATACTTTCTAAGAAGATTTCTTTTCTTCGAGTTTTGACAGAGTTTTCTTTTGTCCCGCCATGTGCTTTGAAGAACCACTATCAATAAGCCATGTGTCTTCTCCAGGTGTTACAGACCCAAAGAGTGCTGAGAATAGTACATACTCTTCTGCATCTTCGTCTCTTGCTTGCTTTCTCTGAGGTCCTTCTTCTTCTTCTTCTTCATGCTCATCTTCAACTAGATGTGCATGATGTCTTTTGTTGTTCCTCTTCTTGTATTCTTCTCTCTTCAAAGGACAATTTTTGGCAATGTGTCATATCTTGTCACAATGAAAACACTGAAAGTTGGAGTAGTCCTTTGGAAAACTTTCTCTTGTTCTTTGGAACCTTCTGGGAGGTTGAGACTCCTTGTGGTTTCCCTTCTTGAAGTTGGGTTGACTCCTTCTCTTGGTATGGGTGGCTACAGCTTGATCATCTTCCTTCAGTAGAGCTTCTCTATTGGCTACTCTAGCCTCCTCTTGAATACAATCTTCCCATCCAGTATCAAACTCCATGCTTTACTTTCTGGAACACATCATTTGGATGAATGACTCCCAAAGTCTAGTGAGACCATTGAGAGCAGTCATAACCAACTCATCTTCATCAAGGTTGTCTCCAATGGCTTTTAGTTGTTCCTTGAACTGGGAGACCCTTGTGATATAATCCTGGATGGATTCTCCATGACTCATCTTGGTGCTCTTCAATTGAGCTCTTAGATTCATCTTTCTATTGATGTTTCTACCTTCATACATTCTTGCTAGGGCATCATACATTTCTTTCGGAGTCTTCTTGGATAACACTAGAGGGATCAAGTTATCCTTGATAGAATCAACAATAATCCTTTGTGCCTTAATCAGATCCTTCTTGTGCTTCTCCTTAGCTTCAGCCTCTTCAAGTTCTACAATTTCATCCTTGATATATTTCTCAAGATCATTCTCCTTGAGAATGAGGCTCATTCTGTATTTCCATGCTCTGTAATTCTCTATGCCTTCTAGTTTGTCCTCAAGCTTCGTGTGTGGGGCCATCTTGACAGGAGATCACAAAAGATTGAAAATATGGAAAATGAGAAACTGATCTTACCAGGAGATGCGCTTGATTGAGGCGAGTTGACTGGTGTGCTTGGTTTCTAGAGATCTCAAGTCTTCACCTTTCAAATCTGACTTGCGAGATTCTGCAGTGCAGTTTTCTGGTTCACTGGAGTTCTACAGTTTTCTGGTCCAGTGTCAAACTAGGATTGACTTCTTCGGAAATCCACCCACTCAAAAATATCAATCTCAGGCTCAGTAGATGCGCTCTAAGAGGGTGCAATTTCCATGCAAACAGATCTTCAAAAATCAAAATTTTCCCGAAACCCTAATTTCTTGTCGAGGAGAGAGAGGGATTCTTCATCTTGTGAAAGCTGTCCTATTTAGGTTAGCTCTGATACCATGTTAAGATTCCATATGCTAAGCTAGATTATCAGCACTCAATTCAATTTCAGAAGAAAAACATATAGAGAGGATCATTGAAAGAAACAGTATCACAAGATCAACACAGATTTACCCTGGGAAAACCTAATGGGAAAAACCCAGCAAGAAAAGCTTCTTCAATATAGATGATCAAAAAGATAAAAGCCAAGACTTTAGACTGCTCCTTCTCCTCCTTGCAGATACAATTCTCTCTCTCTCTCATGCGCTACACAAGTGGGTGATTGTATGTTCAAATGAGGAGCTCCTCACTTCTATTTATATTCTTCCGTTCACTTGACATTTCACTCCACCAAGTCAACCCCACTAAAATTGACTTGGCCGACTTCTCTAGGAGGACTCAAAGAACTTAATATTATATTAATGAGGATTCTAATGACCCGACTTACAACGGAGGGTTTCTCCTCATGACTCATAGTGATTCTCCCGATAGGAACATTGTGGTATAATGAAATACAAAATGATTCTCCCGATAGGACCATCGAGGTATAATAAGTAAATACACTTCGAAGTTACAATAATTCAACAGTTCACTCCCTCAAGCTCAAATTTTCCCCAGTCATCTTCAATTAGCCAATGTGCCACCCTGGGCTTGGTTTTCCAAGTTTAAGCGAGGCCTTTCTCCTTATTCTACATGAGAGGATTGAACCTTTTCTCTTGTAATGCTTAATCGCTTCTTGCTTTTGCTGAATAAAGTGAAGACATTGGAGGTCCATATGGTGCAAATTTTCATGGTTGGGAAATATGTCACAGGGTTCGCCAAACCCAAACCTCCAGGTTTGGAATTCGGCGAACCTAAAAAAATTTGCAAAGTTCGTTCAGGTTCGGCGAACCTAAATGCCGAACCTAAAACGAACCTAAAATGAACCCCAAAACGAACCTCAAACAAACCTTAAACGAACCTGAACGAACCTAAATGACGAACCTCAAGCCATCAGGTTCGGTGAACCTATCCAGAAGCGAACCTCGGCAGTAGGTTCGGGCTGACTATGACTTGTACGTGTGGGTATTTCCTGAGGGTTTTCATTGTTTTCGCCCTGGAGAGTGGAGAGACCCGAGGAACTTGCTGGAGAAGTGGAGTCCATGCATTATGCAGCCTGCAACCTGCACGCAGAGCCAGTGAGCCCGCGACCCCCTACCGGTTTCAGCGTCAGTCCGTCCAGACTCCAGTGAGCTGCCACGACCACGACCACAACCGCGATCTGCTTCGAACCACGTCGCCATGAGTCCAGACTCCAGACCACGCTGTCTCTGCCTCCACGGTCACTCCCGTCGACCACGCCGTCTCTGCCTCCACGGTCACTCCTGTCGTAGACTCCAAGTGCGTTGACGACTTGACACCACAGGTCCACAGTGGACAGTGCCCTCCCGTCGCCAATCTGCAACAGTGGACTAAGGCCACGGGCCACAGCGGCACGCCGGCAGCCTACAAGTTTCAACGGCCACAACCCATGGGTATGCTACTATGCTCACCAGTGGCACTATCATTGAAATATCAATCTCTGTTATTTCTCATTACTTTAAAGTTTATTACCAAATGCTATACTAATTGATGGGTTTTTGTTTAATGCATATGTTCAGAAGATTTCAGGTTTCATTTTGTTGTTGTATAAATATAGGTTCAGGGTCTGAATTGATGTAAAACCAAATTGCATCATTACAAAAACTATGGCAGTCATTGCTATTTACTGTTTTTGTTTTAAATCTGTTTTATTTGTTATCTTTCATTTGTTTTTTTTAAATCTGTTTTAGTTTACAAGTGCACTTGACCGGTTCTGAATTGAAACTCTATAAAAATCCTATCAGTTACTTCTCTACCTATATTTGTTATTTTTTAATTTTTATTTGTTTTAACTTGGGATGTGCCCTGGATGGGATTTGAGCAAGTCTGCAACAGGAAATTTGTAAATTGTAAGTCTGCAAGTGAGCAAGTTGTTTTATTTGTAAATTATAAGTGTTTATTTGTTTTGATTTATTTTTTAGCTTTTATTTATTTTGTTTTTTAGGTTTTTTTCCCCACAGGGGCAACTTGGCAAGTGCTGTCAGTTACAAATTATTGCAGACAATACTGCAATTTGTAGACAGTTGTCTGCAAATTGTAATTTTGTAGAAAAAATTGCAGACAGTAATGCAATTTGCAAACTGCTGTCTGCAAATTGTAATTTTGTAGAAAATAGTTTGTGTTTTTTTTTCCCATAGAATGGAATGGTAATTTAAAAGAATGAACTTGCTTTTTAATTTATGATTGTAATATTCCAGAAATCTTTGCCATGGCACCTCGAAGATCAATCGCTGAAGGATGGAAATATGTGGACAAACTCGATGGGTCTGTTGGGAGGCATCTAAAATGCAAATTATGCAATGCTGAGTTTGTTGGGTCTTTGACAAGAGTGATGGATCACTTACTGTCAATTAGTGCTAGAAGAGGAGGTGGTGTTAAGGGATGTCCAGGGGTGTCTGAAGAACTCAGGGGAACACTCCAAAAAGACTATGACATGATTAAAAAAACCCAGCAGACAAATGAGAATAAAAGACGGCGCATCCAGGCAGAGTTGGGAATGAATTACAGCCCCTCGTCACCATTTTCTTCAAGCACAATTGGAGATGGAAGTTCATCCCAGGTTCAGTCCACAAGATTGAGAGAGAGCAAGACATTAAACTCTCTTTGGAAACCTATACAAAAGCAGGAAGTTGACGATGCTTTGGCTGATCTTTTTTATGAATCAGGTATCCCATTTAATTTGGCTAGAAGTCCTTATTTTGTGAATGCATGTGCTAAGATTGTAGAATTTGGAAAAGGATATGTACCTCCTAGTTCTGAGGCGATAAGGATCACACTTCTCAAGAGGTCAAAAGAAGGGGTAACAAACAGGTTGTTAAAGATCAAGGAGTCGTGGAAAGAAACAGGTTGCACAATTTTATCAGATGGTTGGTTGGATATGAATAATAGGCCATTGATTAATGTGTTGGTTTACAGCCCTAAAGGGGTATTATTTTTGAAGGTGATTGATGCTTCGGGACACAAGAAGACATCATAATATATTTTCAAGATTTTACATGAAGCCATTCTTGAAATTGGGGAAAAAAATGTGGTTCAAGTCGTCATAGACAGTGCCTCAAATTGTGTGGGAGTTGGGAAAATGATAATGGATAAATGCAAAACAATTTATTGGACCCCTTGCGCTGCTCATTGCCTAGACTTGCTATTGCATGGTTTAGCAAAGTTTCCATGGATTAATGATGCAGTTCGAAAGGGGAAACAAAGTTCCCACTTCATTTGTAACCATCACCTGAGTTTGTATAGGAGGCAAGCATCCAAAGAGCTGCTACGGCCTTGTGATACTTGATTTGCAACATATTATATTATTCTCAAAAGAGTGGTTGAGGAAAAGATAAGTGTATCCCAAATACTGATATTTTCTATTTCTGAACAATTATGCGGATATAACTGGGCTTACAGACTGCCAGCCAAAAATCCCTATTTTATAGAAAAAATTAGGGTTAGGGTTTGTGAGACAGAATACACACTTACCACTGATAACCGGCTGAACTGCTACAGATGAAGTCTGCAAGTACTGAGAACTGGATCCGAGAAGAACTGATCTCTCCTGTCTCCGGTGAATGCTCCAGCAGCAAGACGCCCCCAAACAAAGAAAAGGGTGACGCCCTCAAGGAAGGAGGTGCCCGATGGACCCGCCGATTTGCGGGGCTGATAGCCTCGCTGTGCCGGAGAGATTGCCTGGATTATACTGCAATTCTAAGCCCTCTAAGTATGAAAACGTTTTGGTTCTCTGAGGCAGCTGCTCAAGCCCCTGATGGTCTGGAAAGGTTGATAACTCCTTCGGATGAGCTCGGATGAAGCTGATAATCACTGGGTACCGGAGTATGAAGCTGCTGGTGAGAATGATGCCTGAGTTTCGGAAGGAAACTGAG